>LR738709.1:159927861-159974279 GCA_902687465.1 Secale cereale
TGCAATACATGGCAAGGTATGATGCATGACAAGTCTATACAGTAAGCAATACATGGCAAGGTAGGAAGCACAGAAAAACAACACAAGTCTATATATGATGCAATACATGGCAAGGTATGATGCATAACAAGTCTATACAGGAAGCAATACATGGCAAGGTAGGAAGCACAGAAAAACAACACAAGTCAACAAGTTTAAATGAGGCCGGAAACTACATATAACAAATCTGTAAGTCCTCATATGCATAGTTTGAAATTAGCCCAGATCTGAACAAACCTTAAGTTAAAGTGGTTAAACAGCAGATTAACATGCACCAACATGATCTACATGAAATTCTAGTCAAGTTTCATATAAAGTTTGTTAAATTCGGAGCTACGGCCAAGAAGATATGAGCAAAACAAGACAAGCATGGCAACGGTGCAAGATGCACCCAAACATCAAGCAAACTCACTCCAACCATGAAAACAATAAGATATTATGATTCTACATGCAAAATCACACAAGTTTCATATAAGGCACACCCAAAACGGAGCAACGGGCTAAAAGATACACATGAAACAAGATATAACAACAAGCTGAAATTAACAGCCACATAGCAACTTTGGAGCAAGAAATATATACTCTACAGCACTCCAACATGGTGTCAAGAAGCATGGGCATGAAGTAGACATATCTTACAGCAAACAATTCCATTGGAGGAACTCCATAGGAGGCATGGATCAATAGCAACAAGCTACAACATTTTGATCATGACACTAAAAACCTGACAGTAATATTTTATAGCAACTTGGGAGCAAGAATTAAATAAGCTACAGCAAGCCATATGAGCAAGTGAAGGCATGAATGGATATACAACAACATGTACAACAAGGAATGATCAAAGGCCACCCCAAAACTAACATGGATTTACCTAGGGCATCAAGCAAACATAGCATCAGGATATTACAGATTCCAGACTTAGTGAAATTTCACTAAGTATTAAAACAGTAACATTAGCATGGCATGTTTGTGAGCATGTTTAAGTCATCTTAAAGCATAACATGGCAAATGGTTTGCACCACAGAAAAGAACACATGATGGGGAATCTAAAACATATGGGCATGTGACATGGGGACAAACACATCAATAACAATGAGCTTCTCAACTAGGCATCTCGTGACAAGTTACAAAACCTAATAGCCACATGCACTTTTGCAACAGAGATAAACATGGCAATATGAACTCTAACATGCATGCTATAGCAACCAACATGTAGAGCATCTCATGATGAACATTTTGACATATCATTTTCATCATTTGGATAAACATGCACCAAGTTATCATATCTCAAACATGGCAACAAAATAACAAGTAGCAGCAGTTTATATCAAGTAGCACTCTTGCAACAGATATTAGAGCATCTAGATGAAGTCAAACAAGCATGGCACAATGGAACAAAGTGTAGAGCATATCACCACAATCATTTTGACATATTATTCACTCAAAACGGATAAGCACACAAAAAGTTACCAGCAGTCAAAGGTGCAACATAATAAGGCAGAAAAGGACTTAGCAGTTTTTTAGGACTTAGAAAAAAAACACAGACTGAGCGCAAGATAATATACGGTGCACTGGGCGAGGGTTAGAAGGGGCTCTCACCATGGGCTTGGCCCAGTTGGGGAGGAGGAGGAGGCCTGGCGGGCTGGGGGTAGACGGGCCTGAGGCGGCCCAAACGAGGGAAGCGGCCGGGCCGGGCGAAGGGGAGGTGGGCCGGCGCGGATCGGGCCGAGGAGGTGGGCCATCGGTGCGTCACGGCCCACGGGACACCGAGCGCGTCGTTCTCCTGCAAGAACTGAACGACGCCGGCGGCTCCAAGTCAACGGTGGATAGCGGCGGTCTCCGGCAAGGCGGGGTATGGCGGGGAGGTCGGGAACTGGCTCGCGGGCACCGGATCTGGCCGGATCCGGGGCCGGCGGATCCGTTCCCGGCGGCGGAGGAGCTCGACGGCGAGGAAGAGCGGCACAGCGGCGCTGCGGAATGGCGGCGGTTGCGGGAGGTGCCAAGGCGGCGGGCCGGCCACTGCGGAGGTCGCCGGCGGAAGGTATGGGTCGGAGGCGGCTCGAGCAGGACTCCGGCGACCTGCGGGGCAGCGGATGGCGACTCTGGCGGGCAGATCCGGTGGTCGCCGGTGGCCTAGCGGGAGCTCCTTCCCCTGGGGCTCGGGAACGGGGGGAGCGAGGGGCTCGAGCGCCTCGGGCGCGAGCGACGGCGGGGTTGGGCCCGGTCGGGCCCGGTTCGGCCCGACGCGGGCCTGGCGTGGGCTGGCGGCGGAGGAAGAGGGGTGGGGCGATGTGGCGGAGCCAGATGGCGCACTGCCATTGGCCGAGGCCGGCTGGAGTGGCGGCTAAGCCAGTAGGATGCCGCCAAGTGGCGAAGGAGGTCTGGCTGGTACGGAAATGGAGGCTGGTGGCGCGGATTTTGAGGTAGAGGGGCTGGGAGGTAGGGGAAGATGCTAGGGATGCCCAAAATGGCATGGAGGGTAGTTTTATAGGGAAAGGGCTAGGGTTTGAGGGTTTTGGAGCATTTGGGAGCCCTCCGATCGCGATCCGACGGATCCGATCGCGAGGTGAGGTAGGATGGGCCTAGGGGAAGTTAGTGAGCTGTGTAGGAGGGATTGTGGGGAGAGAAGAGAAGGGGCCCACGGGGGTTATCGGAGACCGAAAACGTCCAACATTTTAACCGGCGACTAGTGCCGCTATATATATCCGTTGGGCTATCAAACGAGCTCCGAATGCGACGAAACTTGACAGGCGGTCTACCTATGCTATAATAAGACCACACGCCAAGTTTCAACCCATTCCGAGAACGTTTTTTGGCCACGTATAAAATAAATATTCGGAGGCGCCGCGGGCGCGTGTGAGTGTGTCTGGGCTCAGAACGGACAACGGAAAGGACGAGGGGACTCGGGCGGATGCAAGTTTCGAAAACATGATGATGCACACACACAAGATGACAAGGCAAAGATGCAACACGCAAGCAGATGACATGGCAACGACGACAAATAACTGGCTGACACCTGGCGCACCGGTCTCGGGGTGTCACACTGCCCTCCGACTGTAGCAAGTTCATATCCGTCCCCTCGAGAGGCCAATCCACCACAAAGCAGGAGTAGGGTTTTGCACCGCAAGGTGTCCCGAACCTGCGTAAATCTCAGTGTCTTCTCAAACCCCCCAAAACCACATTTACGAGTGAGCTTGAGCTTTGAGCATGGTAGGTTTCGTTCCTCGGTGAAAGTGGAGTCCTTCGTTCATGCCCCTGTGTTCGAACCTTCTTAGGTTTGCGGAGCCCATGAATCTGACACTCGTATTTCGTGGACGCCGCCTACAACATCAACGTCGTCGACAACGACAGCCTGACGCGGGCTATGTCATAGGTAACGTGGCCCACCCCCAACCCCCCAGGTTCAGCCGCTATCGATCTCATCCATGGCCCCGCTGCTGATCTCCTCTAGTTCGTTGTCAAGAATTTTCCATCCTACATCGGCATCGAGCCCCTTTTGTCATTTCTGAATGACACTTTTTGCAACGCTAGCTTGTGGTCCTCAGCTTCCAAGTCAGACCTCGTCGATGATGACCACGAGGAGGGCACCCTCTCCAGCTCTTCCAAGGGGAAAGATCCCATCTGCGACATCAGGGAGGGCACCCTACGGTCGTGCTCTTCCAAGGGGAGGGAGCTCATCTGTGACAACATGGAGCGCACCTAGAGTCTATGCTCTTCCAATGGGAAGGAGCCCATCCGTGATAAGTGAGGAAACCCATGATTTGTTTTGCCATGCCTCTTGATCCCATGATTTGTTTTGTCGAGCCCCTTCTGTAGTGAGAATATGACCAGTTTTAATTGCTATATTTGATTGTTTGCAGTATGCCTTATTTATTTTAGTTATTCACAATGTGATGTTCTATATGTGCAACTATTTACTGTGCGGTACAATTTCATCAATACCAGTTCAATGACCATATTTGTTTCCTGTTAAGCCTGGTGTCAGTCATACACCCCCTCTTTTTCTAGATTGTGATGTTGATGCAGAGCATCCTATGGTCATCCCCATGGATCTGTCTCCCCAAGTGCCAAGTGGACTGATGACACGATCACGTTTAAGAGCACTCGAAACCGAGGTGACATCTCTCCTTAATAAACTTCCATATGAATCATGAGACATGGCTACTACCTCAAACGGAAATGCTATGTGTGCTTAGGTACCTAGAAGATCCTCTCGGAGATGCCCCTGAAGACGGACAAGTCCTCATGGGCAAAGACCAAGAGAAGGAGCTGCCTGAAGATCACAACCACCGGACGTCCAACGAGGACTGGACGACCGACGAGGACCGGACATCCAACGCCTGGATGATCCAGGCAGCCCAAGTCCTAGCCAGCAAAATATACAGCGGCCGGATGGCCGATGCCGACCAGACGTCCGACGAACTCCAGCACCCGGACAGCCGACCCACACCGGATGTCCGACCCCTCTGGGACAGAACCAAAACATCAGAAATCCGAGCCCCACCGGACGACCGACGCACCGGACGACCGACCCCAACCGGACGTCTGACAGAGCCCCAACAGAGCCGAAACGTCGGAAGTCCGACGCTTGTCGGACGACCGGTCCCCTTGGGCCACTGGACATTCGGTAATTGTCGGACATCCGACGCCTGTCTGTCCACAGCTTTGGGACCAAGGCCCATGCACCCCTTCGTTTTGTACTTCAACTTTATATAGATTCCTACCCCCTCACAGCTAGGGTTAGCATTGTGATAGCTCATTTGTGAGATGGAGCTTTGCTCATCCTCTTGGTTCTTCTCGTTCGAGAGACCGTGGCCTCTACGGAGAAGGTCCCCCAAGTGGATTCAAGACCTCCTCACATAGAAGACCCCAAGACCTCCTCACGGAGAAGAACTTGTTACCATGTATCATCCTTTGTTGCGTTTGGATCTTGTATCACTCTTTATGTTCATCGATCTAGCACATGTGTGATTATTCTCGTTGATATCAGTGTTTCCCCTCGTGTTTCTCCCCGTGTATTCCTCGTGTTCTTTGTGGGATCCCCTCCAAATAGTGAAACATCGGGCCTAGGGTATCCATCCTCCATCATCTTGACTTCTATTTACCAATACAATTTTCTATTGACTTGTTTTAACTAAGTATTCCCTGTACTCCCATTTCTATCAGAAAGCACCGCTGACAAGGAGACTCCAGAGGTGGAGAACGGGGCTGCCAACAAGCGGAGTCGGGGCGAGCTAGAATCGCAAACGACTCCAGCAGGCCTGGACTTCATCAACAGCCTCCCCGATGATATGCTGGCAGTCATCATCTCCCTCCTCCCAATCAAATATGGGGCACAGACAACCGTCCTTTCCCGGCGGTAGCTCCCCCTTATGGAACTCCAGCCCTCTCGACCTCATCAACACCCACGAGCTCTGATATGGCTATCGCAAAATCTTGGATGCGTTCTCCAAGATCCTCGGTAGTTACCTTGGCCCAACCAGAGGTCTTAGAATGGGCAAGTTCCGTTCCAACGGCAAGGACCGAGCCAAGCTTGACGACTGGTTCCGATCCCCCGCCCTAGATCAGCTCGAGAAGCTCACTTCTGATGATGGTCATATGCGCTCGCTGCTAACGTCTACGCTCCGCCTCGCACCCACGCTGCGTGTTGCCAAGTTCAGGAAATGCCATCCCCCCCTAATGACGCACCCGCTCTTATTCTACCACGACTGAAGCACCTCGAGCTCGTCGTCGTATGCCTCTCAAACGGTGACATGGAGCGCTTGCTCTGTGGTTTTCTGCACTTGAGTACCTTCGTTCTCACGCGATCAGTGGGTTGAGTACCTTCCACATCACCTCAATGACTCTCCGGACTATTTATGTGTGTTGCTGGTGTGGCAGGAAGACATCACAAGATGTGTACCACGGTATGGCCATTGAGGACACACCTGCACTTGAGAGATTACTTGTAGTTGATCAAGAAGGTCCAACAAGAATCAATGTCATTTCTGCGCCGAAATTGACAATGGTGGGCTACTCGTCTCACAAATACTCCGAACTTGTTATTGGATTCACACACGTTCAGGTACAATAGCCGCCTTCTACCTCTCCTTCTACAAATTAACATTATTTCTAATTTTGAAGATGTTTGTTCATCTGTCATTCAAAAAATGATTCTGACAAGCTTGACCCCAAAACTGCGCACAGTGAAGGTCTTGGCACTAGAATCTATCGGCCCCAACCTGGAGCAAGTTGTCAGTTTCCTGAGATGCTTTCCGCGCCTGGAGAAGCTATATATCGAGGTGATGTTCCTTGCCTGTTAAATGTTAACCATAAGGGAGTTCAATTTCTGACACTTTTTCCAAGTTTACGATGACAATGTACTACGATTTCTGAAGGATTCTTTTGGAGGATTTCAGTACATACATGCCCCCCCCCCATATTGGTTGCTTGATCCATATTGTTACAATCCATATGCATTTCTCCTTTGGATTCATCTGTAGTAGTTTTCTTAGGGAAATTTTCATCCACTCCAACCTCATGTGAAGATCGAAGATGGCATGTTAATGCCCATGTTAATCATGTCAGATCGATGATGACATGTTAGTGCATTTTACAAATCCTGCAAACTAAATAGGCATGTAGTAGTGTTCAAAATTGCATGTAGGCACTAACACATTTTCTTCTTTTGCATATAAGATTAGGCCGAGTAGTGGATAATGTGATACAATATAACAATCATGTTGAATGCCTAGATCTGTATCTCTCAGAAATTACTTTGAACTCCTACCAAGGGACCTTGCCGGAGATTATATTCATTAGGTTCTTTGTTGTTAGAGCAAAGGTGCTCAAGCTAATGAGGTTTGCCCTACATTTATTTCGCAAAAATGAATGGTTTGTTGATCAGCGCCGGCTCCAGCGGCAGAATGGAATAGGCTCGAAAAAAGCTGAATTTCATTTTGGAACTTGAGATGACAGACTAATCTGAAGTCATCATGTCAACCCCATACATGACTTCTCAATGGCTGACCCCTTTGCAAAAATTGTGAGGTTTCGAAACCAGACTTAGAAGTGGTAATATTAGTTTGAACCTCTCTGATATCCATGTTCAGCGGATCAGCGCACGCGTTTGTAGCTGATGAGCTAAATTTCATTTCTAATATCAGTTTGAACCTTGTAATCATCGAATTCGAGCCATATAACTCTGGAATTTGAACCTTGTAACATTTCGAGCTTTTGTGGTACAATCATTGAAATGGCATTGTATGAGACTCGTATATTGGTAGCACTATTTTGACCTTAATACGCAATGGCCATATATTTTATTAACCACTCTTGAATCTGTTTACCTTGTCGATCTCACAGCACACGCTCCGTATAGCTAACTCGATTGCGATCTTCGACATTATTGCACACAGTTGGTTTCTTTCACTGTGTGCCCTGTAGAGTGCAGAATTAATTATCGCACTCGAGTATCCGTCATCACCCTTCTGTGTAACTTTGACCTCATCACCCACGGGTAAACTTATGACCGAAGTCATTCCAGACACTTCGTTTTTACAAAGCTTTTGCCAACAAACGCCCATGATTTGTCCCTCTTCTAGCCGACGGGTGGCCAAACTAGCCGGGAGAGAAGCTTGCGCGGTAAATTGCGTAGTAGCGCGGGAACAGGCTCACCAACAATACATTTGGCACCTCTTCGAGCCCATGCATGGTCAAACGAAACGTGTACTATGCGGTGTTGTCAAGCGTGCACTGGAATCCTCCGCTATGAACGCCGTGACAAGATGTGATGATTACAGGCCGGCCGGCCCCCATTTGTTATAGCGGCCATTTAAGCCTTGTGTCTCTTCAACCTTTCGATCGTGCCCAACCATTGCAAGAAGCACACCCACCACGAGAAATTCTTTGAGGGTATCCTGTGCGGCTCCAATGGCGCTACGAGCGGCTGCCGACGACGAGTAGCAGTTCACCATGCATGCCATGGTGGACACCCACAGAAGGTTCACGGACCTCTCGGTGGTGTACACGAACGACCCAGTCTAGGTGGAGCACTCCATCCACATCATGTAGCTGTTGCTTGCCGAGGAGAAGTACAAGGTGGTCGGGTTCGACCTCGAGCACACCCGCGCTCGTGTCGGGCCTCGTCCCAATCTCGCCGTCGCCCAGATGTGCATGCGCCACCACATCCTCGTCTATCACTACTGCCTGGCCACAAGGCCTTGTGAGCGTTTCGCCAGGTTTGTCAATAGCCCCCACTACATGTTTGCTATGGTGGACATCACCAACAATGTAAAGGCGCTCGAGAATTCGGACATCGCCTGCCAGAATCTTGTCGACATCCAGGGCCAATACAAGATCTGGGGTAGCAAGGAGCATGAGAAGGACTCACTGGTTCACCTCGCTGAGGCCATCATCGACCCCTACTACAGAGACATGAAGGATTCCTGCAACAAGGACAAGCGTGACTGGCACTCGGCCTCGATGGAGAAACTCGATAAAGCTCACGTCGTGTACGCGGCCAAGGAGGCGTACACGAGCTACGACATGTACAGGTGGATCTTTGACATGAGGAAGTGCCTCCTTCCCCAAAACGGGCAGGGATCCAGCTGGAAGCAGAGCAACGGCAAGCGTCATCGCAACAATAAGTAGATGATTAGATCCTCGTTTCTCCTAGTTTAGTATGCATGTAATTGCTTACTTTGGTGTGTGGAAATGTTATGTGTGTAGTCACTACTAGTTTAGTATGCATGTAATTGCTTACTTTGGTGTGTGGAAATATTATGTGTGTAGTCACTTGTGTAATTGTATGCTTAATTTGTTTTGCAATGCTCTCTTTTTAAGTATATATGTTGATCTACAAAGCAAATCACAACACACACGGACTAAACAATGGAACCCGTCGGTGATGATTTAATCAATCATTTACAATTGTATACCAACAATCGCTTGCTCACAACACACACGGCTTGTTAACAAGAATCGTCTGTGTTGTTATCGGTCTTCCCACATGTTTCCGATTACAGACCTATTTGCCGCGTATCACACACATCTTGTTATATTGAACCATTTATGTTCTCTTGTCTCAACGCAAATGGTTCATCTGAGTGAACCGCATGCCGTATATCGCACACACCTTCATCTGGCTGACCATTTCTTTTGTGTTTCCTAATCACAAACAGTTCATCCGAGTGAACCATATACTGTATATCGCACGCACCTTCATCTGGCTGCCCGTTTCTTTTGTTCCTCCTCATCCCAAATAGTGAATTGAACTAAATTGTGTGCCATGCATCACACACGCAACTAAAATCTGAACCGTGTTTGATGCATCCGTCATCGCAAACATTTTGCACCTTTTTGACGGGTTTTTACACCACGGTTTGCGATTATTACATCGCACACAGTTTCGTCGAAGGGTCTCTCATCGTAGTGTCACGTTAGCAGCATTCGGCAATACTGTTAATCATGCTTGGTTTGGATAAATGGTTTTTCTATGTGGCTCAAATTAATCTGACGAATCTGCAATGTGTTTATTTTTCATCAACATATTTTACTAATAGTATGCCAACCCTGATGTAGGGTGGCACCCTAGGGGTTCATTTTTCACGATTTGGAGGGGGGTTCTCGAAGAACATGTGTAGCAACCCGACCCAAATGGATCAAGTCTTTGTGTTTAAGTGTCATACCTGGATCGGTATGCTGACACACACAGTACTCGAGGATTTATAACAGAGGTAAATCACATGTATAAAGTAACGTAAATACTATTACCTCAATCAACATAGCGGAAATAACAACTTGATTGTGGATTCCCATCAACACCAACGACAAAGTTGAGTGTAGACAGCACAACCCTAACTTAACACTTACTCGTCGAATAATTCCTGCAACATGAGATGTTGCACCAATGTAGGTCAGTACAATGAATGTGCTGGCAAATTCATACTGTAGAAGTAATGATGAACAATGCCTACAACTACATGCACATTTGGCTGGTGGAGGCTGTAAGGTTGTTTTTGCATAAAGCTGATTTTTCCCTACCACAAAGGAATAAATTTTATTTTTACTACTCAGTTGAATTAAGCAATATTGAGAATGATTCCTCCATCTCAATCCCCAAGTTACCAAAATCATTAATAACCCAACAAATTAATTACATAAAGTGTTGAGATCAACAAATAATTCGTTTCTAGATACTCAAAGACGTCCATAACCATGGACATGGCTATTCATGAATAGTTTGTACACTCTGCAGAGGTTTGTGTACTTCCCCACAAGACTCAATCACCTCCGTTTAATTTCTCGCACTGCATGGTGTTTGAGAAACCGATGACCGAGACACGGTCTTTCAGAAGCATTTACTCTTTACCCTGGGTAGACCCGTACACCTACTTTCCCCCTACATCTGCTAGTCCACCACTGAAAGAGCTCACACAACATACTCAACTATGCCAGAGCCCATAATGGCGTGTGGCTGCACATGGAAGTTTCTAGGCATGAAAATATAATATGATCCCTTTGAGCCTGGGTGGCATTCTAATAGGGTGATCACACGGGTCCTCCGGGATCCCCTAGGGCTAACATTGGTTTCTCCAGGTGCCCGGGCAAACCACTGGATGCTCCAGGGTGCCACAATCAATCCACCCAGTTGTGTATTAAAGTTTCCACCTTAAATTTCCCTTAGTTAAATATGCCTCTCACAACTTTCATGAATCACACATACCAATCCATGTCTACGCATAGCTAAGCAACAAGTAACAAAGTGTATATTCCCTTCGATTGATCTCAGGTCATTGGGTTCCTACCTCATGAACTACTCAGCAATATCACATGTAACCAAGTTCTACTCATGCAATTGTTTGAGAGTATAACTAATGCAAGTAAAACTGGGTATTGGAAAGTATGATCAAAGTATGAACTTGCCTTGTATTATTGATGAAGATTCTTCGCACTCATAACTCGTGATAGATCTACTCGTCACACTTTGATCAATCTATCGTAAGCAATCAATAGTGACCGCACATAAGCAATCATTCGAAAGATCGGAAAGAACGAAGAAAACACTTCAGAAAACTTCAAAAACAAATGAATAACTCTTGCAACAGAAAGAAATTTCTAACAGTACCAAAATTAAGTGAATTTGGCCTTATTAGAAAGATCAGGTCAAGAGCTTCGATTTGCAAAAAGAATCAACTAAATCGGAGTTACGGTTAGAAAGATATGATCAAAAGAAGTTTGAGTATGAATTTGAACAAATTTCAAAAATTTGAAAGTTGCAAAAAGTTTATTTGATAGATTCACTGGATAGGTGAGATCAAGACGAAAATCAAGGCGCTGGTTTCATCTAATTTGGATGAACGAGTAAAAAGTTATGACTATTTGAAAAATCAGGGCCAAGCTGTTTTAGGTAGAAAAATAGCTACTGCTAAAATAAATTCTAGGTCTAATGTATAAATACATAGACTAATTGATAATCTAATTATTCTAATGTACTAGTCTAGAAATAATAAGCTACGGGAGTATATAAAAAATACGAAGAAATATACCTTTATAAGGAGAGAAAAGATGACTTCGGAGAGAGGAAACGACTTCGAGAATTCCCACTGGAGAGAAAAATATTTTTTTAAGTGAATCTAGTCAAACCAAAATATTGATTTAACCCGAATTGAAAGATTTTTGAGACTCTATGGGTCTATATTTATAGGTGAAATAGAGGCTTAGGAGTCAAAGGTTAGGCAATGTGAGACTAAACATAGATGAAACAGAGGTGCAAAAGAGAAGACCCGCATGGGCCTAAGGTTCGGCCGGCCGTGCGTTGCGTACGCGCACACTTTTTTTTCTAATTTCGGCCTAAGAAAAAAAATCTGGAAAGAAAAAAAATGCTTACTGGGCCTGACCCATGTAGGAAAAGAAAAAAAATGGGATGCCCGTTGTCACTGTACTACGCACATGAGCGACACATAACTAAAGGCGCACGTGCAGTTTTTTATATATAAACAGAAAAGAAAAACTAAATAACGAAAATAGAAGAAAATTTTATATAGGCATATTATATATCAAAATTTTCAGAAATAGTTTTCCTACAACGTAAACATTTTTCTAGAGCCAAATAAAATAGACACAAATATAAATAAATCAAACAATGCTATTGTTGCAATAAAATCCAATAAAAATCATTTTAAAAATGCCAAAATGATTTCAAATTTATTTCTCTCCAATTTTCTATTGTAGGGAATCATTTTACCCTATTTTACATATATTTTACTTTTGGAGAAAAATAATTTGAATAAAACCCAATAGCTCAAATTTTGAAAATGAGTTTCAGAATATTTCAAAAGAACTTCCAACTCATATTTCTTATAATTTGAAGAAGTCATTTTATCTTCTCTTGGGAAAATCATTGAGTTGCATAAAATTTCTGAATTTGAAACATTTCGAGCAATGAAATTCAAAATCGTTTCAAAACCCTTTTTCATTTAATAAATGGAAGAAGTCATATTATCTTCACTCCAGGGTTTTGTGATGAAAAGAATTTGAATTCATGGAGAACATAAATGCAAAGTGAAAGTTAGGGAAAGTCATTTTATTCCCTCTCATTTAACTTTCAAAAGTTTCAAATTTCACTCAATTTCACACATCACATCACACAAGCAATCAAAACTATCTATTTAATATAACATTCCAAAATTTAGAATTTTGGGATGTTACAACATGATGGACACACAAGAGGAAAACACTCAAATCAACTTGATCCAATCACATATGTGTTAGATCTAAACACGCAATGAGGTCACAAAGGTACAAATCCAACAAAGGGGGATACAAAAGGGGAACTAGTTCATCTCAATCCTAGGAGGAAGGAGATATTGAATCCACGAAGGATCTTCCCATGAGGGGGTCATGAATCCACTTGGGGGATCTTCTCCTAGGAGGCCTTGGTCTCCAAAGGAGTAAGGGTAAGTGGATGAGCAAAGCTCTATCTCTAGTATGAGATATCACAATGCTAACCCTAAAACATTGGAGGAGAAGGAGTATATATAGTCTAGGGGACGAAGGGGTACATGGGCCTCGGCCCAAGTTATGCATGCAGGCACACTTCAGATGATCTGGGTGTTGGTCTCGATGATCCTGGCTTCAGGGGTCCGAATGATCCGGGTCGGTGTCCGGATGGTCCAGACATGTCGTGGAGGCTGCGGGAGATCTGGTTGTCCGAATCCTGGTCCGGACGTCGGGGTCTGTCCGGATGATCCGGGCTGGGGTCCGGATGATCCGGATTCAGCGAGCTGTCGTCGGGTGTCTTCGAGCACGTTAGCTGGATCATATGGGCGGCTGACCGTATCGTCCGGGCTCGGTCTAGATCATCCGGCTATAGGTTCGGATGATCCAAATTCAGCGAGCTGTCATCAGGTGTCTTCGGGCACGTTAGCTGGATCATCTGGGCGGCTGGCCGTATCGTCCGGGCTCGGTCTGGATCGTCCGACTGCAGGTCAGCATGATCCGGGCAAGCTCTGTCTTGCTCTGTTTCTTCTCTGTCTTCGCGTTCGCTTCTCTCCTTCAATCATACTAGCTCCTTAGCTTCTCCATGGCTAGTTCCTTGGTACCTGAGTATGCAAAGTGTCTCCTCTTGAGGTAGTGGTCATGCCTCATGTGATTCAAAAGGGAATTGCGAGAGGAGAGATGTCACCTCAGTCTCAAGAGCTCTTTCACGTGGACGTGTCATGGGTCCGCTTGGCACTTGGTGAGACGAAGGTAGGTCCATGGGGATAACCTTGGGATGCTCCGCATCAAACCCTCACCTAACCTAATCAATAACTACCTTATATGTGTTGCAGGGAAACAATGGGAGGCACTGAGGTTTACCATCAAGGTTTGCACATGCATGGTCCTTTTTCTAATAGCACATTATTGTGCTATTGCGGGAATCATTCTAATATTTAGGTTTTTATCAATTTGGTCTTGCACATGTAGGTCCTACTATGAGAGGTTTTGACCCACTGTTCAACCAATTTTGCATATGGAGAAATGAGTTGTCCATGAATATCAATCAAGTCAGAAAGATTGTTAGGATAAAGAAACTAGCGATGAAAAACAACAAGATCTTTGTCTGCACAAAGAACAAGACATCAATGAACTACGGGATGGTACTAACTCTTATACCTTGTCTTTTTTATTCCTTTGCGCCATTTCCAAATTTAGAAAAGATATGTCTGCTTATCTTGTTTCGGGCCTTTCCAAAGTAGTTCACTGATGATTACATCTCAAACCACATGTATGGTCAGGAGGCAAGGAAGGTACTCATACAACACCCACGGTACAATATTGAAGTCTTCCTCAATAGGACGAAGGATGGACGGTCAATCATCCACAGGCACTGGCCTAAAGTTGCAAGAACCTTCAACGTCGTTGAAGGCTCAATATTCGCCTTCCGCTTCAGCAGTTTTCCAGATGAGATTCATCTGTCTATCTACCGTCTATGATGCTAATTTCCAAAGGTTATAGATGCTGCATGTGAAACATGGTGTTGGTGCAGTTGTGTAATGGGGTAGCTAGTTATATGCATGTATGGTGTAACTGAGTGTTGAAGCTATATGATGTTGTACTCTGATGTATTTCAATTGTGAAATCTTGGTTCCATAATATGAAAATGAAATATATTGTGTGCTTAATATGAAATATCAATTTGATTAATAAATGGATTAATAATAATAGGCCAATTAGCCTGCTTATTGGGTTTTCATATTGCAAACGGTTATTGAGACAACACCATGGGCGATGACCTTAGACAACCCACACAATTTCTAGGAAGTAAACGTGTTGGATCAATCAGCAATCACACACGACTTCCTCTAGAAAACGGTTTGCGTTAGGCCACCTTGCGCAGACGTTTTTCACATAAAAAGCGCGTGTGATGGATAGTCTATGCCACATAGTTTCTTCTAGGCACCATGCGTGATGCATTCAATAATGCAAACATTAAAATTGTCAATATCATCTGCAATGGAAACGCTATCACACACGATTTGATAGGGAAAACTGTGTGTGATGTATATGCGAACGGAAATGTTCGTATGGGATTCACCGTGTGGGGTGTGCATATGAACAGAAACGTATTTCTTGGATTGACTGTGTGGGGTGTACATATGAACAGAAACATATTTATTGGATTGACTGTGTGGGATGTATATACGAACGGAAACATATGTCTTGGATTCACTGTGTGGGATGTACTTACGAACATAAACGATTATAATTGTCTACGATGTCTCACCCGATCGCACAAGAGCTCTTTTTGCCCCGCGTGTGTGACCGGAGGGCCTATCCCTGATGGTTTCTGGGTCATGTGGGAAGGACCCCCTATCGCAAACACAGATAAGGCAACGGTTTAAAACTCTGTCGCGGAAAGGGGGTAAAAACTGTTTGTATAGCGGCTCGTTGCACTAGTGATGGAGTACTGCCAACTCATTGGTGGTGGCATGGTTGTTGAATTCTTTGTCACCGAGCATTGCTGCAAGTGTGGAAGCCATCTCAAGTGCAGCTAAGGTGTGGAAGACTTTACCAAAATTGCACCCCGGGAAGGGAAATGTGATGTTGATGGTTGAGACATAAGAGAGAGTTAGTGATCTGAGGTAGGGGCATTCTTTAATGGAGTATGTTGTTGAGTTGCAACGATTATGGGATGTCCTAGATCACTATGACCTTCTCGAGTTTCCACATGCAAATTGCATATCTAGTGTTAGGAAGTGGATTGAATGCAGGAGGGTGATAAAATTCCTTAAGTGTTTGAATTCAGAATTTGAAGGAAGACGAGCTACTATGTTACACCAACCCACTATTCCCAATATGGAGGAAGTTATAACATCACTTTCACAAGAGGAGGTTAGACTGGAAGTGATGAAAAACAATGTAGCAATGCCATCTTGTTTTGCCTTCACAGTAACTAGAAATAATGAGACTAGAGATTTTTTTTTTCAAGTATGGTGAGATGGGACACTTGATTCATAATTGTCATGCCCTGTATAAGCCATCTTGTGGAAGGGGTAGAGGATATGGACGAGGTAGACCAAGAGGAGGTAGAGGTTGAGGATATAGGATTGGTCACAAAGCAAATGTGGTTATACAAGAAGAGGAATCCCATGACAAAGTCGAAGTCTCTATAAAACTGTTTGAAGAGTTGAGCACATTGAAAAAGAAGACGAAGAGTACTATGGGTGATAAAGGTCAAAGGGACTCCACATTTGCTGACTTTGCTCACTTTGTCTATGCTAATGAAGGTAACTATGCTCATACATCTACATTCTCACTAGTGTTGAAACCAGATTGGATTCGGGTGCATCTAAACATGGTGTGTGCACATCAAATGAGTTTGAGTCATATGCTCAATATCCATCCACACGTAAAAAAAACTATCCAAACATCTCATGGCACCTCACAACCCATTAAAGGGGTTGGTACAAAACAGTGCACACCACTTATTAAACTTTTATCAGTTTTGCATGTTCCCGCTTTTCTAGTCAATCTTGTCTCAATGAGTGCTTTGATTGATGATTTGATTACCGGGTAACTGTTGACCGAAAAATATGTCTAATTCAGGAGTAGAAGGGGGTAAGGAGAAAGCTTAGGACTAAAACTAGGCGTAATGTGCTATGGTACATGGATCGTGAGGTGACAAATAATGTAGTGTCTACAGTGTTATCAGTAATGATGGGTGAGAAAGAAGCTACGGTGATGCTTCTACATTGTAGAATGGGCACATGTGTGACACACTAATAGTTAAGCTACAGTAAACCTCTGTTAATGATGCCAGTCATCATAATTAATGTTTTGCTAAACCTCACTTGTTTCAAACTTAGTTCAAATACAAATTCAAATAACAAGTCAAATTATAGTTTCATAAAATAGCGAATTAAAAATGTTCCAAAGGTTACAAATATTCACTAACTATTTAAAAAATAACATCCGACATTTAATAAATTATTTAGTTGCCCTAGAAAAAAATAAAAACAATGACCGAAATAGCCCCATTAATCCATTTTCATTTATGCAAAATTCAAATGAGTTCAAATGCTCACCAAACCTTTATATGGCAGTGCTAAATATTGAAAAGTATTTATGTGGCACAATTCCATATTTTAAAAAAGTCTTTTTGTGGTCTAACTATTTGCAAAACAGAAAAAGAATTAAGAAACAGAAAATTTAAAACAAAAAGAAAAGAAAAGAAAGAAGCCATAAGGTACTGAGGCCGAGCTTGCACTGTACCAGGCCCGTCGCATTGCCCGGCCTTTCCCTCCTCACCTTTCAACAGAGGCGGAGGCCATGGCACTAGCCGGGCACACGCACGCCATCCACGCGCGGATCTAGCCCATGTCGACCATCCGCCGCACCCTCGCACACTACAAGCACCCCCCCTCTCTCCCGCAAACCCTAGGCGCCCCCACTCTCCCCCTCTTCCCTGGATCCGCGCCTCCCCCCTCACCCGACTACCTCACTGCCGTGGACCTCGTCTTCCTCGCGCCCACCGCTGACCTCGCGCTCCGGGAACTTACTTGTCCATGGGCTCTGTCTCCCTCCCCTACGTCGTCCATGCGCCTTCACGCGGGCCCGGAGCCACTATGATGAGTGGATCAAGCTCCTTCTTTCCCTTCGGCCACCGCCGTTCGTCTTCGATTCCGGTGCCGTCGAGCCCACCCCGACCACGCCGTCTTCTCCTCTGCAACCACTATGAGCCCCTTCATCCTCCCCTCTCCTTCTGAGCTCTGGTTCTGCCCTAGCTAGCCCCGCCACTGAGTCCGAGGACTCACCAGCGTCGTGCGCCTCGCCGCCGCAGCCACGGTGAGCAAAGCTCGCTTCTAAGCACTTAGTCGAGCTCCTGGGAGCCCCAGTTAGCCAATGGGCTGTTTGGCTCATCGTGCCATGCCTCGTAGCACAGACCCCATGCTCACCCGATCTCGGCCGCCGCTCACCGTCAATGCTCCGACCAGCTCCGACCGTCTCCAGACGAACAAGTGCCACCGGTCGATTCACGATGTCGCCCTCTTTCGGACGCACCTACCCACCGCTCAAATGGTCACCGGAGCTCAACTCCGGTGGGTCTCCACCGTGCCTGGCCTCGCAGCCGGGGCGCGCGCGTACGCCCCCTGCCAGAGCGGTTAACAAGCGGGGCCACCCGTTAGTTAATTAATTATTAGGGGCCTAAACCCCCGACTTTGCATTAACCCCCCACTGACTAGTGGGCCCTATTTTAGATAAAATAGCTAAGTTAAACCCCCTGTTAGCAAAACACTTAATGACGTATGGGAACTGCTGCCTAATTAAAACAGTTAAAATTATCTAGCAAAAAATATAATCAATGACACCTCGCACCCACTTGCGCTGCTCATTTGTTGACTAGTCAAATATTGACTGGGTCAACTCTGCTCACTAACCCCACTTGTCATGCACTCTGGCTGGTACCGCCCTTGATGACAAAAGTAATTACTGTTATTTTCGAATTAAATAAATTCCACAAAATTGGAAAATCATTTAAAACTTGAAAATTAATAGAAAATAATCTGTAACTTGGATGAAAATAATTTATATATGAAAATTGCTCAGAAAAATATGACGAATCTGAGTACGCCATCCACATACCTGCTACATGCCCCCAACACAGCAAACATGGATCATTTCCCTCCAATTCATGTGTCTGATAACCGCAGAAAGCCAGGAAAACTTTCCCGGATGTTTCCTCCCTTCGCCAGTATCGCCTAGTACTGCGTTAGGGCACACCTAGCACCGTTTATTGCCATGCCATACATCGTCATGCACCTGTTTGTGATATATTTATTGTTTCTTTCCCCCTCTTCTCTTCGATAGACTTAAGACTGACGCCACTGCCGCTGCCCCGATCGACTACGGTGTTGATGAACCGTCCTTCTCCGCAGAGCTTCCACGCAAGCATACCACCTTTGATCAACCAGATATCGCCCACTCTCCTCTCCTATTCTTGCACTAGGTTTGCTACTGTTGTTGATTCGATAGCTCCTATTCGGTTGCATAGCCTGTCATTGTTGCTACAACTATTGATACCTTTACCTGCTATCCTAAATGCTCAGTATAGGATGATAGTATTCCATCAGTGGCCCCACATCCTTGTCCGTGTGCCATGCTATTGTTGCAAATATGCCCTAGAGGCAATAATAAGTTGGTTATTACCATATTTCATTGTTCATGGTGATCGTTTATTATCCATGCTAGAATTGTATTGATCGGAAACTCAAATATATGTGTGAATACATAGACAACAAGATGTCTCTAGTCAGCTCTACAGGACTAGCTCGTTGATCAAAGATGGCTATGGTTTCCTAGCCATAGACATGAGTTGTCATTTGATAACGGGATCACATCATTAGGATAATGATGTGATGGACGAGACCCAAACTATGAACGTAGCATATGATCGTGTCAAGTTTATTGCTATCGTTTTCTGCATGTCAAGTATATGTTCCTATAACCATGAGATCATGCAACTCACTGACACCAGAGGAGTACCTTGTGTGTACCAAACGTCGCAATGTAACTAGGTGACTATAAAGGTGCTCTACAGGTATCTTCGAGAGTGTTTGTTGAGTTGGCATGGATCAAGACTGGGATTTGTCACTCCGTACGACGGAGAGGTATCTCAGGGCCCACTCGGTAATACAATATCATAAGAAGCTTGCAAGCAATGTGACTAATGAGTTAGCCATGGGATCTTGTATTACGGAATGAGTAAAGAGACTTGCCAGTAACGAGATTGAACTAGGTATAGAGATACCGACGATGGAATCTCGGGCAAGTAACATACCAATAGACAAATGGAACTACATACGGGATTAGCTGAATCCATGACATCGACGTTCGACCGATAAGATCTTCGTATAATATGTGGGAACCAATATGGGCATCCAGGTACCGCTATTGGTTATTGACCATAGAGGTGTCTCGGTCATGTCTGCATAGTTCTCGAACCCGCGGGGTCTACACACTTAACTTTTGGTGATGATATAAGTATAGTTGAGTCATTATGGTGGTTACCGAAGGTTGTCCGGAGTCCCAGATGAGATCTCAGACGTGATAAGGAACTCTGGTCAGTAGGTGAATATTGATATATTGTACGAAGGGTATTGGGGTCCGGAAGTGTTCCGGGGGTACCGGGTGATGACCAGCATGACCGAAAGGGGTTTCGGGAGGCCCCGGCAAGTGTTGGGGGCCTCATGGGCCAAAGGGGAGAAAGCACATCAGCCCACTAAGGGGTTGTGCGCCCCAAACCCTATTTCCCACGTTGCTTGAGGAGGTCGGGCGCCTCCCTAGGGTTTCCTCCACTTGCCTTGGGGGGCAAGGCACTTAGGGGGAGGCGCCTGAACCCATCTAGGGTTTTTACCCTTTCTTGGTCGACACTCCTAGATTGGATCTAGGGGCGCCACATCCCTGCACCCTTCCCCCTATATATATAGAGGAGGCGAGAGAGGGCAGCCACACCGATATATATATCTATTTGTGCCACATGGCTACTCCTCCTCTTCCTCATGGCTATCTTCTTCTCCGTAGTGCTTAGTGAAGCTCTGCTGAGATTTATCCACCACCACGCCCAGCATGCCGTCATGCTGTCGGAGGACTCGAGCTACTACTTCACCATCGCTCGCTGGATCAAGGAGGTGAAGGCGTCATCAATCCGTACGTGTGTTGAACGCGGAGGTGTCGCCCGTTCGGCACTAGATCGGAGTTCGTGGGACGAATCATAATTGGATCGAGAAGACGTACCACTACATCAACCGTGTTCTTTAACGCTTCCGCTTAGCGATCTACAAGGGTATGTAGACCCAATCTCTCCTCTCGTAGACGCTCATCTCCTAGATTGGATCTTGGGTGTTCGTAGGATTTTTTTTTTGTTTCCCATGCAACATTCCCTGACAGTGGTATCAGAGCTAGGTCTATGCGTAGATGACATCATGAGTAGAACACAAAGGAGTTTGTGGGCGTTGATATTTAGATTGCTTCCTTCCCTAGTCTTATTTCAAGTCAGCGGTATTATCGGATGAAGCGGCTCGGACCAACCTTGCATGTCCACGTACATGAGACCGGTTCCATCGTCAGACATGCAACTTGTTGCATAAAGATGCATAGCGCTGTCTCTCCCACCTTAGTTGAATTGGATTTGACAAAGGCGGTCCTTGTAGAAGGTTGAATAGCAATTTGCATATCACCGTTGTGGCTTTGCGTAGGTAAGAATCGTTCTTGCTAGATACCCATAGCAGCCACGTAAAACATGCAACAACAATTAGAGGACGTCTAACTTGTTTTTGCAGGGTATGATGTGATATGATATGGCCAAAGACATGATGAGATATATTTGATGCATGAGATGATCATGTTTGTATAGATTATCACGACTTGCATGTCGATGAATACGGCAACCGGCAGGAGCCATAGGGTTATCTCTAATTATTGTATGACCTGCGTGTCAATCGTTATGCACTACGTAATGCTTTACTTCATCGCTAAGCGGTAGCAATAGTAGTAGAAGCATGGTTGGCGTGACAACCCCGATGGTGACACGATGATGGAGATCATGGTGTCATGTCGGTGACGATGGAGACCATGCTGGTGCTTTGGAGATGGAGATCAAATGCACAAGATGATGACCATATCATGTCACTTATGATTTGCATGTGATGTTAATCCTTTATGCATCTTATTTTGCTTAGGACGACGGTAGCATTGTAAGGTGATCCCTCACTAAAATTTCAAGATAAAATTATGTTCTCCCCAAGTGTGCACTGTTGCGAAAGTTCATCGTTTCGAAGCACCACGTGATGATCGGGTGTGATAGACTCTACGTTCATACACAACGGGTGCGAGCTAGTTTTACACATGCGGAACACTTGGGTTAAACTTGACGAGCCTAACATGTACAGCCATGGCCTTGGAACACAAGAGACCGAAAGGTCGAGCATGAGTCATATAGTAGATATGATCAACATGGAGATGTTCACCATTGAAACCACCTCATCTCACGTGATGATCGGACTTGGGTTGGTGAATTTGGATCATGTTACACTCGGAAAACCGGAGGGATGTTGATTTGAGTGGGAGTTCTTAAGTAATATGATTAATTGAATTCATTATCATGAACAATAGTCCAAAGTTGTCTTTGCAAATTATGTTGAAGATCAATAGCTCGCGCTGTAGCTCCATGTTTTAATACGTTCCTAGAGAAAGACTGAAAGTGCAACTAATCCCCGGGTGGTTTTGGTAATTAATAACAACATATATATCATTGAACTAATATTCTCTTGAGAATCATTTCAGAAAAGTTCGATGATGTGGGTATGGAAATGTCTGAAGAAGTGGACCCCTCAAAATGCTAAGACAAGCATTGGCAAAAGCTCAAGACTCCATTTTTGGTTTAGTGATCAAAGATCACATTGAGTCCATAGGAAAGCCAATACTATTAAAAGGGGATGAGGTTGTGTTAATGTTCTTGTTGCTCAAGTGCTTGGTGATCTAACTCCCTCAACTATCAGCACTATTCACCACTTAACACACACCCATAAGTAATCTCGGTCACACCGATTTCTCCAACTCAGTCCCACCGAGATGAACCACTTCAGTTGTTTCTCCAAACCCTAGATTCTCGGTCAAACCGATTCTGAGTTTCGGTCTCACCGAAAAAGGGCTGCCAACCTTCTGTGATCAGTTGACATCAATTCGGAATATCCGAGTTTATATTTTCGGTCTCACCGAAATGGCAAACCCTAACCTTTGACTCACTTCGGTCTCACCGAGATGGTATTTTCGGTCCCACCGAAAATCCCAACGTTCACTATATTTGAACTTTCGGTCTAACCGAGTTTTCACTTCGGTCTGACCGAGATTGGTCAAATGTGTGTGTAACGGTTGGATTTTGTGTGGAGGCTATATATACCCCTCCACCCCCTCTTCATTCGTGAGGAGAGCCATCAGAAAGTACCACCATTCCTACCATACACTTTCTGAGAAGTGAACCACCTACCCTTGTGTTGAGATCAAGCCATTCCATTCCTACCATATGAAACTTGATCTCTAGCGTTCCCAAGTTGCTTTCCACTCAAATCTTTCTTCCACCACAGCCATATCAGTGAGGAGAGTTGAGTGTTGGGGAGTTTATCATTTGAAGCACAAGAGCAAGGAGTTCATCACCATCAACACCGTCTATTACCTTTTGGGGGGTGGTGCCTCCTAGATTGGTTAGGTGTCGCTTGGGAGCCTCCGTCTTGATGATGTGGAGTTGAACCAAGAAGTTTGTAAGGGCAAGGAGATCGCCTACTTCGTGAAGATCTACCCCGAGTAAGGCTAGTCCTCCGTGGGCGTAGGCCGTGATGGAATAGACAAGGTTGCTTCTTCGTGGACCCTTCGTGGGTGGAGCCCTCCGTGGACTCGCGCAGCCGTTACCCTCCGTGGGTTGAAGTCTCCATCAACGTGGATGTACGATAGCACCACCTATCGGAACCACGACAAAAATCTCCGTGTCACCAAACTGCGTTTGATCTTCTCCACCTCTCTTTTACATGTGCAATTTACTTTCCGCTGCATAAACTCTAGAATTGCATGTGTAGGGTGTTACTTGAACTGATCTTGTTTGTGAAACTGCCAAAAACATTGCATAATCTAAAGGCAGATTTTTTATATTGTCAAGTAGTCTAATCACCCCCCCTCTAGACCTACTTTCGATCCTACAAGTGGTATCAGAGCTTTGGTCTCCATTGCCTTGGTTTCCATTGCATTGGACTCCATAAGCTTGGTTTCACAACCTAGGAGAGTATGGCGTCTAGTGAGGGTAATTATCGTAGAGGTCCTTACTTTGATGGTACAAATTTTGCTAGTTGGAAGCATAAAATGAAAATGCATATTCTTGGTCATAACCCAGCCGCATGGGGCATTATTTGTGTTGGCATGCAAGGTGACTTCTTTGAAGAAGGAAAAGTTCCGGATCGCGAAGCTACACCCGAAGAACTGAAGATGTTGCAAAACAATGCTCAAGCTTGTGACATTCTCTTCAATGCTTTGTGTCCCGAAGAGTTCAACAAAATCAGCCGTCTTGAGAATGCTAAAGAGATTTGAGATACTTTGGTTGAAATGCACGAAGGTACTGAATCTGTGAAGGAATCAAAGCTAGATATTCTTCAAGGTCAACTTGACAAGTTCAAGATGAAGGATGGTGAAGGAGTCGCTGAAATGTACTCTAGGCTTGCTCTCATCACAAATGAGATTGCTGGCTTAGGAAGCGAAGAAATGACCGACCGATTCATCATTAAGAAGATTCTCAGAGCTTTGGATGGAAAGTATGACACCGTGTGCACTTTGATCCAAATGATGCCAAACTACAAGACTCTCAAGCCAACTGAAGTCATTGGAAGGATTGTTGCTCATGAGATGACACTTAAGGATAAGGAAGAGCTTCACAA
Source organism: Secale cereale (assembly GCA_902687465.1). NCBI lineage: Eukaryota > Viridiplantae > Streptophyta > Magnoliopsida > Poales > Poaceae > Secale > Secale cereale. The sequence continues at coordinate 159,952,344 of LR738709.1, forward strand.
CAAGTCAAGTGGTGCTTACAAAGCTACAAGTGATGCTCCTACTACCTCAAGTGACAAGTTAGTTTCCAATGAAGACATAAGCCTAATGGTCAGGAACTTCAACAAGTTCTACAAGAATAGAGGCAAAGAGAGAAGCTCAAAGTCTAGATCATATGATGGAAAGAGATCTTCTAGTCGTGATCGAAACTGCTACAATTGTGGAAGACCCGGACACTTCTCAAATGAGTGTACGGCTACCCACAAGAGAAGAGAAGAATCTCCAAGAAGAAGAGCAAGAGATGAGTCACCTCGGAAAGAGAGAAGGAGTAGAGATGATCGTTATGAACGAAGACCTTCTCGGAGAAGCAAGGATTCGGAGAGGAAAGACAAGTCATCAAGGAGCTACACAAGAAGAAGACATCAAGCTCATGTTGGTGAATGGGTCTCCGGCTCCGACTCTGACAGTCAATCCGATGGAAGCTATCACTCCGACTCCGACTATAGTCAAGATGAAGGTGTTGCCGGACTTGCACTCGTATCCTCCAACTCCAACTCCTACGACTTATTTGATTCACCAAATGAGGGAATTGGAAGATGCTTCATGGCTAAAGGCCCCAAGGTAACACACCCTGAGTTCATTGACTTTGATAGTGATGAGGATGACTTACTTGGTGAAGATGAGCTCTTGCATGATAAATCTAGTGAGCTTAGTAATGATGAAAATGCTAGTACTCTTTATAGTCGAGAAGAGTCGAATGACAATGCTATGAAGGAGATTGAGCGTCTAACTAAAGAATTAAACACTCTTAAGTTAGCTCATGAAACTACTCAAGAAGATCATAGAGAGCTCCTAAGATCTCATGAGAAGCTACGCTTCGAGAAGCTCACTCTAGAGCAAGAACATGAGTTTCTAAAAGCAATCAATGACGATCTTCGAAAGAAGAGTTCTTCATATCTTGCCAAACGACTTCTCTTGTCTAATTTCTTGCCACCTATTAAGACTAAGCATGACAAGCATAAGAAAAATTCTTCCTCTAGTAGTAACAATAACAATGTTAAATCCAATGTTGTTACTTCTAGTAGTTCTCTTGATTCCACTAACAATGTTTCAAGCCAAGTTACACTTGAGCAAGAAAATAGCTTATTGAAGGAAATCATAGAGAAAGGTGTCTACAAGAGTCTTGCCGGAAGCAAGAACTTTGAGGAGATTGTTCGCAAACAAGGAAGACACCGGAAGAATCAAGGGATTGGTTTTGAGCGAAAGTTCAACGCCAAAGGTGTTGAGTGGGAAGAAGGTCAATACCCTACTCCACAGTTTGTTTCACAAAAGGAGAAGTATGATCCTACTTCTTCCAATGTGGAACAAGCTCTAGATGACCTTCCACCACAAGACCACAAGCTAAAGGCCAAGGACAAGCTTCAAGAGGAGATTGATGCATTCATTGAAGCACCTCAAGCCATGGTCAAGTGGGTTCCCAAGGACACATCAAGTTCTACTTCGTCAAGCTCAACTACAACACCAAGGATTCCCATCAAGATGATGTGGATCCCAAAGAAGAAGAACTAGTAGGTTCTTGAGGGTGACTCCGCCAACAAACTTCACTCATATTCATTTTGGCAAGAACTTGTGCAATCAACTTCCACATCATGCACTTGTTCATGGAGTCACAAACCCTCTTGTTGGTAAGTCAAGGGACAAGGTAATCATTGCTTTCATGGACATCATCTTTTGTGCACTTCACTCTATGTCCATGGATATTCTTGTTTGTTCCTTGTGGGACTAACCCATGTAGGTATTGAAAGTGCCCTAATCCAAAGGATTGCTCCCAACTCATGATGATCTACATCAACATTGAGCATCCACATCTTCAACATCTACATGAAGTCTTCTACGACAACCCAAGGTTAGTTTGACCCTTTAAAAGGGGTTCTCACATCTAGGGGGAGCTTTGTTCTAAAAATGAGCTAAAGCATCTCCAAATGATGTGAACACATAAATGCTTTATGTAAAAGTGGTAACCCCACTTGTGCTTAAACGATGAGTATGACCTATGATCAAATGTTCTCATTTGACTCCTAAGTCAATATACTCATATATAGATGACCTAGTCATCGACAATTTGTGTGCTAGTAGCTAGAGTTTTGGTTGTGCATGTTTGACACATATTTCAGTTGCTATCTTATTGTGTGAGCATGTTGGATGCATGATTTTATCCATTCAAGGACATCCATTTGTTGTTTTGATTGTTTTGGTTTCTTTTTTTGGCCAAATGGATGAACAAGAATGCCTAAGCACTTTCCCTAGCTATCTATGCTATCTTGTCTCAAAATTCTATTCATGCTTATATCACAACTTTGAACAAGTCTTTTTCGGACAGTCCGAGTGAGGAGCGCTCGGAACCACCGATTCGTCTAAGGCTGACTTCCAAAACCTTCTAAGTCTATTTCGGTCTGACCGGCTTCTCAATCTCGGTCCAACCGAAACACTTAGATTGATCTAGGTTTCATCTCGGTGAAACCGAGTTCAAAATCTCGGTCTGACCGATATGTGTAACTGCACAGCAGAAATACATCTCGGTGACACCGAGTTTTTCAACTCGGTCCCACCGACAGTACGGGGTTATATATACTGAGGGCTGCGCGCGATCTATTCCTTTCAAACCGTTCGCCCTCCAAGACCCCTGCTGCCGCCGCCCTGATCTAAGGATCGTCGCCGTCGTCGCCTGTGTGCCCTTGCCGCAGGTCTCCGCCGCCGTCAACGGTAATCTTCTCCTCCGTTGCCGCCGTAGAGGGACACCACCAAGTTAGGGTGTGTCTCGATCCCTATTCATGCTCCACTTCTGATTCTTGCATGATAGGACTGCCCTGATTCAATCCACGATTGATATGATCCCAATACATTGTTCAGATCGTTTAGTTTCGAGGAAAATTCTTAGGTTTAGGTTTCCACGGAATGCATCTCGGTGAAGCCGATTCCTGAAACTCGGACTGACCGATTTGGTCTCTCACCATTGCACTACACAGTTCGGTCTGACCGAGTTGTGAAAATCGGAATGTCCGAAGTGAAGTTTCTATGAAACCCTAGTTTTTCGGTAGGACCGAAACCCATTTCGGTCTGACCGAAAGTGGTGTGTAGGTTCTGTTGAACACTTCGGTTACACCGAAACTTGAAATCGGTTTGACCGAAATACATTCTGTGAAAACTCAAAACTAAGTTTTTAACTCATTTTTTTTGCAAAAACTTCTGCAGTTGTGATAACTCTTCTACTCTACCTATACCTTATCTATTCACAGGTCTTTCAGCCATGTCAGATGTCAGTGACAGCCAGAACAGGTCCGAATCACCGTTTGCTGAGATTCCAGAGGCAGGTACAAGTCCTGAGGCTAGCAGCTCTAGTGATGATGGTGAGAGGAGCACCCCTAGTGGTCTGCCTCCTGCTGCTACGAGAACCAGGAAGAAGAGAACGTCTGATTCTGAGGATTCCGATTTTGTTGCTGAGGAAGTTACCTCCAAGCCAAAGAGGCAAGTGGTCGCCAAAGAGCTCCAAGGGCAGCAGCCAAAGAAAGGCACGAGCAAAGTGAAGCAGTCTGCAGTTGCCAAGAAGCTCAACTTGGAAGAGCCAGCTCCAAGCAAGGTGAAAAAGACTTCCAAAAGGAAGAGAGTTGTTTATGCTGAACCTCAAGTTGATGATGCTGAAGAAGAAGAAGAAGATGCACCCCAGCCTCCTCCTCAGAAAGCTAAGTTCATGGGTGATGCTATTCGAGCTCAAGCCTCCTCCAAGCCCAAGAAGCCTGCTCCAGCTAAGGCAGCTCCAGCGAAGCCTAAGAGGACAACCAGAAGCATTCCAGCTTCTGAGAAGAACAAAGGTGAGATGCCACCTTCTGAGTCAGATGAAGAGCATGTGTTGCTCAAGCTCCGTCCCAAGTTGCCACTCCACAATGATGCTCATCCTCAAGCTGAGGATATGAAGGCAAGGAAGGACAAAGGTCTCAGGCTATGGAGACAATCTGATCCATATGCCGTAAGAAGAAGGACTGCTGTGGACCCCAGATTCCACACCAAAGAGCAGCAGGATTTCTATGAGACCGTGCTAATGGATAAGAAGCCCATTGTTGCTGACACCAGGTATGTTGACTGGAAGTATATTGACAGCAGAGAGCATCGGGACTTCTTTCCCCATGTGCATGAGAGCTTTACTGCATGTGGAGTTGCTGACTTTGTGGGTCAAGAACTGACAGCATGGAACGACGAGATGATCATGCAGTTCTATGCCACAGCCCATTTCTACCCCGATGGCAAGATCACATGGATGACTGAAGGTCAACGGTTTTCTTCAACTGTTGCAGAATGGGCAGAACTTCTGAACGCTCCAGTGCAGAGAGAGGACGACATTGATGTCTATGGGATTCCTAAGAAGAGTCATGATTCCATGAAGAATATGTACAAGGAGATCCCAGCTGCTGATTTGGAGGGATGGAAACTCGGCTCAGTGTATTATCTCCAGGCAGGTCTGACCACCACCAACACTATCCTGAGGCATACTTTGATGCCTAAGTCAGGTGACCACCGGATGATACGAGGCTATTCTATCAACATGCTGCACATTCTCGATGAGAAGGCACCTTTTAAGGTGATGGACTTGATGGTAGAGACCATCAAAAGGACTGCAGCTGACCAGAAGAGGTCGTGTGGGTTTGCACCGCAAATACAGATGCTTATCAACGCCAAGTTTGGCACGGGCAAATTCATGTTGGATAGGAAGCACTTACCACTGCAGCCAGAGCATGAGGACAACGTAGTTGTGATGGATGAAGAGGATCCCACCTCAGTTGAAGGGCAAGCCAAGATCGAAGCTGCAAAGAAAGCCAAAGCTGACAGAGAGGCAGCAGCAGCAGCAGCTAAGCCAAAGAGCTTTGGAGATCAGATTCTTGAAGCAACCCGGAGAATTGAACAACGCCTGGTCAGCATTGAGCAATCTCAGGAGAGCCTTGAGAGGATCGTCGAGGACAAGATCCACGCTCTGGACGTGAAGCTGACTGAGATTCAGGTGTCTGTCAACAAACTTGAGGCAGACATGGAGGAGACTAGGCAGGAGAGAGCAGAGCTTATGCAGGATGATATAGTCCAGGACTCTCATCGCCAGACTGCTCCGGTTCCCAGAGGATCCAGATCTGCAGCTATCCCAGTGACAGACTCCAGGGCTACCACTTCAGCACCAGCTACAGCTCCAGCAGTTCCTTCAGCTCCAGCATCCACTCCTCCAGCGCAGACATCAGCAGAAGTCTTCGCCGATGCAGCTATCTCTACACCGACATCGACCCAGACGGGAGCAGCCAGCCGAGCCCGCAGTGACGTTTAGCTCTATACCTTTTCGAACTTCTTGGTAACTTGTTGCCAAAGGGGGAGAAATTGTTATAGATCATAGGGCTTCGAGAGAGAGAGTGCTCTTTCGTCTTTTCGTCTTTTGCCGTTTTCCTTGAGATACATTGGTTTCTTTTGGTTCCAGATACTTTAAGTGTGCTTGCTACTAAGTTTGATGCTACCTTAATGAGTGCTTAGTCATACTATGCTTTAATGTGTGCTTATTGTTTATCATATGCTATTTCTTATTGTATGGCTATTTACTCTTGTCTTGGTGATTGAGTGCATGTTATTCATTCTTATCATTTTGTGCGCTCCACCAAGATGTATGTGACATGGAAGAGTGACCCATAATCCTAATCGATTGTGCATTTGCATTCAAACGCAAATTTTAAATAATGCACAAATTTAGGGGGAGCTCTTGTTTATCACATACTTCTCAAAGCGACGATATTATTCTTTGATTATATCTTTTGTCGAAGCTTTGATCTATATGTTGTCATCAATTACCAAAAAGGGGGAGATTGAAAGTGCAACTAATCCCCGGGTGGTTTTGGTAATTAATAACAACATATATATCATTGAACTAATATTCTCTTGAGAATCATTTCAGAAAAGTTCGATGATGTGGGTAAGGAAATGTCTGAAGATGTGGACCCCTCAAAATGCTAAGACAAGCATTGGCAAAAGCTCAAGACTCCATTTTTGGTTTAGTGATCAAAGATCACATTGAGTCCATAGGAAAGCCAATACTATCAAAAGGGGATGAGGTTGTGTTAATGTTCTCGTTGCTCAAGTGCTTGGTGATCTAACTCCCTCAACTATCAGCACTATTCACTACTTAACACACACCCATAAGTAATCTCGGTCACACCGATTTCTCCAACTCAGTCCCACCGAGATGAACCACTTCAGTTGTTTCTCCAAACCCTAAATTCTCGGTCACACCGATTCTGAGTTTCGGTCTCACCGAAAAAGGGCTGCCAACCTTCTGTGATCAGTTGACATCAATTCGGAATATCCGAGTTTATATTTCGGTCTCACCGAGATGGCAAACCCTAACCTTTGACTCACTTCGGTCTCACCGAGATGGTATTTTCGGTCCCACCGAAAATCCCAACGTTCACTATATTTGAACTTTCGGTCTAACCGAGTTTTCACTTCGGTCTGACCGAGATTGGTCAAATGTGTGTGTAACGGTTGGATTTTGTGTGGAGGCTATATATGCCCCTCCACCCCCTCCTCATTCGTGAGGAGAGCCATCAGAAAGTACCACCACTTCTACCACACACTTTCTGAGAAGTGAACCACCTACCCTTGTGTTGAGATCAAGCCATTCCATTCCTACCATATGAAACTTGATCTCTAGCCTTCCCAAGTTGCTTTCCACTCAAATCTTTCTTCCACCACAGCCATATCAGTGAGGAGAGTTGAGTGTTGGGGAGTTTATCACTTGAAGCACAAGAGCAAGGAGTTCATCACCATCAACACCGTCTATTACCTTTTGGGGGGTGGTGCCTCCTAGATTGGTTAGGTGTCGCTTGGGAGCCTCCATCGTGATGTGGAGTTGAACCAAGAAGTTTGTAAGGGCAAGGAGATCGCCTACTTCGTGAAGATCTACCCCGAGTAAGGCTAGTCCTCCGTGGGCGTAGGCCGTGATGGAATAGACAAGGTTGCTTCTTCGTGGACCCTTCGTGGGTGGAGCCCTCCGTGGACTCGCGCAGCCGTTACCCTCCGTGGGTTGAAGTCTCCATCAACGTGGATGTACGATAGCACCACCTATCGGAACCACGACAAAAATCTCCGTGTCACCAAACTGCGTTTGATCTTCTCCACCTCTCTTTTACATGTGCAATTTACTTTCCGCTGCATAAACTCTAGAATTGCATGTGTAGGGTGTTACTTGAACTGATCTTGTTTGTGAAACTGCCAAAAACATTGCATAATCTAAAGGCAGATTTTTTATATTGTCAAGTAGTCTAATCACCCCCCCTCTAGACCTACTTTCGATCCTACAAAGACTAAGTTGAAAGATATTGTAAGGAATTATGCGGACTCGGTCCGTAATCTGAGGATTGTCCTCACTACTGCACAGAAGTCTTATGTTCTTGATGCACCGCTCAGTGTGCTAACCCCTCTAGCATCGTCTGTGGATGTTGGGAACATCTGGCAGACATGTTGTGATGACTACTTGATAGTTTAGTGCGCCATGATTTACGTCTTAGAACCGGGACTTCAAAGGCGTTTTGAATACCATGGATCATATGAGATGTTCCAGGAGTTGAATTTTATTTTTTTGAAAAATTCCCGGATCGAGAGGTATGAGACCTCTGATAAGTTCTATACCTACAAGGTGGAGGAGAATAGCTCAGCCAGTGAGCAAGTGCTCCGAATGTCTGGGTGCTACAATCGCTTGAATCAAGTGGGAGTTAATCTTCCAGATAAGATAGTGATTGACAGAGTTCTCCGGCCACTATCACCAAGCTGCTAGAACTTCATGATGAACTATAACCTAAAAGGGATGGAGATGATCCTGGAGTTGTTCGCGGTAGGCTGCGAAGGTAGAAATCAAGAAGGAGCATCAAGTGTTGATGGTTAAACAAGACCACTGGTTTCAAGAAGGGCAAGGGCAAGAAGGGAAACTTCATGAATGGTAAGCTAGTTGCCGCTCCAATGAAGAAACCCAAGGTTGAACCCAAACCCGAGACTAAGTGCTTCTATTCTAAGGGGGCGGTCACTGGTAGCAGAACTACCCCAAATACTTGGTAGATAAGAAGGCTGGCGACTTAAACAAAAATATATTTGATATAAGTGTTATTGATGTGTACCTTCCTAGTACTCCTAGTAGCACCTGGGTATGAGATACCGGTTCAGTTGCTAATATTGGTAAACTCAAAACAAAAGCCGTGGAATAAAGGAATACTAGCTAAGGGCGAGGTGATGATGTGTGTTGGAAGTGTTTCCAAGGTTGATGTGATCACCATCGCATGCTCCCTGTACCTTCAAGATTAGTGTTGAACCTAGATAAATGTTATCGCATGTCTGCATTGAGGCATGAACATGATTAGATTGTGTTTATTGTAATACGGTTATTCATTGAAGTCAGAGAATAATGGTTATTCTCTTTACATGAATAATACCTTCTATGGTCATGCACCCAATGTGAATGGTTTATTGAATCTCGATCATAGTGATACACATGTTCATAATATTTATGCCAAAAGATGTAGAGTTGATGATGATAGTACCACTTTCTTGTGGCACTGCCGCTTAGGTCATGTTGGTGTAAAGCGCATGAAGAAACTCCATGCTGATGGACTTATGGAGTCACTTGATTTTGAATCACTTGACACATGCGAACCATGCCTTATGGGCAAGATGACTTAAACCCCATTTTCCGAAATAATGGAATGGGCAAGTGACTTGTTGGAAATCATACATACTGATGTGTGCGGTCTGATGAGTATTGACGTGCGCATTGGATATCATTATTTCATCACCTTCACCGATGATTTGAGTAGATATGAGTATATTTACTTAATGAAGCATAAGTCTGAAATGTTTGAAAAGTTCAAGCAATTTTAGAGTGAAGTTGAGAATCATCGTAAATAGAAGATCAAATTCCTACGATCCGATCGAGGGGGAGAATATCTAAGTTATGAGTTTGGCAATCACTTAAGACAATGTGGAATTGTTTCATGGTTGATGCCACCTGGAACACCACAGCGTAATGGTGTGTCCGAACATCGTAATCGTACCTTATTGGATATGGTGCGTTCTATGATGTCTCTTGCCGATCTACCACTATCATTTTGGGGTTATGCATTAGAGACAGTTGCATTCACTTTAAATAGGGAACCATCTAAGTCCATAGACACGACACCGTATGAACTATGGTTTGGCAAGAAACCTAAGCTATCGTTTCTTAAGGTTTGGGGCTGTGATGCTTATGTCAAAAGGCTTCGGCCAGAAACGCTTGAACCCAAGCGGACAAATGTGTCTTCATAGGAGACCCAAAGGATATGGTTGGGTATACCTTCTATCTCACATCCGAGGGCAAAGTGTTTGTCGCTAACAACGAGTCCTTTCTCGAGAAGGAGTTTCCCTCACAAGAATTGAGTGGGAGGAAGATAGAACTTGATGAGGTTTGAACCTTCACTTCAACCAGATAGTAGCACAGTGTAGAAAGAAGTTTATGTAGCACCTACGTCAGTTGAATAGGAAACTAATGATGGTGATCATGAGCTTTTGAATCAAGTTACTATCGAACCTCATAGGTTGATAAGGATACGTTCTACTCATGAGTGGTACGGTAACCCTGTTTTAGAAGTAATGTTGTTGGACAATGATGAACCTACAAGCTATGGAGAAGCGACGGTGGGCCCGGATTCTGACAAATTGTTAGAGGCAATGAAATCTGAGATGGGATCCATGTACGAAAACAAAGTGTGGAATTTGGAAGTATTACCTGAAGGGCGAAAGGCCATTCAGAATAAATGGATCTTCAAGAAGAAGACGAACATGGACGGTAATGCCACCGTCCATAAAGCTCGACTTGTGGCAAAGGGGTTTTCACAAGTTCAAGGACTTGACTACGATGAGTCTTTCTCACCCGTAGCGATGCTTAAGTCCGTCAGAATCATGTTGGCAATAGCGACATTTTTCGATTATGAAATCTGGCAGATGGATGTCAAAACAGCGTTCCTTGATGGTTTCCTTAAGGAAGAGTTGTATATGATGCAACTGGAAGGTTTTTTCGATCCAGAGAATGCTGACAAAGTATGCAAACTCTAGCGATCCACTTATGGACTGGTGCAAGCATCTCGAAGTTGGAATATACGCTTTGATGAGGTGATCAAAGCTTTTGGGTTTATACAAAATTTGCAAGAAACTTGTATTTACAGGAAAGTGAGCGGGAGCACTACAACATTTCTAATAAGTATACGTGGATGACATATTGTTGATTGGAAATGATGTAGAATCTCTGGAAAGCATAAAGGTTGTTTGAAAGGAGTTTTTCAAAGGAAGACCTGGGTAAAACTGCTTACATATTGGGCATCAAGATATATATAAATAGATCAAGATGCATGATAAGACTTTCACAGAGCACATACCTTGACATGATTTTGAAGGAGTTCAAAATGGATCAGTTGAAGCAGGAGTTCTTGCCTGAGTGGTAAGGTGTGAAGTTGAGTGAGACTCAAAGCTCGACCACGGCAGAAGAAGAGAAAGGACGAAAGTCATCCCCTATGCCTTAGTCATAGGCTCTATACGGTATGCCATGCTATGTACCGCACCTATGGTGTGCCTTACCACGTGTCTAGCAAGGGGGTACAAAAGTGAACCAGGAGTGGATCACTGGACAGCGGTCAAAATTTGTCCTTTGAGGAATAAGGAAATGTTTCTCGGTTATGGAGGTGATAAAGAGTTCGTCGTAAAGGGTTGCATCGATGGAAGCTTTAACACCTATCCGGATGACTCTGAGTAGCAAACCGGAGACGTATAGTGGAGCAACCATTTGGAATATCTCCAACTGGAGTGTCGTAGCAGCATCTACAATATGACATAGAGATTTGCGAAGTACATATGGATGTGAATGTTGCAGACCCATTGCCTAAAACCTCTCTCACAAGTATAACATGATCAAACCCTAGAACTCATTGAGTGTTAATCACATGATGATGTGAACTAGATTGTTGACTCTAGTAAACTCTTTGGATGTTAGTCACATGGCGATGTGAACTATGAGTGTTAATCACATGGCGATGTGAACTAGATTATTGACTCTAGTGCAAGTGGGAGACTACTGGAAATATGCCCTAGAGGCAATAATAAATTGGTTATTATCAAATTTCCTTGTTCATGGTGATCGTTTATTATCAATGATAGAATTGTATTGATCGGAAACTCAAATACATGTGTGGATACATAGACAACAAGATGTCCCTAGTCAGCCTCTACAGGACTAGCTCGTTGATCAAAGATGGCTATGGTTTCCTAGCCATAGACATGAGTTGTCATTTGATAACGATATCACATCATTAGGATAATGATGTGATGGACGAGACCCAAACTATGAACATAGCATATGATCGTGTCAAGTTTATTGCTATCGTTTTCTGCACGTCAAGTATATGTTCCTATAACCATGAGATCATGCAACTCACTGACACCAGAGGAGTACCTTATATGTACCAAATGTTGCAACGTAACTGCGTGACTATAAAGGTGCTCTACAGGTATCTCCGAGGGTGTATCTTGAATTGGCATGGATCAAGACTGGGATTTGTCACTCCGTACGACGGAGAGGTATCTCAGGGCCCACTCGGTAATACAACATCACAAGAAGCTTGCAAGCAATGTGACTAATGCGTTAGCCACGGGATCTTGTATTACGGAACGAGTAAAGAGACTTGCCGGTAACGAGATTGAACTAGGTATAGAGATACCGATGATTCAATCTCGGGCAAGTAACATACCGATAGACAAAGGGAACTACATACGGGATGAGCTGAATCCTTGACATCGAGGTTCGACTGATAAGATCTTCATAGAATATGTGGGAACCAATATGGGCATTCAGGTCCCGCTATTGGTTATTGACCGTAGAGGTGTCTCGGTCATGTCTGCATAGTTCTCGAACTCGCAGGGTCTACACACTTAACGTTCGGTGACAATATAAGTATAGTTGAGTCATTATGGTGGTTACCGAAGGATGTTCAGAGTACCGGATGAGATCCCGGACGTGATGAGGAACTCCAGAATGGTCCGCAGGTCAAGATTGATATATTGGACGAAGGGTATTGGAGTCCGAAAGTGTTCCGGGGGTACCGGGTGATGACCAGCATGATCGAAGGGGTTTTGGGAGGCCACGCAAGTGTTGGGGGCCTCATGGGCCAAAGGGGAGGGAGCACATCAGCCCACTAAGGGGTTGTGCACCCCAAACCCCTTTTCCCACGTTGCTTGAGGAGATGGGCGCCTCCCTAGGGTTTCCTCCACTTGCCTTGGGGGCCATGGCACTTAGGGGGAGGCGCGCGAACCCGTCTAGGGTGTTTACCCTTTCTTGTTCGACACTCCTAGACTGGATCTAGGGGTGCCACATCCCTACACCCTTCCCCCTATATATATAGAGGAGGAGAGAGAGGGCAGCCACACTGATACATATCTATTTGTGCCACATGGCAGCTCCTCCTCTTCCTCATAGCTATCTTCTTCTCCGTAGTGCTTAGTGAAGCTCTGCTGAGATTTATCCACCACCACGCCCACCACACCGTCATGCTGTCGAAGGACTAGAGCTACTACTTCACCATCGCTCGCTGGATCGAGGAGGTGAAGGCGTCATCAAGCCGTACGTGTGTTGAACGCGAAGGTGCCGTCTGTTTGGCACTAGATCGAAGTTCGCGGCACGGATCGTGATTGGATCGCGAAGATGTACCACTACATCAACCGCGTTCTTTAACACTTCCGCTTAGCGATCTACAAGGGTATGTAGATCCAATCTATCCTCTCGTAGATGGTCATCTCCTAGATTGGATCTAGGGTGTTCGTAGGAATTTTTTTGTTTCCCATTCAACGTTCCCTGATAGCTATACTATTGGGCCGTGATCACTTCGAGAGGTGATCACAGGTATATACTATATACATACTGAAAGGATCGATATGGTTGACTAGAGGGGGGGGGGTGAATAGGCAACTAACAATTTTAGCTTTTCTTAACCAATTTAAATTAAGCAACAAAGTAAGTTGTCTAGATATGCAACTATGATGACAACTTATAGGAAGCAAAGATAACAACCTCACAAGCAAGCTACCTAAGATACACAAGGAAAGCTTGCACAAGTAAAGGAAAGAAATAACCACAAGTGGAGCCGGTGAAGAAGAAGATGTGTTACCGAAGTTCCTTCCCTTTGAGAGCAAGTACGTCTCCGTTGGAGCGGTGTGGAGGCACAATGCTCCCCAAGAAGCCACTAGGGCCACCGTATTCTCCTGACACCCTCACACAATGCAAGGTGATGTGATTCCACTAGTGGTGCCCTTGAAGGCGGCAACCGAACCTTTACAAGCAAGGTTGGGGCTATCTCCACAACCGAATTGGAGGCTGCCAACAACACCACGAAGCTTCATCACAATGGAATATGGCTCCGAGATGACCTCAACCGTCTAGGGTGCTCAAACACCCAAGAGTAACAAGATCCGCAAGGGATTAGTGGGGGGAATCAATATCTTTTGGTGGAAGTGTAGATCGATGCCTTCTCAAGCAATCCCGAGGAAATCAACAAGTTTGATTGGCTAGGGAGAGAGATCGGGCGGAAATGGAGCTTTGAGCAACAATGGAGCTTTGGGGAGGAAGAGGTAAGTCTTCTTGGAGAAGAAGACTCCCTATATATAGTGGGAGAACAAATCCAACCATTATCTCACATATCTGCCCGCAGAGCGTGGTACTACCGCACATAAGTTGCGGTACTACCGCTCGGCCCAGCGGTACTACCGCTCTGGATGCGGTACTACCGCTGGTGCAGTACAGGCCAGTACTAGCCCTGTTGCGTTGAAGCAACAGGCGGTAGTACTGCCTGAGCGGTACTACCGCACGTCCCTGCGGTACTACCGCAAGGCATGGCTAGACAGGCTGAGGAGAAGTGTGGACTAAATAAAATACATCCGCAGCTACATCCGCAGATATATGGTCGTAGCAAAAACACGACACGGTACTACCGCTTGCTCCAAGCGGTACTACCGCGTAGGACGCGGAAGTAAAAAAGTACTTCTGTGCCTACTACCGTACTAGTTACGACGCTGCGCCAGCCACACGGTACTACTGTGCTCAGGGTACGGTACTACCGCTTTGTGCGGTACTACTGCGGTCCTGAGGCGGTACTAACTACTAGGAAAAGGCCTACTAATGGCGCACCTATTTTGGCCATTAATGGCGCATTAGTGGTGCGCCATTAGTGCCACGCCATTAGTATATTTTACTAATGGCGCACCTGTGGTGCGCCATTAGTATCTGGTATACTAATGGCGCACCACAAGTGCGCCATTAGTATGCCTCCCAGGGGGCCATATATACCTAGGTGCTTTGGCATACTAATGGCGCACTCTTGCCTGATGTGCCATTAGTAACTTTGGCATACTAATGGCGCACGGTTGGATGATGCGCCATTAGTATCCTTTGGCATACTAATGGCGCACTGTGATGTGATGCGCCATTAGTATGAATATTAGGTTTATTTATTTATTTTTTAATTTTCTGTTTTTTGCACAGGTTACAAAATGTATTATTGGACAGAATATAGACAGCAGCACACAGCAACAGCAGATTCATCGAATACAATAGAAGATTAGTCTCTGAATAGAATTCATCATATTAGTCTTCGAATACAATTCATCATATTAGTCTCCGAATTCAAAAGACCGAACAAAGATAGAACTTTATATTACAAGTCTCGAGACCGCGAGTAGCGAGTTTGTCTTCACATTACAAGTCGATATCGATCATCTAAACTACCATCACATAGAAGAGAGTTGCGGTCATCACGATGAGCATCATCACAATGAAACTCGTCTTCATCCGGTTCCTCCAACGCTCCCTCCCCTCTCCCGCTAGATAGCGGGCGTATCTAGATTCCGCCTCGGCCCTAGTGGTGTACCCTTTGTAACTGTTACCGCTGAAATGGTGAAACTATCTCCGACACTCCTCCCAGTCGTCGTAGACTCCGGGAACCTTACCCTTGTACACGACATACGACGGCATCGCTATGCACTAGCCAAACGAAATGTTAGTACCAATTCACACACAATACATAAGCAATATATAAGTATGCAACAGAACGATCGTAAGAGAAAAGCAAGACATTAATAGCATTGATTACATCTAAGTTAAACGACTGTCGAAACCAAAGAGACATACTACAAGTTCATTAAAGTTTAATTACAACATGAGCCAATCGATGTTTCAGAACTAGACACGGCATCACTACTTTCGACTCGACTCAAGGGACCGGAGCGTGGATGAAGCCGTCGTCTATCGTGGGAGTCATGAAATCGCGGGCATTGTCAGCCTGCATTTGTAGCATTGTGTCTATGTCACTGTTGGACGGTTGATTTCTGAGGTAGAACTGGCCCGAGGTACGAAGGACATCTTGATGGATGATTTCCGCAAACTCCGACCGGATGCGAAAGAATTCTTGTCTGATGTCCGCGTCCTGGATTGCCGACACGCTCGCGGCCCAATCTTTGAGTTTACTCGGTAGCAGAAGGTGATGATGGTCCCGTACGATCACCCGCATGTGATGGATGGCGTAGTAGGCACCCTTCTGACCGCCAGGCGGCTGCTTGACCCAGCAGAACATCGTATTGTGGGAGAACACGTGCTTGTCGTACTTACGAATAGGCCTGGTGAAGGTGCCTCCAGATTTGGTGTAGCCGGGGAGAACATCATCAAGAACTATCTTGACATTTGTGTAGTCTACCTTCGACTGGCGGTCCGAGTCGAAATACGTGGCCGTGGAATATTTCGGGCTTAGGAGGATGAGTGTGCAATGTGTGTCACTGCACAAAACACGGAATGTTAAAAGAAAAACGATCGAAATCTAAGAATTCATATGTTACGGGGCGGTTGAGGGGACGACTTACTCGGGAAAGTAAGGCACGAGGAAGTTATCCTTATCTCGGTTTGTCAGAATGACGCCTTCGAGGTAAGAACTCGCGACTTGCCAGTCCCCAGCGCTGCCCAAGATCTTGGCACGCATGTAGAAGGGGTTGACTATCACGATGTCCGGGGTCTTGTCTCTAATGATCCGCATCTCCATACTCAGCGAAAATAGCCGAACGAAGGTGTAGTGCAGCGGGTGAAGGTTCAACATAGCGTAGATGTCATCAAACTGCAGGACGATCGTACCCCCGATGGAGTTATCCACAAAGCCCTTGCCCTCTGGCACCTTGGCCGCGAAAACCAGGTATGCCACATCCTTCTCTCTGAGACGCCGCTTCTCCAAAGAAAGAACATTGTCATGCAGACTCCGCATAGCATCGGTTGCAGCATTGAGCATATTACTCGGTAGCATCGGCCTACCCGCCACATGCACCCTCCTCATTATATCCTCAGGTGAAGGTGGCCCGTCCTGAGCACGGATCGTACTCGGTGCCGGCTGGCTCGCACCCTTGTTAGTCTTTCTTTTCCGTGCCTTCTTCTTCTCCTGTAATGGGACCGAGTTCTGCTCAGAGACCACCTTCTTGAGTGTGTTGGGGCTGATAATATTTCGCACCTCGCCTATCTGAGGCTCGGTGAAGTCGGCAGCTGGAGGCGTCTCCTGAGAACTGAACGGCAGACGACGCCTGTTGCAACTTGGTTTCTCCATGGTACCAGCTAGATCGCGCACGTCTTTTGTAGGGTTGGGTTCTTGAGAAGGAGGCCCCATGAAGTCGCCATCATACCCATGATCGGCAAAGTACTCATCGACGTTGGCAAATGTATCGTCGTCGTTGTCGTCGTCGTCCTTCGGATCCTGTGCCATATGCAGTGGCATAGGGATGTCCGGCACTGTTGCGGCGGTCTTGCCATGGCTTGGCGCTGGCACGACTGGCGGTGTTGTCTTTGGGGTGGTGTCCCCCGCCCCCAAACGAATCTGGCTCTTCGGCCAAATCAGGGGCCAGCTTAGGCAGGCGCTGAGGGTTATCACATCATCTTCGTCGGCCCCGACGGGTCGAATCGGAGGTAACAACTCGTCGCAGCCTGGCAGCACCCGAACCAGTTGAACCCTATACAAGGTGGGTGGCATCCTAGTACCATGGAACACGGGGTTGCCCGGTTGAACAATTTTGCCCTTGGCGACATCGACCGACTCGTTGTTCATGAAGTGCAGGAGAGTGCACGGAACGTCGACGGCGCCCTGCAAAAACATGTAGGGCGTCAGGGATGCCCAGTCAAAGGCAAGGAGATGAAGTCCTCGGCCGAGAGAGGCTTAATTAGTTACCGTGATGATGGCGTCGAGCTCGGCTAATGTCGAGGCACCGCCAACGACGGGCGTGCAATTGACGGAGGGGCCGCTTGCTGCAGAGGTGCCGGCCGGCGTACACCCGGGTGCATTAAGCTCCCGTGCCGGCGTCGGAGACACCAATGCCGCCTCCGCCGGAGACACCAATGGCCCCGACATCGCGTTCTGCGAGTTGCTGGCCGTGAAGCTGGGAATCGGGGGCGGCCCCTGTTGGCCGCCCGCAATCCACGCGTGCAACCCCTCAATCAAGGTAGGCACAATGGCGGTGATCGTCGCTCCCAGTTGTTGTTGCACTTTCTCTTGGACAATCTCCGAAATCCGCGCCACTTGTGCCTTGAGTTCTTGAACCTCGCGCGACTGGCTTTCCGAGATGGTCTTTTTCTCCTTTCGCCCACCAGCGTTGTAGTATGACGACCATTTTGTGGACAAGCCTTTGCCGGCCACACAACCAGCTGACGACGGCTTACTGAGCTTATCCTTTTTTTCATTACATTCAACGCCCTATTTAGAGTGGTGTCCCAAGGGTTGCTCTTAGTCGACCCCGCGCTACTGCTTTCAGTCGCCTGCGGAAGGAATGTGAACCATTTAGAAATTTAGCTTCATTAATTAGAATGCAACCATATGGAGCTAATTATGCGGGGGTGTATTCCTTACCAGAACAAGCTCAAGCGCCCTGGTCTTCGGATCCGTGGTAAGCTCCTTTGTTTCCGGGTCCTTCTTGTACCGGGCCCTGACAAAGTTCCTGGTCTGCTTGTCACCGTATTTATCCAAGAGGGGCGGTAGGCCTTGCTCGGCACGCTCCGCCTCCTCCTTGTCCCATATAGGCTCCGCCACTCCGTAACCGCCAGGACCGAGTGTGTGTTCCCCTAAGTTCAGCTCCCGCATTACTTTCCCCCACTGACTTGATTCGGAGGTTGCGGTGCTCTCGCACTTGATCTTGAAGTCGTTGTAGTCATCTTCGGTGATCGAAGGATTTTTCTCCTTGATCTTCTCATAACTAAAACATTTGTCAATCATTCTCTTCACCGTGCTTTTTCAAGTAGACAGGGCCGTGCTCATCTTCGTGAGGGCGGCATTGTTCACTTTATTCCCTTTGAGGCTTGTGTTTTCAAATTCAGCGGGGAACTTGTATCGTTCGTGCAGCTTTGTGAAGATGAGGTTGCGCAAATTCCCTCGGTCAGGATGCCTCAGGTTCTCGGTGTTGATCGAGACGGTGCTCCGGAGAATGCACCCGAGATTAAGCGAGTACCCCTTGACTATTCGTTCGGGCGCCGTTGGATTCCCGTCGGAGTCCACTTCAGTAAATTCCTCCTTGAGGGTGCGGAGCACGGTCGGGCGCCCGATCCTTCCATTGCCTCTTCGGTTGGCTGCCATCTGTGCGTGCGCCGCCATCATCAGTGGTGGCATCCTCGGCGGCACCATCAGTGGTGTCATCCCCGACGGCACCATCAGTGGGGTCATCCTCAGCGGCACCATCAGTGGTGTCAGGATCGGTGTAGTTCGCGACATCCTCATACAAGTGAGGTTGTTCCTCCATCTCCTGGGACAGCTCCCAGAATGCCTTGCCGCCCGAACCCCCGGCCTCATCGTTGTGGGCCATGTTTCTCTCTAAATAGGAAAAAGTTTGGTCAAAAAGTTGATTATTGTCAAGGAACAAGATCATGGTCTCATCATTTAGGGTTTGCCGACACCGAGGCATCCTAAAGCTAAGCTTTTATCATTGAGGGTTTTTCGACGCCGAGGCACCCTAAAAGCCTAAGCTTTCATCATTTAGATTTTTATCGACACCGAGGCACCCTAAAAGCCAAGGTTTTATAATTTATGGTTTGTCGACACCGAGGCATCCTAAAAGCTAAGCTGGGAAGGAGAATTCTAAGTTGGGCCTAATCACTTGGCTCTATTGCCGCCTATGGTTTAATGCAGCAATAATAAAGGGGCAGTTGATCCTACTTAATTAAGTATTGAGATACCCCGGCCCATGCATTAGTCACAAGTACTCCATATGTCCTATTTTTTAGCAAAGTCATGCTAAAATTCATGGAAAATTTCAGCATGACCTTTGCTGAAAATAGGACATATGGAGTACCCGAATTTGCCGGAACGGAAGTTAACCGACATTCCAGCAAACTCAAGGGCCTCTCGGGGTACCTGCAAAATCATCACGACACGATGGTCGAAGACAAAACCCAACAAAAATCTAGATGGAGTGCATCCGGCTTTCAACTCCACTTTAGACTATTCAAATTCCAGTTTGCATAGGCTTGAGCATATCATTTCAAATAGCTATGTATAGCTTGCAAAAGCATTTATTGTCTGGTACTGAAGCTTCATAAAGACAAGCACCAACATTGTATAAGAGAAAATAAAAGCGGTACTAGATTACCACATGCTTCCTACTATTAAAGCTATCTACCAACAGAGAAGAACAGGAGTTGCTTGTTTGAGGTTTGCTCCTAAATGATCTACAGTTTGCTCCTCATCATACACTCGCTTCTTAAAATCCGGTACACAACTTTCAGAAATCAACAGATATCATTTGCTTTCGCAGTTTCATCATGAAACAATCCGATATCATTGGACAGAATATCATTAAGACAAAGGAGATGCAGTGTGCATTTAAGTAAAGAAAATGCATGTCGAAGGATTGTAGTCATTTAAGGACGCCCGTTTACATGTATGTTATCTTAGATTTGGATCAAACTTCAGAGACCCACATGGAAAAACATGCAATCTTTGTATTCAGAATAAAATAACCGCTTTATTTGCAAATTGGCAGAATAGAATAAAAGCGCACATATACCTAGTGTATTTTTAATCTTAAACATACAACTAGCTGACAGACATACCCTATCTACTTTGCTAGCTCAGCTCAATGGCTCTATCATGGTCATTTTTGGCACAACAGTTTGTTCAAATTTACAATAACTACTAGTGCTCTCCATTACTGCAAGCTACCAGCAACAATATGAGGCCACGTTTCTTTAAGAAATATCAATCGGTGGATCTTCCAACAGGGCAAGTGATCCTACTAAACAGAGGAGCTACAAGTCAGTAACAAAATGGACATGCTAAAAGAGCATATCCTGCAGGCAACAGTGAATAATTCAGATACTAATAGCGGCGGTAAGCACACATAAGTAGATCAACAGTAGCAACTATGGAGCAGCTTTAGTGCTTCTGGTCTGTACACAACATTTCAGGTAACGATGACATTATATATCTGCGGCTAAACTTAACACCCTATTAAGATTTGATGTTCGCAATATCTCACTATCATTAATATCGATGCATGTAGTGTTCCAAAATATACAGAGCACACATAGTTCCATTCCTATTCAGCATCTGAACATTTATTTTGGAGACACCCTTCCAAAAGAGCATACATGGTTCCATTCCAGAACACACAAGTGATTGCGGTACAGATAATACGGAGAAAGAAGCAGCACAAATAGGAGTTAACCTCTGCTAGCAACATATAGTGTAATGCTTTTAAAAAATCCCTTTCGCAAGATTAGATTCTTAACTGATTTTTAGCAAGTCTATGCCTCAGATATGTATCACAACACATGGCATCAGTACAACAGGGCAAGTGATCCTACTAACTAGAGAAGAGAGGCAGAGGGAGGAGGGTTACCTGAACACGATGAGGTGGTGGACGGAGCGGAGACGACGGAGGGCGGAGACGGCGAGCTTGGGGAGGCGGGGATAGACGACGGGGAGGTCGCGGGCCTCCTCTCCTGGTGGATGTGGGGCGGCTCCGAGGCTCCAAGTCTCCGGCGGCTCCGAGGCTCCAAATCTCCGGCGGGTTTCTAGGGTTTCGAGGGAGGCGGCGCTCGGGGGGAGGCGGTGCTCGAGGGGGATGAAGGGGAGGATGGGGAGAGGGAGGCGGCGGGGGCGCGTGGGCGGCTGCGGCGCAGTGGGTCGGGGCAGCGGCGGCGCGGTGGAGGGAGGGACAACGGAGGGAGCGGCGCGGTGGAGGGATGGACGAAGTGTCTGGCGAGAGGGAGGAACGAGGGAGGGACGAAGTGTATGGACGGGGGAAGAATACTAATGGCGCACCCCCTTGCGGTGCGCCATTACAATGTTTTTTTTCTGATAGCAATGGCGCACCAGTGGGACGGTGCGCCATAAGTAATGTTTTTTAGATAGCAATGGCGCAACAGCCAGCGGTGCGCCATAAGTAATTATTTTTTATAAAAACAGTAATAATTTTTTATTTGAAAATATTTATGAATATAAAAAAATATCATGAATATGAATATGAATATGAATATGAAACAGTAATAATTTTTTATAAAAACAGTAATAATTTTTTATTTGAAAATATTTATGAATATAAAAAAATATCATGAATATGAATATGAATATGAATATGAAACAGTAATATTTTTTTTTATAAAAACAGTAATAATTTTTTTAAAAATATCATCAGATTTTTTTATTTGAAAATATTTATGAATATAAAAAAATATCATCAAATTTGTTATTTGAAAATACCATCAAATTTGTTATTTGAAAATATAATCAAATTTGTTTTTTGAAAATATAATCAAATTTTATTTAGTTGCATTCATTTGTGACGGTGGAGCGGGGGTCGTCGGC
>LR738709.1:159974349-160027286 GCA_902687465.1 Secale cereale
CGAGATGAAGGGGGATCGAGATCGAGTGTTCTCATGAATTGAAAAAGTGCCCATGAAATTTAAAAATATTCATGATAGTTCAAAAAGTGCCCATGAAGTACAATCGAGAAATGAAGATTACAATTTAAATACAATCGATCTTAGCTAGCAAGCTATCTGTTCACAATCTTCTTGCCCTTCTTTTTAGCAAATGGAGTTTTTCTGTGGAACGGACGTCCTTTAGGTAGGGTGGTCCTGCTTCTTCTTGTGGTGTATGCTGCTACTTCATCATCATCGTCATGTTCGATCTTCGGGTCGCCGTACTTGTCGAAGTCTTGCTCACTCGCTACTCCATCCATTCCGATGATCTTCCTTTTGCCTCTCCTCACGACAACACGACTGGGCTTTGACGGGTCGATAATGAAGAAGCATTGGTCAACTTGGGAAGCCAGTACCCATGGCTCATTTTTCGCGGTGATGTTTGCGCCCGCGGTCTTGGATTTGGCTTCGGGTATAACCATGGTGGTGAAGTACCGGTCATCTTTTAGGACGCTCTTGGCCCATCTGACACGGAACATCGGGACCTTCTCTCCAGCGTAGCTCAGCTCCCAGATCTCCTCGATCCTTCCGTAGTATCTGTCCTTGTCGTTACTAGTGTAGGATTCCATCGTTACCCCGGAGTTCTGATAACCATCGCTCTTCATGTCCTTGGCCTCGGTGTAGAATGTGTAGCCGTTGATATCGTACTCCTCATAGGTCATCAGGTTGTGCTCGGCGCCCCGTGACAAGGCGAATATGAGTTGTTCTTCCGCGGAAGAATCCTCATGTAAAGGGTATGACAGAAGCTTCTGCTTGAACCAACGCGTGAAACATGAGTTGTGTTGTTTGATTATATCTCCGTCCGTCCTCTGTTGGCCTCGGTCATTGTACGTCTTCTCAATAAAGGTTTTGTGCTCTACCACCCAAGGATCGACCACGTCTATGTGTTGTAGCGCGACTAGGTTTGCTCTTTCAAAGTCGGCGAGTCGACCCTCGAAGTCGACATGCATTTCGCGGCGACCCTCACGGTGACCCCATCCAGCGAGCCTGCCGAGGTGCCTGTTGACGGGCAGACCAATGGGGTTCTCAATGCCTAGATAATTCGTGCAGTAGGAGATGCACTCTTCGGTCAGAAAGCCCCTGGCTATGCTTCCCTCTGGACGTGACATGTTGCGAACGTATCCTTTGATGACACCATTCATCCTTTCGAACGACATCATGTTGTGCAGGAACGTCGGCCCGAGTTGGATGATATCGTCCATGATATGGACCAGCAGATGCACCATAACGTCGAAGAATGCGGGCGGGAAGTACATCTCAAGCTCGCATAGTATCACCACGATCTCTTCTTGTAGCCTTCTGAGTTGCCTCATGCCAACCGACTTCCGAGAAATGACGTCGAAAAAGTTGCATAGGCCAAATAGCGTTTCACGGACGTGCGCGTCCATGATCCCACGGATTGCAACTGGAAGTATCTGCGTCATCAGCACGTGACAGTCATGAGACTTCATCCCGTTGAACTTCTGCTTCGCTGGGTCTAGGTATCTGCTTATCTTCCCCGCGTAACCGTAAGGAAGTTTTACACCTACGAGGCAGGTGAAAAACTGCTCAATCTCCTCCCGACTTAGAGTGAAGCACGCGGGAGGGTAGTCATTTCCGGTCTTCTTGGCCTTTTTTCCTTTGCGACGACTTTCCGTGTCCTGCTTCGCCTCATCATCATCATCATCATTAGCATGAAGCTCCTGCCTTATGCCCATTGATTTCAAGTCTGCCCTTGCTTTCGGCCCATCTTTGGTCCTCTCTGGCATGTTGAGCAGGGTACCAAGCAGACTCTCGCACATGTTCTTCGTGATATGCATGACATCAAGGTTGTGAGGCACACGGTGGATCTTCCAGTACGGCAAGTCCCAGAAAATAGACCTCGTTTTCCATACCTTCAGCAGCGGCTCTGGCGCCTTTCGCTTCTTTCCCGGCTCTGGCGCCTTTTGCTTCTTTCCTGGCAGTGGGCAATCTTTCCAATTTTTCAACAGCTCGTATATTTCCTCGCCGCTTCTCGTACGCGGGCGTCCTCGGGGTTCGGTTTCACCATCGAACAGATCCTTGCGTTTTCTCCACAGGTCATCATCGCGAAGCCACCTTCGATGTCCCATGAACATGGTTTTCGAAGACCCGGGATCTCTATCTAGCTGGCGATACATTGTGTCATCCATGCACCTGACGCATCCAGAAAATTCGTGGACCACCTGCCCCGCGACATATCCGTAACCGAGATAGTCGTGCACCGTCGTGAGCAGTGCGGCTCTCATAGGGAAATATTCTTTCTTTGCGGCGTCCCAGGTATTGGCTGGCGTTTTCCACAGCGTGTCTAGCTCCTCTTTCAGCAGCCCCAGATACAGATTGATGTCGTTCCCTGGTTATTTCGGTCCTTCAATGAGCATACTCATGTGAATGTACTTCCTCTTCATGCACAACCAGGGGGGAAGGTTGTACATCCACACAAACATAGGCCAGGTGCTATGTGTGCTTCTATGGCTGCCAAACGGATTGACTCCATCGGTGCTCGCGCCCAGCATGATGTTCCTTGGATCGTTCCCAAATTCTGCGTCTTCGAAGTTCAACGCTTGCCACTGGCTCGCATCCTTAGGGTGACTCGGCATCTTGTCTTTTTTATCTATCTCCGGATCATTTGCGTCATCTTCTCGCTTCTTCTCCTCCCTATCCGCGTGCCAACGCAGGAGCTTTGCTACCTTAGGGTCTGCGAAATACCGCTGCAGACGAGGAGTGATCGGAAAGTACCACACCACTTTTCGAGGAGCTTTCTTCCTCTTCTTGTATCGAGTGACGCCGCACACCGGACATATGATAGACTCTGCATGCTCGTCCCGATAAATGATGCAATTGTTCAAGCACACATGGTATTTCACGTGCGGTAAATCCAGAGGACACACGATTTTCTTCGCCTCCTCGAAACTGGTCGGGCACTTGTTCCCCTTGGGAAGACGTTCGTGCCAGAATGACATGTTCTCGTCGAAGCATGCGTCGGTCATTTTGTGTTTTACCTTCATCTCCAGAGCCATGAGCGTTACTTTCAGGCGGGTATCCTCGGGCATGCATCCTTCATACAATGGAGTAACCGCGTCTATCTCCAGTTGATCCATCTTGGCTTTCTCTCGAGCGGCAGCTCTTGCGTTATCCGTCTGCTTGAGAAGCAGCTCTTGAATATGAGGGTCCTGCACCCAGCCCATCGATGGTCCAGCATCGTCTGCTCTGCCGGCATCATCATCTTCATAATCATGCCCGTCATCTGCTCCGGCATCTTCCTCATCATCATGTCCTGCATCTTCTACATGATGACTGTGTACAGCATTACCGTCGTGATCATCTCCTGGAGATTCTTCGTCTTCTCGCCCGCCCGAGCCGCGGTGGTTGTCTTGCTGCCCTTCCTCATTTCTTGCCCGGCCCCCATGGACGACTTCGTAGTCATCTTCATCACCTTGCCACCGATAGCCATCCATGAAACCACGCAAGAGCAGGTGGTCCCGCACCTGCCCGGAATCCGGGTCCGCAATAAGGCTCTTCAGCTTGCATCTTCGACACGGACATCTTATCTCCGTCTCATTCTTTTGAAGCATCTCGGCCTTCGCGGAGCTCAAAAACCTATTCACGATGCCTTCGGTCATCGTGCGGACCATGGTCGCCTGCGGGGTAGAGCAAAACGATATTTTAGAACCAAGAAAAATTTTGGCATGACTTTCCCTAAAAATATGACCAAAAAGAATGCTTAATGCCAAAATTCTCGCCGAAACGGAAATGAATCAACATTCCGGCAAAATATTGGCAACTATCGCATTTCAAATACCGGTACACCTGCAAACACAAACATATATGCAACACCACAAATATATGCAACACCACGAACATACATAGATCTAGCTAGGCCATAAAAAGTGCATGTGCACATTGTTGGAGGAAGAACAACATAAAGATAGCTTCCCCCCTTACTTACCTATCAAAAAAAGGTAATTTAAGCACTTAATTTGAATGAATCTATGGTGGAAATGAGGTGACAAAGAGGAGGCAGGCGAGACAAGCTTTGGAGGAGGAGGTGGAGAGAATGAAGTGGGGAGAAAGTGAGTGGGTAGGAGTGGCTGTCCAAAATATCTTGTTGGTGCCCAGGTTACTAATGGCGCACCATCTACAAATGCGCCATTAGTAACCCAGGTTACTAATGGCGCATCTGCTAGTGGTGCGCCATTAGTAGTTTTGCAAAAAAAATACTAATGGCGCACTGTGCCAAAGTGCGCCATTACTAGTTTAAACTAGTAATGGCGCACTGTGGCACAATGTGCCATTAGTAGTTTTGCAAAAAAAAAAGAATAAAAAATATAATAAAAAAATAGTACTGGCGCACAATGTGACTGGTGCGCCATTACTAGTTACAACTAGTAATGGCGCACTCTGTCTTGATGCGTCATTAGTATGTTTGGAAAAGAAAAAAAATTGGTACTAATGGCGCACCATGAGCTCGGTGAGCCATTAGTGTATTCAACACTAATGGCGTACCAGCATGTGGTGCACCATTAGTATATACTAATGGCGCACCGCATGTCTGGTGCGCCATTAGTGTCCATCCTATCTATAGCCCTTTTCCTAGTAGTGTATCGTGTGACCGTACGGTACTACCGCACACTCTGAGCGGTACTACCGCATGCCAAGCAGTTGTAGAAGTAGGATGCCACTGTTTTTTGTACCAACGAGGAAAACAGCCGGAGCTCCAGAGAAGTAAAGGAAAGGTGGTGCGAATGAGTAGACGTGTACGTGTTGATTCCACCCAAACCTTTTTGAAGCGGACCCCCTCTTATTAGTACGGCTTTCCTATGACTCAATTCCACCGAAAAAGAAACAAAAGGAAACACCGTCTTCCATAGGTTCCGAGGGGCACTTAATCGTCTTGTGCCTAGGTGAGATATATCTGAAAAAGCTTAGTGCACACGATTAGTCCGCAAATGCATTGTCATCAATCACCAAAACTACTTAGGGAGAAATATGCCCTTACAATCTCCCCCCTTTTTGGTGGATTGATGACAATACGGGATTCGCACAAGGATATATAAGAAAGTAAGCAAACCTAGCAAAGTAATAGAAAATAGTTAAGCTCCCCCTAGATGTGTGCATACAAGAGAAGGTGCTTTGGACTGCACAACACACATACTAGGATCAATGCTCCCCCTATATTCTACACACAATATACTCCTTGCTTACAAATAATAAGTATCTACACACAGAAGTAAGGAGGATAGGGTGAGCACATATAAATGGCAAGTAAAGCAACTGCTCACAACCTAACAGATAGCATAGACATAATAACGAGTTAACGAGAAGGGAGCATATGTCTCACACCATATGAAGGTCTCACACACATGACACAAACACAAGCAAGCAGACAAAGTTCGACCAACGAAAAGCAAATAAACACGGCACAAGACGCAAATCCTAATACTCTCTCCCTGTTTGGCATCGAGACACCACAAAGGGAAAGAGGACACCTAAGATAGGTGGTAGCTCAGGCGGAAGAACTCAGCCGTCATGCTCTCCGTCAGACTCCTGCTGCTCCTCCTCAGACTCAGACCACGTGTAGCCCTGTTTGGCAATCCACTCTGCCTCTGGAGTGATGATCTCCTCTGACCCGTCAGATGGTTCCTAACCTAAGATCTTCATTATCTTCTTGTCACGCTGGCGAGATTGCTTGTGAGTCACATGAGCCTTGTACTGCCCCTTTGCCTGCATACAAAATAGTGCCTTCATCTTCCTCTTCAGCTTCTTAGCCCACGAGGGCTCAGACGAGGGAGGATCATATCCTACAGAACAGTCCTCAGCTGGCTCCTCCTCCACTGGCTCCTCATCTGCATCCATCTGAGCTGCAGCAGCCTCTGCAGGGGTAGTGGTGTTAGCCCAACGACTCTTGATGCGAAGTCGGATAGGCTCATGACGAATCCACTGCGGGGCCTCAAACTCCTCATTAGGGTAAAGCTTCTCCCAAGTCTTGGAGATATGCAGAAACAAAAACGGACCGTAGATAGGCACTTTGCGAGAGAAAATCGCAGAGCGAAGCTCACACCACATGATACGGGAGATATCAAGTGGTTGAGTCTAAGCACTGCGGGCCTCCTCACACATCAGCAACATGTCAACGAGGTATGAATGTACCTTGTCCTTGTCCCCAACTCGAGGAAACAAGGTGTTGCGGAAGATCCTATGCATGATATCCAGAAATGGGTTCATCACCCAAGTCTTCTTGCCACTAGCAAGCGTCTTCTCCCCATAAAAAGGCAGCAGACGGTCTTTGTCGGTAGATCCTTCTTTGTCATGAGGCCGAGCTCCAACAAGGGTGCGGAGCCCCTCGTCAGCAACCTGAAGTAGATCCATAAAGTCCTTCCATGTAGCAGTCATCTTGTGACCATTTGTCATCCAAGTCATGTTGCGTTCTTCCTTGGGATGGAAGTGCACCGAAGGACAGAACGGTGCCACAATCTCTGGGTCAAAATCCATCTGAAATGTCATGATGTGCTCAATCCCAAACTGCTCCACAAGATCTAGAGCCTCGGCAAAGTAGGCCCGGTGATCATCCCTCCGCATGTGGGTCATGTCAATCTAATGTGCATCCACATATAGGTTGTGCTTGCTCTTGAGTACCTCTGTGTAGATACGATACTGCTGCTTGGTCCAAAACAGTTCATCTCCATGGAACTGAGCCCGGGGATCTGCATAAGGGTTGATCTTCCTCCTTGTGATGAACTCATGAATTGGAATCTCCTCCATGGTCATAGTTGGTTCCTTGTTCTTGGTGGCGGTGGTCTTGGTTCTGTGTTGGGGGCATTGGAGCCCTCAGGAATATCACTTTGGGTGCGCAGACGCTTGGACCCGGTGTCACGGCTGGGATTTGTGCGACGAACATTGAAACCGGAGCCACCACCTAAGACACAAACACAAGAACACGACAGAAACACAAAGAGAATCAATGCAAAAGCCACAAAAAGCACACGAAACATGTAGAAAGGATAATATGTATGCGCTACGAAGTAGATATGAATCAAGCGGTAGTACTGCGCGAAGAAAGCGGAAGTATATTTTTAGTGCCGCTTAGGGGGCGGTAGTACCGCATTGAAGAGTTGCGGTAGTACCGCACAGAACGCGGTACAAAAAAATTATGTCCGCGTTCATCACGGTAGTACCGCTCCATAGGGCGGTAGTACCATTACGCGGCAAAGCGGTAGTATCGCGGTCAGCCAGCGGTAGTACCGCTCGGGTCAGATCTGAAAATGGATCTAGACAAGAACGCTTAGAATAGCGAACGGTACTACGGCTAATCATAGCAACTTAGTAGCACCATATTTACTAGCATTTCTATTGCATTACAACTCTCCTACACCCTAATCTTCCATGGATAAGGACAATAAGAACAAAAGAGCAACAAGCATCTCCCCAAAACCTAGAAACAACAATTGGGCAAAAAGAAGAGGGGATTTGGGGAGAAACCTTCATCCATGGCAAGAGGTCGAGGTGGGGAACGATCCCATCGGTCGGAATGCGAGGAGAGTGGCCGGGGGAGGAGATCCGGCGAGGTCCTCCGGCGGTGTTCTTGAGGGAGAGAGAGAGAGACGACGTGGGGGAGACGAGATGAATGGGTATGGGGGAGTTAGAACTCCCCCTGCCCGCTGATAACCCCTAGCCGTTCGAACAGATGCGGTAGTACTGTGGTCATCACGGTAGTACCGCCCGGGCGGAAGTACCGCACGCGGAGCGGTAGTACCGCTCTACCAGCGGTAGTAAAAAATTACTGTCATGCTGGTTGAGGTACTACCATATTCTCTCTTGCGGTAGTACCATGACTACTCACGGTAGTACCGCTCCCCCAAGAAAATGCACGTTTCGACAAGAAGGCTTAAGCAAAGCAAAAGGCGCACACGCAAGGCACACAGACAGAGAGAGAACAAACAACCGAAACAACACACAAGACACTCCTCTGTGAAGGAGGTCGGTGGCCGAAGCCACCTATGTTTGAGTTATTTGGTATGGCACCGCAAAGAACTATCCTTGGGCCCATGACCAACACTCGTCTTGAAGGACTTATACCATTTATCATGGCAAATGACAAAGACGTGGTCGATTTATGCATAATGGGGGGAGGAAGAGTTCATTGAGAGAACACTACTCCCCCTATGTCCATGCCTACATCTAGGCAAGATAACTATATTGAGTGGGAGGGGTGTGTGCAAGGTTTCAAGCCACATTGCTCAAATCTATGATATTTAGCTCATGCCTTAACTCACGAAATCTTGCTTCATCCAAAGGCTTCGTGAAGATATCTGCAAGGTTATCATGAGTGTTGACATAGTGAAGCTCGATTTCTCCTCGCCGAATATGATCCCGGATGAAGTGATACCAAATCTCAATATGCTTCTTGAAATGTTGCACCGGGTTGAGAGAAACCTTGATGGCACTTTCATTGTCACACCAAAGAGGCACTTTGTCACAAGTGACATTGTAATCCTTTAAAGTTTGCCTCATCCATAGAAGTTGAGCACAACAACTGCCAGCTGCCACATACTCTGCTTTGGTGGACGAGAGAGACACATAACTTTGCTTTTTGGAAGACCAACTTAACAGAGAGCAACCAAGGAATTGGCACCCTCCGGAAGTGGACTTCCTATCCACTTTGTCTCCTGCCCAGTCCGAATCAGAGAAATCTACAAGGTTGAAGTTTGCTCCTCTTCGGCACCATAAGCCAAAGTTTGGGGTATGAGCCAAATATCGAAAGATTTGCTTGACTACCACAAAGTGACTTTCCTTAGGTGAGGCTTGAAACCGTGCACAGATTCCCACACTCAACATA
Source organism: Secale cereale (assembly GCA_902687465.1). Classification (NCBI taxonomy): domain Eukaryota; kingdom Viridiplantae; phylum Streptophyta; class Magnoliopsida; order Poales; family Poaceae; genus Secale; species Secale cereale. The sequence continues at coordinate 159,983,261 of LR738709.1, forward strand.
ATATCCGATCTAGATGCACAAAGGTAAAGCAAGGAACCAATCATAGAACGATATACCTTTTGATCCACCGCTTTACCATTGGGATCAATGTCAAGTTGGCACTTGGTTGGCATTGGAGTAGTAGCCGGCTTGACATCACTTAGATTAAACCTCTTGAGCATGTCTTGAGTGTACTTGGCTTGTTTGATAAAGATTCATTCTCTTCTTTGCTTAATCTCAAACCCAAGGAAGTACTTCAACTCTCCCATAATGGACATCGCAAAATGTGTGGTCATGAGTGCGGCGAACTCATCATTGAAAGCTTTGTTACGTGAACCAAAGATAATATCATCAACATATAGTTGGAAGACAAATAACTCCCCTTTGACCTTCTTAGTAAAAAGAGTGTGGTCGATTTTCCCAATTTCAAACCCACGATCTTGTAACAACTCGGTAAGATGCTCATACCATGCACGTGGGGCTTGTTTAAGTCCATAGAGTGCCTTATCGAGTTGATACACGTGATTGGGGAACTTAGGATCCTCAAACCCCGGGGGTTGTTTGACATGAACCAACTCATTAATATAACCATTAAGAAAAACACTTTTCACGTCCATGTGTTGCAACTTAAAATTATGATGAGAAGCATAGGCAAGCAACAAACGGATAGATTCAAGGCGAGCAACGGGGGCAAAGGTTGCACCATAGTCGATACCCTCGACTTGGGAGTAGCCTTGAGCCACCAAACGCGCCTTGTTGCGAATGACAATGCCATGAGCATCCTGCTTGTTCTTAAAGATCCACTTGGTTCCAATGACATTATGGTTCTCCTTTGGCCTCAGCACCAGACGCCACACTTTGTTGCGCTCGAAGTTGTGGAGTTCTTCATGCATGGCATTAAGCCAATCAGGGTCTTCGAGCGCCTCATATACCTTTTGAGGTTCAACACAAGAGACAAAAGCTTGATGAGCACAATAGTTTGCTAATTGTCTACGAGTGCTTACCCCCTTTGTGATGCTTCCAAGAATATTTTCCATGTGATGTTCCCTAGAAGCAAGCCTGGAGGCAACTTTTGCAGTACGCCGCTCCATTGCTCTTCAAGTGACAATTAAGGAGCACTAAGTTGATCATCTTGAGCGACGTCAAGAGCTTGATCTTGATCTTGAGCTTCCTCTTGATCTTGATCTTGCTCAGAGGAGAGAACTTGGCCTTGTGCATCATTTGGTGGCTCACCACCATCTTGTGATTGATCTTGCACTTGGCCTTGTTCGTCCGGTTGAGGGCCTTCACTTTGTTCTTCGGAAGAGTGTGGGTCTTGGGTTGATGATGGTTCCACTTGTGTGGAACATTGTCCTTCTCCTTCTACCACAAGGGGTTCCTCAATGGGTAGGATATATCCAACACCCATTCTTCTTATGGCTTGAGGAGAAATTTCATCACCTACATCACAAGTACCACTTTGATCCACTTGGGAGCCGTTATTCTCATCAAACTCTATGTTACACGTCTCCTTAATGAGTCCATTGGACTTATTGAGGACACGGTAAGCATGAGAGTTTGTAGCATAACCAACAAATATGCCCTCATGAGCTCTAGACTCAAATTTAGATAAACGAGCACCTTTCTTGAGAATGAAACACTTACACCCTAACACCCGGAAGTACTTTAGATTGGGCTTGTTACCGGTAAGAATCTCATATGGAGTCTTGTTCAAACCTTTGCGGAGATAGAGTCGATTGGATGCATGACACGCGGTGTTGATGGCTTCAGTCCAAAAGTTGTATGGAGGTTTGAATTCCGCCACCATGGTCCTTGCCACGTCCATTAATGCCCGGTTCTTTCTCTTCGCTACACCATTTTGTTGAGGGGTATAAGGTGCGGCATATTGATGTTTGATCCCCTCATCACTAAGAAACTCATCCAAGGTGTAGTTCTTGAACTCGGTGCCGTTGTCGCTTCGGATCATAAAAATCTTTGCTTCATGTTGTCGTTGAGCTTCATTTGCAAAGTTGATGATGGTTTGTTGGGTCTCACTCTTCTTCTTGAAGAAGTATACCCATGTGTATCTTGAATAATCATCCACAATCACCAAGCAATACTTTCTGCCCCCAAGACTATCAAAGGATGGAGGTCCAAAGAGATCCATGTGATGGAGCTCTAATGGTCTTTTTGAGTAGATGATAGTCGTGGGAGGGTGAGCCGTCTCATGTAAATTTCCTTCAATACAAGCACTGCAAGCATGATCTTTGGCAAAGCTAACATTTGTTAGTCCATGGACATGGTCCCCCTTGAGAAGACTTTGCAATGATCTCATATTGACATGGGCTAACCGGCGATGCCAAAGCCATCCCACATCAACTTTAGCCATTAGGCATGTCGCGATCTTAGTGGGTTGCTCCGAGAAGTTAACCACATAGAGACCGTTCTCGACATGTCCAACATAGGCTACTTTAAGAGTCTTGCTCCACAAGAGGGCCACGGTATCAATATCAAATAATGTAGCAAAGCCCATGAGTGCAAGTTGACGAACAGAAAGTAAGTTATATGCAAGGGACTCAACAAGCATGACTTTCTCGATCGTGAGATCATGAGAAAAAACAACCTTGCCAAGCCCCAATACCTTAGAAGATGAAGCATCACCCCATTCGACGTTGGTGGCCATGGATGAACCTTGATGCACGTCCACCACCAAGTCTTTGCTTCCGGTCATATGATTTGTGGCTCCACTATCGAGCAACCATGATCCCCCACCGGAAGCAAACTCCTACATGAGATCAATGCTTGGATTTAGGTACCCATTTGGTAATGGGTCCTTTAAGGTTAGTAACAAGGGTCTTAGGAACCCAAATAGACCATTCAATGTACTCATAAGAAGAACCAACAAATTTAGCAAAGACATGACCATCACTAGCACGACATAAAACATATGAAGGATTAAAGTCGTCGGCTATGTTTGATGGTATGGTGGGGTTTTTCTTGACTCCACCACCCTTCACATTGTTATTCTTCTTAGAAGCACCCTCTCCCTCTTTCACAAAGGTTTGTTTGAGAGGAGGAGGTATCTTGGTCTTGTCGGTCTTCTTCTTCTTGGGCTTGGGAGCAAACTCAATTCCTTCCTTTGCTACAACCTCCTTTTGATTACTCAAAAGATCATTGAGTTTCTTCTCACCTTGTATACATGTCACAAGGCCTTTCTCAAGTTGCTTCTTCAACTTGGAATTCTCTTCAACAAGATGCACATGCTCGCAACATGGGTTAGTAGCATTTGCATTATCAATCGACACCATGCGAGGAAAGATAGCTTTCTCCTTGGTTAGCGAAACTTGGAGTTGATCATGAGACTCCTTGAGAGAAGCATGTATACCTTTCAAGGCCTTGTGAGCCTTATCAAGTGTAACAAACTCCTCCTTGAGTCTAGCATGGTCAACCCCAAGTTTTGCCTTCTCGGAATTAATCATACGAGAGACAACTAAAGCATGATTGAGATCTTTATTTAATTTAGCATGATCATCGTTGTGTGACTCCTCAAGAGCCAAACGAAGACCACCCTCTTCCTCTAGAGCATTAGAGAGATCCGATATCTCATCGGCATAGTCTCGACTATGTCCTTCCATTTTATCAATGGTCTCCTCGTGAGCCTCAATCATGTCATTGGCCTCACCGAGTTGTTCCAAGAGAGCAACAAAATGCTTCTTGGTTTTGCCCTTGAGTTTGCTCATAAACAAATCAAATTCATTCTCTTCCTCCTTATCTCCCTCACTCTCATCAATACAATCCGTCAATGAAGGATTAGAGATGATGGTAGTGTTGATGTTTGGAGTTACCTTGTTGGTGGCCTTAGCCGTGAGACACTTGGCGGTGATGTTCTCATTTGGTGAGTCGAAGAGAGATGAGCGTGGAGTAGTAGCAATAGCAATTGTGGCCATGGTGACCATCTCATCATCTCCATCATTATCATCATCCTCAACATATTCTTCTTGGGCCACCAATCCTTTAGGAGGGGTCTTCTTGTTGAAGTTGTTCTTGTTGGGATAAGACTTGTCCTTGTCCTTCCGGATAAGCTTGCCTCCAAAGTCTTCTCTTTTCTCATATGGGCAATCTACAACAAAGTGGCTCACATTCCCACAGTTGAAGCACGTCCTAACTCGTTGCTTGCCCTTGTTGCCACTTGAGTTGTTCTTGTTGAAGTTGGGACTTGAGTTCTTCTTGTTGCCCCAAAATTGCCGTGAAGCAAGAGCCATGTGCTCATGATAGGCATATTTGGTGTCCTCGGGGCAACACTCATCGTCATCCTCCTCCTCCTGTTCTTCCACACAAGCCTTGGACTTCAAGGCAAGGTTAGGCTTCTTTGATCATTGAGCTCTTAAAACCGCATTGTCGGCGGTCTTGTCCAAGATCCTCATGGCAACGAACTCATCCAACACTTCATTTGATGACAAAGTGTGGAAGTCTGGTCTTTCGCGAATGACGAAGGACATGGCCTTGTGGTAAGGCATCATGGCCTTGAGAAACTTGCGTTTGATCCAATTGTCATCCGTGTCCTTGCTCCCATGATCTCGAAGTGAAACCGCAAGAGTGGTTAATCTCCGATAAAGTTCGCGACGATCTTCATCTTCGATCATAGCAAACCCATTGGCTTCATCTTGCACAACTTCCTAGTTAGAGCGTTGAATGCTTGCGCTCCCCTTGTACATGGAGCCAACATGCTCCCAAGGTTCCTTGGCCACGGTGAAGGGTCGAAGATGTGCAATGTCTTCGGGAGGGATAGCATCTTGAAGTATGCAAAGAACGGACTCGTTGAATTGATGATCCGCAGCTTCTCTTGGAGTTAAGTTGTCGGGATCACGTGGGTAAAAACCTTGCTCAATTCTCCAAAGATTAGTAGAACAATGATTTAAATGACGTCTAAAGCGAAACATCCAAGTAGCAAAATCAGAATTTTTCACAAACTTAGGAGGAGGCCCAACGGAATTTAAATGCGGAGTAGGGACGGGTCCTCCATAGTGGGTAGGTGGAGCGGAGTGGGCAAATATCCCACTCCCATTCTTAGTAACCGGGGCTTGCTCACTACTAGCTTCTCCCTTGTCGGGAGTAGCCTCCGACACGATGGTAGCGGGACGAACCACTTCCAACGGTGTGGTGGATAATTTAAGCCCCTCAAGCAATTCCTTAAACATGCCTTTGACCTCGGTCGCTAGTGATTCTTTCAATGTGACCATTGCCACATTGAACTCCTCATGAGAGACCGAGGCTCCCCCATCAGACGTAGGCAAGGATGGAGTTCCACTGGAATATTCCCCCGTCTCGACTACGTTTTCACCCATACTCTTTGGACGGTAAAGTCCTTAAAAAGAGACGAGGCTCTGATACCAATTGAAAGGATCGATATGGTTGACTAGCGGGGGGGGTGAATAGGCAACTAACAATTTTAGCTTTTCTTAACCAATTTAAATTAAGCAACAAAGTAAGTTGTCTAGATATGCAACTATGATGACAACTTATAGGAAGCAAAGATAACAACCTCACAAGCAAGCTACCAAGATACACAAGGAAAGCTTGCACAAGTAAAGGAAAGAAATAACCACAAGTGGAGCTGGTGAAGAAGAGGATGTGTTACCAAAGTTCCTTCCCTTTGAGAGGAAGTACGTCTCCGTTGGAGCGGTGTGGAGGCACAATGCTCCCCGAGAAGCCACTAGGGCCACCGTATTCTCCTCACGCCCTCACACAATGCAAGGTACCGTGATTCCACTAGTGGTGCCCTTGAATGCGGCAACCGAACCTTTACAAACAAGGTTGGGGCTATCTCCACAACCGAATTGGAGGCTCCCAACGACACCACGAAGCTTCACCACAATGGAATATGGCTCCGAGGTGACCTCAACCGTCTAGGGTGCTCAAACACCCAAGAGTAACAAGATCCGCAAGGGATTAGGGAAGGGAATCAAATATCTCTTGGTGGAAGTGTAGATCGATGCCTTCTCAAGCAATCCCGAGGAAATCAACACGTTTGATTGGCTAGGGAGAGAGATCGGGCGGAAATGGAGCTTTGAGCAACAATGGAACTTTGGGGAGGAAGAGGTAAGTCTTCTTGGAGAAGAAGACTCCCTATATATAGTGGGAGAACAAATCCAACCATTATCCCACATATCTGCCCGCAGAGCGCGGTACTACCGCACATAAGTTGCGGTACTACCGCTCGGCCAAGCGGTACTACCGCTCTGGATGCGGTACTACCGCTGGTGCAGTACATGCCAGTACTAGCCCTGTTGCATTGAAGCAACGGGCGGTAGTACTGCCTGAGCGGTACTAACGCACGTCCCTGCGGTACTACCGCAAGGCAGGGCTAGACAGGCTGAGGAGAAGTGCGGACTAAATAAAATACATCCGCAGCTACATCCGCAAATATACGGTCGTAGCAAAAACACGACACGGTACTACCGCTTGCTCCAAGCGATACTACCGCGTAGGACGCGGAAGTAAAAAATTACTTCCGCGCCTACTACCGTACTAGTTACGACGCTGAGCCAGCCACACAGTACTACCGTGCTCAGGGTACGGTACTACCGCTATGTGCGGTACTACCGCAGCCCTGAGGCGGTACTACCGTGTGACCGTGCGGTACTACCGCACACTCTGAGCGGTACTACCGCATGCCAAGCAGTTGTAGTAGTAGGATGCCACTGTTTTTTGTACCGACGAGGAAAACAGTCGGAGCTCCAGAGAAGTAAAGGAAAGGTGGTGCGAATGAGTAGACGTGTACGTGTTGATTCCACCCAAACCTTTCCGAAGCGGACCCCCCCTTAATAGTACGGCTTTCCTATGACTCAATTCCACCGAAAAAGAAACAAAAGGAAACACCGTCTTCCATAGGTTCCGAGGGGCACTTAATCGTCTTGTGCCTAGGTGAGATATATCTGAAAAAGCTTAGTGCACACGATTAGTCCGCAAATGCGTTATCATCAATCACCAAAACTACTTAGGGAGAAATATGCCCTTACACATACTTTACATGATACATGGTGTGACTAAAGTCAGGCGGCTCATAGAGTACCCGCAAGTGATTCAGATGAGGGGGGGCTGAAAGGACAGGTGGTTCCATCAATGTAGTGGTGAGCCTGGGTTCCCGACGGCCCCCGAGTGATTCTTTGTGGCGCAGCCACATGGAAGGTTGAGACACCCAGTAGAGAGGTGGCCTGGTCCCTGGTCGTTGTCCGCTGTTATTTCATAATAACACACTTAATGAGTTTGGATATTTGATCTGAGCTGGGTCATTAACCTTATACGCACTAACTGCCACGCAGGACAAGATAAGGGCAACTGGCGTTGTAGTATCAGTCAAAGCCTTCCGGACGTCAGCAACTGAGCGGCGCACGTCGGGTTGGGTAAGGCAACTTCCTTTGAAACGAAGGTTGCTAGGTCTGCTCACCGGCCGCCCACACAACGTGTAGGAGTGAAAAGGGCAATGGGCCCAAGACCCATGCGCGCTTAGGATTTATACCCGCGTGCTGACCTCTCTGTCGGGCCTAGGTAGGGACGCAACTTGTTGATCTTCCGAGGTCGGGCATGACCTAGGAAAGTGTGTCTGGCCAGAGGAGTCGAGCGTGTCGGGTTATATGGTGCACCCCTACAGGGAAGTAATATATTCAAATAGACGCGTCCACGGTAACATATCCGCCTGGACGCGCCCAGCCAGTCGCCGCCCGCCATGTGGCGCTCCGCCATCCGCCGCCCATCGCGCCGCCGCGGGCCCGCCAGGCCCGGCGCTGGCCCCCGAGGCCCAGCCGCTCCGCGCACCTCCCCGCGCCTCCCCGCGCGCCTCCGACCCGCCGGCGAGCTCCCACTCCGCCGCCTCGCTCCCGCCGGCCGCCGCCCTGGCTGACGTCCGCCGCCCACCACCTCCCGCGCCGGCGCGCTTCGCGCCGCCGTCGCCGGGGTCTCCGCCCGACCTCGCCACCGACGCCCACGCCCCCGCGGCCTTCTCCAACACCGCGCCCACCGGCCGGCGCCACCGTTCCACCGGGCCCCTCCACCGGCCGGGCCGCCTCTCGCCGCCGGCAGCTGCCCTCGCCGTCGTCGGGCATCGCCATCGCCGCTGCATCCAGTCGGGTCCCGCTCCGCCGACCCAGATCCGCTCAGATCCGGATCCACCAGGAGGGTGGATCAGATCCACCCACACGGCGATACAAACACACCCCGCTATGCCCGGATCTCCTCGTCCCGCACGCCTCCGTCCACGTTTGACTTTTCGGAGGTGAAATTTCCACTAAGTCCCCAGATCCCGTAATTTTGTTGCCCTCTTTGACATGCAATAACTTCATGCTCGTAGATCCGTTTTGAGCGTGTAATATACCAAAATGTTCGTTGAGATGTGCTCTTCATTTTGTTCCACTGTGGCATGCTTGTTTGAGTTCATCTTGACGCCCTAATCATCGTTTCAAGAGTGCTATATGTTTAAAACTGCTGATGACTGTAATTTTGTTGCCATGTTTGAGAGGTGATAGGGAATTTGTTAATCTCCGGTTGTAGAAAACTTGACACTATGTTCATAATACACTACCAGCGTGAGTAACTGTGACGATCATTTTCCGAAGGGGTTCGGGATGTGAACACGATGGGGTTATGAATGACGTGCTTAGATAGGATCACTTCGTGATCACTTTGTCGATCGTTGGCACTTCTCTTCTCGCTCTAAACACGTAAGCTAGTGCTAGTGCAGCTGCAACCTTGTTTTAATCCTTTTCCACACCTAAGGTTTTGATAGTATTGCTACCCGGGAACGGGATTGCTGAGTCCTCCGTGGCTCACAGATTCTACACAACACCAGATGCAGGTACCGATGAGAACTACTCAGGAGATGGGATAGAGCTGTATTGGGAGTTCGATGAAGAGCGTGGGTGATACTAAGTGTCTTATCCCGACGATCAGTAGTGGCTTCTACTAGGGGCGATTCGGACCTTGTGTGGCTTTATTTATGGTATCTTTCATTTGGATCTTCGTCTGTAGTCGGACTGTGATGTTATTTGGATGATGATTGTTTATGTAATGCATTGTGTGATGTGGCGAGTGTAAGCCAACTACTCTTTTGCAATTTCATCCCTCTTTTACATGAGTTGTGCAAAGATACCATTCTTGAGATCATTCCAGTATGATATTATGCCTTTAAGTCGTGCCTCGACACGTGGGAGGTATCATCTCATACTGGGCATTATAGCGTGTCCGAAAACCTCTCCTCATTTGGACACTCCTAACTCCCTCCACCTATAAATATGTGTCTCCCCCCGAAATTTTTCGCAGATGAAACCCTAGCCCCGCTCCCCTCGCGCCGCAGGACATGTCCGCGCCGCCGCCGGACATGTCCACCGAAACCTCCACGTCGCCGGACCAATCCCAGCCCGCCACCTCAGCAGCGCCGCCGCCCCGAGCCAACCACGCGCCGCCACGCGGCCTCCCCACGCCTCCACTCCGACGCGGCCCGCGGAGCCCATCGCGGGCCCGAACCGCCGCCGCCATGCCAGGCCGCTCCCCGCCGCCTCGCAGCTTCGCCAGCCCAGCCGCTGTTGCTCGCCGAACTGCCGCCGCCAGCGCCAACAACCGCCGCGCCCGAGAACCTCGCCGCCTCGGCCTCCGTCGAGCCCAGCGCGGCCCCGCCTCCCAACGCCGGCGCGTCCCGTCCTCCGCCCTGTCGTCAGCCGCCGTCGGAACCTCGTCGGGGGCGCCGCCGCCCTTACCCCGATCCAGGCGGGATCGGGACGACGAGCGCCGCTCCAGCCAGCCCCAACCCCGCCTGGGCCCGAGCCTAGCTCCGCGGCCACATGGGCCCCGAGGCCCATTGCACCGGCCTGCCTTGCCTCTTCATCCAGCTGGCTTGGCCCATGGGTGAGCAACCCCCAGATCCCCGCATGTGCATTACTTAGCTAAACTACGCCCATTCTGTTTTTTCCGGAAAATGACCAAGTCCCTGGTTTTTGTAAAAATATGTGCATGTTGTGATTGTGATAATTTTTTGTGTGATTATCCAAATGATGCATTTGATATGTCCAAATGTTCGTTGTGATATGCTCTTCATATCGTTCCATTGTGGCATGCTTGTTTAAGTTCATCTTGATGCCCTAATCCCTGTTGCAAGAGTGCTATATGTTTAAAACTGTTGTTAACTGTAATTTTATTGCATGCTTGTGATGATGATAACTTTGTGCATGTTGGTCCAAATGGAGTGTGTGATATGTCAAAATGTTCATTGTGAAGTGATCTACATGATGGTTGTTGTAGCATTCATGTTAGGTGCCACATTGCCATTTTAATTTCTGTTGCAAAAGTGCATTTGGCTGTTAAGTGCTGAAACTTGTTATGAGATGCTGTTTTGTCTTGCTCATAGCTATTAGTGTGTTTATCTTCATGCCACATGTTAATATGTTTTAGAAGCACAATCATGCCATCTTTGTTGTGGTGCAATCCACTTTCCATGATATGCCTTGAGGTGTTTGCAACAAGCTTGCAAAGTAGCCTACTCGATGTTGTTGTTTTCTAGAACTTGTTGAAAAACTGCTAAGTCTGAAACTGTTAAACATGATGCTATGTTTGCTTGATGCCTCACTCAAATCCATGCTTGTTTTGGGTTGCCAAATGATCATGTCTTGTTGTCCATGTTATGCTCTATCCATCCATGTCCTTGTTTGCCATTATAACCTGTTGTAGCTTATTTATTTCTTGCCCTCAAGTTGCTATAAATGTACTTGTCAGATTGTTATCAGCATGATCAATTTGGTGAAGCTTGTTGTTATTGATCCATGCCTCCTATGGAGTTGTTCCAATGGAGTTGTTTGATGTATGTTATGTCTACTACATGCCCATAATCTTTATATACTTAGTAGGGTTTATATGCTTGTTGTTTTGTGCCTCCGAAGGCACCATCGTGATGATGTTCTTGCCTTCTCAGATTTTAACTAAGTGTGGATAAATTTATTGCAACTTGACATGCTAGTTTAATTGTGTTCCAGCAAGTTTTTGGGTGTGTTCTAAGTTCATGCTTGTTAAGTATCATGTCTATTTCACATCCATGCCTCTTGTTATCATGTTTGGGTGTTGTAGCATATATATACCTTGCTCCAAAGTTGCTATGTTGTTGTTTTTGGATAACTTGTTGTTATATCTTGTTTCGTGTATATGTGTTGAACCGTTGCTCCGTTTTGAGTGTGTCCTATATGAAACTTGTGTGATTTTGCATGTAGATGCATAATATCATGTTGTTTACATGTTTGGAGTATGTTTGCTTGTTGTTTGGATGCATCTTGCATATTTGACATGCTTGAGTTGTTTTGCTCATATCTTCTAGGCCGTAACTCCGAATTAAACAAACTTTATATGAAACTTGACTTGAATTTCGAGTAGATCATCTTGGTGCATGTTAACTTGCTTTTTAACAACTTGAACTTAAGGTTTTTCCAGATCTAGACCAATTTAGAAATGTGCATATGAGGACTTACCGTAATTGTTATATGTGGATTCCGGCCTCATTTAAACTTGTTGGTTTGTGTTGTTCTTGTGTGCTTCATCCCTTGCCATGTTTTGCATCATATAGACTTGTCTTGCATCATACTTGGTTGAGCATCTTGTCATGTTCTTGTGTTGTGTGTTTACCTTGTTGTATGCTTCTTCTCGCTAGTTCTTCTCCGTTGCGATCGTGAGGATTCGTTCGACTACACGTGGTTCGTCTTCGCGGCTTCTTCTACGTCTTCTTCATGGACTCATTCTTCTTCCTTGCGGGATCTCAGGCAAGATGACCATCACCTTGGATACATTTACTATCATTGCCATGCTAGATGTCTTGATGCTATCGTTATATGTCGCGCTACCCATCATTTCTGTCAGCCTCTCCTTGTTGCCATGAAACCTCTAACCTTTGACACCTTCCCAGCAAACCGTTGTTTGGCTATGTTACCCGCTTGCTCTGCCCCTCTTATAGCGTTTTTAGTTGCAGGTGAAGATGAAGATTGATCCATGTCGGATCTTGTTGTTGGAATATCACAATATATCTATTATTATTAAGTATTAACACACATATATACTTGGCAGTGGGTGGAAGGCTTGGCCTTTTGCTCGGTGTTTTGTTCCACTCATGCCACCTTAGGAGCCGATAAACTAGCGTTATGTTCCTTGATTTTGCGTTCCTAACGCGGTTGGGTATATGGGGACCCCTTGACAGTTCGTCTTTGAATAAAACTCCTCCAGCAAGGCCCAACATTGGTTTTAATTTGCCTCATAATAACAACTTAATTAATTAATTAAATTGTATAGGGGGTCGTGTCCCCGAGGATTCTTTCTACATAACAGGGGGGCCAGTGCTGATGGTTTTGGTCCCAAACGGGCAACCTGCGGGGCCGCCATAGGGAAACTCGAGGTATCCGGCTCCCGTAGCTTGTCCCATCCGGTCGTGGCCTGAGACGAGATACGCGCGGCTACTATCAGGGTGTCGGCACGCCGGAAGGTCTTGCTGGACTTATTTTACCATTGTCGAAATGTCTTGTGCACCGGGAATTCCGAGTCTGATCGGGCCTTCCCTAAGATAAGGGGTAATGTTATCATTATCTCTACTAATCGTGAGAGCTTGTGATGGGCTAAGTTGGGACACCCCTGCAGGGTTATGATCTTTCGAAAGCCGTGCCCGCGGTTATGTGGTAGATTGGAATTTGTTAATGTCCGGTTGTAGAAAACTTGACAGAGGATCCGAAATAAAACACACGAACCGTGTGAGTAACCGTGATTGTCTCTTTTCACTTTGAGAACAGAACACGTTGGGGTTATGTTTGACTCGCAGGTAGTTCAGGATCTTTAGCGATCATTACTAGTTTGCGACCATTTGCGTAGATGCTCATCTTATTCTTGTACTCGTAAGTTAGCCACCATATATTGCTTAGTCGTTGCTGCAACCTCACCACTTAACCTCTCCTTTCCCTTTAAGCTTTGCTAGTCTTGGTACCCATGGTTATGGGATTGTTGAGTCCTCGTGGCTCACAAATACTACAACAACAGGTGCAGGTGTAGGTTCCCGATGACTTGACGTGAGAGCGATGTTCTTGCATTGGAGTTCTTTCTTCTTCTGCTTCGTCAGTCTTGGGTTAGGTTCCTGGTCGGCAGCCTGGGATAGCAGATGTATGTCGTTGTGCTTTTCTTGTTTTCATCCATAGTTGGATGTCTTGTTCCGATGTTGTTGTATTCATGTGACTTGTATGTATTGGTGTATCCCCCATGTATGTATGTAATGGTACGATGTAATGATATCCATCTTGCTAAGAGCCCGAAATGCGGTTGTGCCCCAATCACGTATGTGTCACGTGATCGGGATAGAATCACATCTTGGGCCTGACAAGTTGGTATCAGAGCCTCGACCGACCATAGGAGCCCCCTTGATTGATCGTAGTCTGGTCGTTGTCGAGTCTAGCAGAAAACTTTTTCGGAGTCTAGTTATATCGGAGAGTAGGAATTCTTTGTACTCCTCAGCCCCTTGGTCGCTCTGGTAAGGAATCTTGACGTAGGTGTTTTGAATTACTCCTCTTCCCCTTCAAATTTTTTTAGGATCACGCGGTTAGTTTCGTTCGTTGTGTCGTTTGTTCTTTTCATCTGGTGCATCTCTCGTCAAGTGGATTCGACTCTCTTCTTCTTGCAAGTTCAACCCTCAGTTTTTTTCAACCGACGGTGTTTTCCCCGTCCGAAGTGGACTTTATTTTTCCCACCCGCCCACCCCTTTGCTTCTCGGAGCCGGAGTCCTTAATCGAGTATCCATCCTACTCGTGTGAAGTCTTTGCTTTCTTTCATCAATTGTTTCAACCGATGAATTCTCCTCTTGTTCGACTTTCTTCATCTCTTTTCTTTCTGGTGGTTCCAATTCAATTTGTTTTCGGTGTTCATCATATTATTTTCCTCAGCTCAATTGTTTCCTCTTGCTCGTCGCCTCTCGCCATTTAATTGTTCCGGAGTTCTGAAGACATCTCAGAAGATTCTTTTGTCTTCCGATTAATTCGAGGTTGTCACCTCATTCGAGTCTTTCAAATGTTCTGGTGCATCGTTTCTTGCTCGAATAATCATTTGCAATGGTGTTTTCTCTTTGGTGGGCTCATAACCCACAAGTCGTGGTTTTGTCACAGCAGATGTCCTAGGGTTAGGACTTAGTCGCGAGGCCAACGCATCTATGTGGTAGCTTGAGAGGGGTTGAGCGGAATCAAGAGACGCAACGCAAGACAGGGATTTAGACAGCTTCGGGCCCCGGGAAACATCATCCGGTAATAGCCCTACATGTTGTTTGAGGCTAGATCTCATTATGACCCTCATGGTGTCGCCGATAAACCGGCTCTTGGTGTCTAGCCCTGGAAATTGTTTCTTCTTGCTTCTGAGAACTTGTCCCTCTTTGGGGAGCCTTGCCCCTCCTTATATATGTTGAAGGGGCGGGTTACATGACTAGTCCTAGTAGGATTAGGATTACTCTATTACAAGGAGTCCTAGTCTTGCTTCCTTTGTAGGAGAATATTCCTTGTGCTTTCTTCATAAACCGGCCCACCATAACATGAACCGGCCTTCTGGGCCTTGGGCCTTGTCATCCATCTAAAACACCCACCGGATTACCAATGATTCGCCAAGCTCGTGAATCGCCAGACCAGTGAACCGCCAGACTCATAAGTTGCCAATCCTCCGGCGGTTTACTAATGAAACGCCAAGTCCGGTCGGGTTATACTTCCGGCTGGGTTACGCCGCGGGGTATATCCCCGACATTAGCCCCCAGTTTAATTTGGATTTATCCATGTTAAACTTGATACTTCCTGCAACATAAACACGAGAACAAATTTGACAGGTTGTGCTTCGGGTTAAATATTTTCCCGAACCGGCACCTGATCATCCTTAAATCCTTGTCATTTCCTCCTTGATATGTATCCATGATCTCATATCAAATCTCCTTAGCAGATATGTTCAAACATTACCAATGCAAAAAAATCAAGGCACTTCTTCTAAAAACTCCGGGTCAATAGACCAGCTTCATAATTAATTTTCTTGTAGAAGATATTTTGTAAATAAAGAATCCATTTGAATCGGCCTTCCATGCTCTGATTTAACAAAAATATTGGTCTTCAAATATTCAACTGATTTTTAGCCGGTTTGAAAATGTAGAACTTGTTGGTTTATGATTGCCAACATTGTCGGGTTATAAAAAACTGATGATCTCGGGTCCTGATTGTTTATAGATGCCGGGTTATGATTGTTGCCAACGCCGGGTCACACAATTAATCTTCCTGATTTGCCAAAACTGAGAATTTGAAGATGTTCCTCCTTTATATGCATATTACCTGTAGCTCCCAAGTCTTAAGAGGAGAACATAGTGATAGCTTAAGACTTGTTTCAATATAAATGTTGCAACCTTGAAGAAATCCAGATTGTTCCTCCCAGTCACTAGTAAAAACTGAATATTCCATATATGTAGCCCCCAAGTGCCGGGTTGTCATGCTTGCAGCAACCTGGGACTTGTAATTTCCTGATGCTCAAAAACTTCAACCAGTGTAGCCCCCAAGGGCCGGGTCATTATGTAATAATGAGCAGGGACTTTGTAGATATGATCATGTAGACTTGAACAGCAACGTGTAGCCCCCAAGGGCCAGTTTAGTAAGATAATACTGAGCTGGGACTTTATATATACTTCATTGAAAATAACATTATGTAATGTAACTCCCATCATGGGGCTTGAACCCACGTCCACAAGGTTAAGAGCTTTGTACTTTACCAACTGAGCAGAGGACCCTTCAATATAATGGATTAATAATTGTGTACCTTGAATTATTGACAGGAGCAATTGCTAGCCCCCAAGGGCCGACTCATTACAATGTGATGAGTCGGGTCTTCAATAAAGGTGAGCAAAAATGACTTTGCATTAGCCCCCAAGTGTCATGGTGCATGCTTGCAGCGACATGAGACTTGCATATTTGATGTAATCTTAACTTGAATAATGTAGCCCCCAAGTGTCGGGTCGTAAGCCTACAGCGACTCGGGACTATTCCTTTGTAGAATAAATCATACCCATTGATGAAATAATATCCATTGCGCTGAAGCGACTTTGAATACCTCAATCATAATATTGGTATTTGATAACCATAAAAAAATCCAGCCATGTTGGCTATTTGAAGATTTGAATAATATAATCCAATGATTTATAAGCGCATTATCTGTAAATAGCTCAGTTGTATGAACAATAACCGATAACAAAGATAATGATCCAAGATGCAAGTATTGATGACTCCCTTGATCATTTGCCGGTTTATCATGAAACCGAACCGGGTTAAATAAACTCTGGTTTAACTATAGTTAGTATTGGTGTTTGTAACCCGGACTAGAACTTTGTAAATGCAGATGTAGTGGCAACTTATAGTCATCCACTCCCTGAATCGATGGACTTGGTTAAAAACCAATGACCTTGAAGATAAAGATTTGATAAAACATAAAAAAAATTGGGCAAATAAGACCATGTAATCGAGGCTTTTTATGAGCTGCCAGGCTCCAAATTCAAAGCTTTTTATGAGCTGCCAGGCTACTGTCATTAACCATTTTGCAAAGCCTGTTAAGATGGTCCGCAATTCTTAACCAGATCATCAATGTCAAATGCTACCAAGTTCAAAAAATCTCTTAAAGATTTGACTTGTGTAATCACTTGATGATCGTCAATTTAACGTTACCAAGTTCAGGGTCCATAAGGATTGACTTGTGTGTACGTTCGACGGGTCGTACCAGGTTTACCTGGACGGCGTGACTTACTTGATGCAGGCAGGTTAATCCGGGGTTTTAGGTGTATACACCAAGCTTCCAAGTCGTGTTTACTACAAGAGTTTTCAACTCGCTGATGTCTTGCATCAGGAGCCCCCAGGTAGCATTTGAGCATTGCTCGTCGGGGCCTATGTTTGAGTTGTGCTAGGCATCAAACTCTCTTTTGCCCCTCATCATCATGTGGAAATTGCCGAAGCAACCGGAGCTATGCTCTTATGATGGCCTTGATGTGGTCGCCGGTTTAAGAGGCCATAGGGACTCCTTTGCACACAGAAGCCCCCATGTGACAAACTCTTATGATGGTCTTGGTTTGGTCGCCGGATCAGGAGGGTAGTCAGAACTGCACTTTATAAACAGAAGCCCCCATGTGACATATTTCCGAGCTGTGCTCGCCGGGTACCTATGTTTGAGTTGTGTTGTGCAAACACACTCTCTTTGGTCCCTTTAATTTTTCCTGAGAACTCGAACTTGCGAGAGATTATTCTTCTTGAATCGGATGTTAAACCGGATATTAAGAGCTTAAAAGCTTTGTGGGAGACATCTTTCCCTTGAAGCGGAACGTGAACCGGATATTTGAGAGCTTCAGTAAGACTGACGTCCTTTGAGCCAGATTGCAAACCGGATGTTTGAATCATGTCATCGTAGCCCCCGAGTCTTGAGACCACTCGAGGAGTTGGCTTGAGACTCTCCATATTTGATCATAGCATAAGGTGTTCATCATCAGTGCGATATGACTCCATAGAAAAATGAGGGGATTGCGGCGGGTTATCAATGATCTCGTATGAGCCGTGTCAGCAACTCGACCAATGGTTCCTTCCAACTGGCGATTTGAAGTTAGCCAAACTGTAGTAGCGGCGACTTGCGCGCCTGCCCATTGAGCCACCCAGTGCAGACAGCGGTTGATAGTATATGATAATTTGCCTCCATTTTGTTGAAAGAAAACCGGGCTGCCCAAGTTGTGACTTGCTCATACTCAATAAATAGCTCATGCATATAGGTGCGGCCCGGCATGTCGATGTAGACCAGGCCGCAAGAAACTCTCCATAATTGACCGTAATATCAATGTATATCCCAATATGAATCATTCAATAAACTTGATGCTATGGTGGCCACTTCTGTAGCAGACAATTTGTCCTGCCCATGAAAATATATAGATCAAAGTAATTGTTCTTTGACAAAGATAATATTTGCCAATAAAATAGACTTAGATAGACATCACCTGACTTTGTTTGGAGGATAGATGATTCTTATATATACCATATATCGTCCATGAATAATCTGGAGCGATTTCAATGGCACTTTAATCATTTTCTCAAGGAGACCTCAAAGATAACCCAGTGGGTTAAAGCCCGCAAGATGAGCGTGGCAGGAGCAGGACCACAGGCAGCTCGCAGTGGCGGTTTGGATGCAACACCCGCAAGGAAGACGATGGACCGGCGGTTTAAAACGGCACCGTGACGGTTTAGGGCCCTGCATTAGATAACATTGCAAGCCGGAGTAATTGCTCTTTTAAAGAAAGCGATATATAATATAAAATATACTGGATGAATTTCACCTAACATTTTCAGGCCAAAAATTATCCACCGCGGAGTTAAATATCACCACAGTGAAACTGACACCAATCACGGCCGAGTTGACCGTAGGAGCAGATAGATGAGTCGGCCACAATATTATAAGCCGGTGCGGAACGGGCAAATTGTCCTCCACGTTGTAAACCGGTGTGGATGCGTGAACTGGCCGTCCGTTCATCAGGTAATGTGACACGGAGGAAAATGCCGTTGTAGAACTTTGCCAGTGCGTGCTTTATACCCGCAGTATAACAATAATTTTATCTGTATATAAAAATACCAATAGAGCAGTGTAGTTGTGCTCGGAGTAATTTAAAGTGTACTGAGAAAATATACAGGAGAAGTAGCACCTGATTTGTTTATTCCGGACGCATGCGGGTGCGGCCATTAGCGCGCAATTGGTCTCCAGGTATGGGTGCTTCCTCCAATTTACACAGACTGCTCTCCGAACAAAATTAACCCAATACGGAGTACCAATACTAGTCGCCACATTGAAAAACTGATCTTGCAACGTGCAGTTCGTGATTGATGTCTTCCAGTACTAGTCAAACGAGTACAACTGACCCCGGGTATTAAATCCACCTTGGCTCCATGTTCTACTAGTTCATGATTGATGTCTTCTGGTTTGCTTTGGTCAACGTGCAACACAGGTTAAACCCTTCTCTGTAATCTTGATGGGTGTGCTTGGACGAGCGACGGCTTGGAGTTGAGACCGAAGTGGTCTGGCAACAAGGACGACGGCGAATCAGGTTAGATCCGAGGCGGAGCCGCCCAGCGACTCGGGAGACACGTGCGCGTTCGACGAGTCCGACTCCGAATCAACTTCCAGCCTGGCTTATACTGTATTGTTATTCTGGAATCTCTCCTCGATGTTTCTTGAATCTTCGCATGATGCATCGGAGTTGATTTAATCAAAACCTGCTCTCATTAGAACTCATGTACTAGAAGTGGTACATAGTACTATTCTTAAAATCAATCAGCTCTCATAAAAATCCAGCCGCGCTCGGCGTCAACGGCGAATTAAAAACAACTGGCGGCGCAGCCTAGCGATTTTTCCGCGGGGATCTAGACGGAAACCCACAAGGCGGTGACAGCGACTTGAGGCCATCCGTCCACGAGGCAGAGACGAGGACGATTCGACAGTAAAAACCGAGCACGTGTTCAATCCGGCTCTGGGTCGTGACACCCCTTTTTTCCTTTTATCCTTTTGTTGCTTCTGTTCTGTAGTAGTACTAGTCCGTCCATGGTTGGTATCCTCTTGTTTTCCGTCAGGTGACGAGTAGTAATTGCAGCGACTTGTCCGATCTCCCCATAACTGATCATCTTCGGAACTTTGAGCACGCAACTAACCTTGCCTCGGTTTCTAACGACAGCTCATCAGAAATTGAACTGTATTCGACAGATCATCTAGTTGCAGCGGCGCGCTCCATGCAACCCTAAACTTTCTTTAATTCAAACCTGGGTATTAGATCTGACTGCTCGCCTTGAATACAATGTAAATCCTTCCCCAACGATCCTTCTTCATCTGGAAAATTGCAAACTTCTCAACCCCTAGAAGAGATCCCTCCAAGAACTCAACATCACCGTGCGCAGGCCCCACGGTGGGCGCCAACTGTCGTGGTTTTGTCACGGCAGATGTCCTGGGGTTAGGACTTAGTCTCGAGGCCAACGCATTTATGTGGTTGCTTGAGAGGGGTTGAGCGGAATCAAGAGACGCAACACAAGACAGGGATTTAGACAGCTTTGGGCCCCAAGAAACATCATCCGGTAATAGCCCTACATGCTGTTTGAGGCTAGATCTCATTATGACCCTCATGGTGTCGCTGATAAACCGGCTCTTGGTGTCTAGCCCTAGAAATTGTTTTTTCTTGCTTCTCAGAACTTGTCCCTCTTTGGGGAGCCCTGCCCCTCCTTATATATGTTGAAGGGGCGGGTTACATGACTAGTCCTAGTAGGATTAGGATTACTCTATTACAAGGAGTCGTAGTCTTGCTTCCTTTGTAGGAGAATATTCCTTGTGCTTTCTTCATAAACAGGCCCACCATAACATGAACCGGCCTTCTGGGCCTTGGGCCTTGTCATCCATCTAAAACACCCACCGGATTACCAATGATTCGCCAGGCTCGTGAATCGCCAGATCAGTGAACCGCCAGACTCATAAGTCGCCAATCCTCCGGCGGTTTACTAATGAAACGCCAAGTCCGTCCGGGTTACGCCGCGGGGTATATCCCCGACACCGCAGGTCTTTTCCCAGGATCTTACCTGACTTTTCTAATATTCCCGGAGTATTATCAAATTCTTTTCAAGTGTGACGTAAGTATGGATTCCATCAGTCTTGTGCCTTCTCCAAGATCGCTTTTAATTTTTTTCATCATTGGTTCAACCTTTCTTCTTTCAGTCTTCCGGAGTATTTCATGAATTCTTTTCCTTGTGTTCCTCCGAAGGTCATCATTTCAGAAAGATTTCTTCATTCTCAGTTTTCAACTTTGTCCTCCAAATATTCTTCATTGATGCCTCTTCGTTCGTATCACATTCGTCCGGTGCTTCATTCAAGCATTCTTTAATCCGTTCGCGATCGCTTCGTTCTCTTGTATCTAATTCCCCAAGTTCTTTATTCTTACCGGCGATTTGTTCTCTTGTATTCACTCGATTTTAATTCTTCACGGTGGTTTGTTCTCTTTCATAATTCGATTTTAATTCTTCTCGGTGGTTCGTTCCTTTTTCTTCACTCGGCTTCAATTCTTACGGTGGTTCGCTCAAGAGTTCTTTTCCGGTGTTATCATATCAATCCATTCATTTTTTATTCCAATCTTGCTGATGTTTCATGAAGAATTTCACAAGTTTTGCTCTATATCTCTTCCTAATCTTTTTCAACGCGGATAAGTGGTATGTAAATCCATTGTTGCTCGTCAATTTAATTTGATGAAGGATAAGCATAACATAATTCTTATTCTTTCACCAAGTTGATTTATTCCTTCCTTCGGAGTTTATTCTTGATGAATAAATTCTAGTCCCAAGTGCTTTCATCTTTTCTTTCCGGAGTTCATAGCTTCTCGGCCTTCTCGTCGGAACCCCGCCTAATCATCGCAAGGCTTTATTCTTATTCTTTTCATCTGTCATTTCTATATCATCATCCTTTTGTTACCGGAGTTCTTCAGGGTGGTTCTTCATGAGTAATTCATTCTTCAAATGTTCATCATAATTCTTGTGGAGCAGCTCAAGCATTATTATTTTGTCTCTCAAGAGCAATTAATTCTCCTTATTCTTTTGAAAGGGAGTTTTGCATTTCTTTCTTCATTCTCATCTATTCAATCTTTTGGTTGCGGCATCATTCACCTCAGGTTTTGAGATGTTTACATAAGTCCACAACAAGCTTATCCTTTTGTTGTTGATTTTCTCAACAACTTCGTTCGAGCCTTCCTCTTGAAGATTCTCTTTCTAAATCATTTGTACTGGAAGCTGCCATCTTCTTCCCCGTTCTTCTCATTCCGTTATTCAATTCTTCCGGAGGCATTTTCTTGTTCATATCGTCAAGTATTATTCCATCTTCTCAAGGTTATGTTCTATTCCTTCCACTTTCAGCCGGAGTGCTGCCCGAATTACTTCGTTCAAATTCCTTACTATCTCTTATTAACCGGAGTGGTTTCGAATTCATTCTTGTCCCTTCAACTCTTGCTTCATATCCTTCAACTCTTGGTTCTCGCCATATGCCTTGTTACCTCATTTTACCGAAGCTTCTCAATCTCGTTCATCTTCGTTGTATTCCTTCTTTCAAATTGTTCAACCTCTCAAGGTTCTTTGGATTCTCTCTTTTGTTCGAGAAGAACTTTGTTCTTCCTTTTTCTCTTCCGTCTCGTTCCTAAGATCTCGGGACGAGATCTCTTGTT
The DNA here is from genome assembly GCA_902687465.1 of Secale cereale. NCBI lineage: Eukaryota > Viridiplantae > Streptophyta > Magnoliopsida > Poales > Poaceae > Secale > Secale cereale. The sequence goes on from LR738709.1 coordinate 160,005,492, forward strand.
AGTAGGGGAGTGTTGTGACACCCGAGACCGATGCGCCAGGTGTCAGTCAGTTATTTGTCGTCATTGCCATGTCATCTGCTTGCGTGTTGCATTTTGCCATGTCATCGTGTGTGTTGCATCAGCATGTTTTCAAAACTTGCATCGTCCGAGTCCGCCTCGTCCTTTCTGTTGTCCGTTCTGAGCCCAGTCACACTCGCACGCGCCCGCGGCACCTCCGAATATTTTATTTTATGAGTGGCCGGAAAATGTTCTCGGAATGGGATGAAACTTGGCGCGTGGTCTTATTATAGCATAGGTAGACCGCCTATCAAGTTTTGTCGCGTTCGGAATTCGTTTGATAGCCCAACGGTTAACCGTGTTAACCGCCGGAAGTCCCTTCTCTTTTGGCCCAGCCCCCTATACAACAGCCCGCTAGCCCATCCTAAGCCCCTCCATGCTCTCGGTCGTTGGATCGTGATCGCGTGGCCGAAAACCGCTCCTCATTTGGACACTCCTAGCTCCCTCCACCTATAAATATGTGTCTCCCCCCGAAATTTTTCGCAGATGAAACCCTAGCCCCGCTCCCCTCGCGCCGCCGGACATGTCCGCGCCACCGCCGGACATGTCCACCGACACCTCCACGTCGCCGGACCAATCCCAGCCCGCCACCTCAGCAGCGCCGCCGCCCCGAGCCAACCACGCGCAGCCACGCGGCCTCCCCACGCCTCCACTCCGACGCGGCCCGCGGAGCCCATAGCGGGCCCGCGCGGGCCCGAACCGCCGCCGCCGCGCCAGGTCGCGCCCCGCCGCCTCGCAGCTTCGCCAGCCCAACCGTCATTGCTCGCTAAACCCCCGCCGCCGCCCGAGAACCTCGCCGCCTCGGCCTCCGTCGAGCCCAGCGCCGCCCCGCCACCCAACGCCGCCACGCCCCGTCCTCCGCCCTCTCGTCAGCCGCCGCCGGCCGGATCCGATCCTCCCTGACCGGATCCACCTCATTCCCTCGTCGGAACCTCGCCGACGGGCGCTGCCGCCCTTGCCCCGATCCAGGCAGGATCGGGACGACGAGCGCCACTCCAGCCAGCCCCAAGCCCACCTGGGCCCGAGCCCAGCTTCGCGGCCACGTGGGCCCCGAGGCCCATTCCACAGGCCTGCCTCGCCTCTTCGTCCAGCTAGGCTTGGCCCATGGGTGAGCAACCCCCAGATTCCCGCCTGTGCGTTACTTAGCTAAACTGCGCCCATTCTGTTTTTTCCTGAAAATGACTAAGTCCCTGGTTTTTGTAAAAATATGTGCATGTTGTGATTGTGATAACTTTTTGTGTGATTATCCAAATGATGCATATGATATGTCCAAATGTTCGTTGTGATATGCTCTTCATATCGTTCCATTGTGGCATGCTTGTTTGAGTTCATCTTGATGCCCTAATCCCTGTTGCAAGAGTGCTATATGTTTAAAACTGCTGTTAACTGTAATTTTGTTGCATGCTTGTGATGATGATAACTTTGTGCATGTTGGTCCAAATGGAGTGTGTGATATGTCAAAATGTTCATTGTGAAGTTCTCTACATGATGGTTGCTGTAGCATTCATGTTAGGTGCCATATTGCCATGTTAATCTCTGTTGCAAGAGTGCATTTGGCTGTTAAGTGCTGAAACTTGTTATGAGATGTTGTTTTGTCTTGCTCATAGCTCTTGGTGTGTTTATCTTCATGCCACATGTTAATATGTTTTAGAAGCACAATCATGCCATCTTTGATGTGGTCCAATCCACTTGCCATGATATGCCTTGAGGTGTTTGCAACAAGCTTGTAAAGTAGCCTACTCGTTGTTGTTGTTTTCTTAGGACTTGTTGAAAACCCGCTAAGTCTGAAACTGTTAAACCTGATGCTATGTTTGCTTGATGCCTCACTCAAATGCATGCTTGTTTTGGGTTGCCAAATGATCATGTCTTGTTGTCCATGTTATACTCTATCCATCCATGTCCTTGTTTGCCATTATAACCTGATGTAGCTTATTTATTTCTTGCCCTCAAGTTGCTATAAATGTACCTGTCAGATTGTTATCAGAATGATCAATTTGGTGAAGCTTGTTGTTATTGATCCATGCCTCCTATGGAGTTGTTCCAATGGAGTTGTTTGATGTATGTTATGTCTACTACATGCCCATAATCTTTATATACTTAGTAGAGTTGATATGCTTGTTGTTTTGTGCCTCCGAAGGCACCATCGTGATGATGTTTTTGCCTTCCCAGATTTTGACTAAATCTGGTTAAATTTATTGCAACTTGCCATGCTAGTTTAATTGTGTTACAACAAGTTTTTGGGTGTGTTCTAAGTTCATGCTTGTTAAGTATCATGTCTATTTCACATCCATGCCTCTTGTTATCATGTTTGGGTGATGTAGGATATATATACCTTGCTCCAAAGTTGCTATGTTGTTGTTTTTGGACAGCTTGTTGTTATATCTTGTTTCGTGTGTATGTGTTGAACCGTTGCTCCGTTTTGAGTGTGTCCTATATGAAACTTGTGTGATTTTGCATGTATATGCATAATATCATGTTGTTTACATGTTTGGAGTATGTTTGCTTGTTGTTTGGATGCATCTTGCATATTTGACATGCTTGACTTGTTTTGCTCATATCTTCTAGGTTGTAGCTCCAAATTAAACAAACTTTATATGAAACTTGACTAGAATTTCGAGTAGATCATCTTGGTGCATGTTAACTTGATGTTTAACAACTTGAACTTAAAGTTTGTTCAGATCTGGACCAATTTTGAAATGTGCATATGAGGACTTACCGGAATTGTTATATGTGGATTCCGGCCTCATTTAAACTTGTTGGTTTGTGTTGTACTTGTGTGCTTCATCCCTTGTCATGTTTTGCATCATATAGACTTGTCTTGCATCATACTTGGTTGAGCATCTTGTCATGTTCTTGTGTTGTGTGTTTACCTTGTTGTATGCTTCTTCTCGCTAGTTCTTTTCTGTTGCGATCGTGAGGATTCATTCGACTACACGTGGTTCGTCTTCGCGACTTCTTCTTCGTCTTCTTCATGGACTCATTCTTCTTCCTTGCGGGATCTCAGGCAAGATGACCACCACCTTGGATACCTTTACTATCATTGCCATGCTAGCTGTCTCGATGCTATCGTTATATGTCGCGCTACCCATCATTTTTGTCAGCCTCTCCTTGTTGCCATGAAACCTCTAACCTTTGACACCTTCCCAGCAAACCGTTGTTTGGCTATGTTACCCGCTTGCTCTGCCCCTCTTATAGCGTTGTTAGTTGCAGGTGAAGATGAAGATTGATCCATGTCGGATCTTGTTGTTGGAATATCACAATATATCTATTATTATTAACACACATATATACTTGGCAATGGGTGGAAGGCTTGGCCTTTTGCTCGGTGTTTTGTTCCACTCATGCCACCTTAGGAGCCGATAAACTGGTGTTATGTTCCTTGATTTTGCGTTCCTAACGCGTTTGGGTATATGGGGACCCCTTGACAGTTCGTCTTTGAATAAAACTGCTCCAGCAAGGCCCAACATTGGTTTTAATTTGCCTCATAATAACAACTTAATTAATTAATTAAATTGCATAGGGGGTCGCGTCCCCGAGGATTCTATCTACATAACAGGGGGGCCAATGCTGATGGTTTTGGTCCCAAACGGGCAACCTGCGGGGCCGCCACGGGGAAACTCGAGGTATCTGGCTCCCGTAGCTTGTCCCATCCGGTCGTGGCCTGGGACGAGATACGCGCGGCTACTATCAGGGTGTCGGCACGCTGGGAGGTCTTGCTGGACTTATTTTACCATTGTCGAAATGTCTTGTGCACCGGGAATTCCGAGTCTGATCGGGCCTTCCCTAAGATAAGGGGTAATGTTATCATTATCTCTGCTGATCGTGAGAGCTTGTGATGGGCTAAGTTGGGACACCCCTGCAGGGTTATGATCTTTCGAAAGCTATGCTCGCGGTTATGTGGCAGATTGGAATTTGTTAATGTCCGGTTGTAGAAAACTTGACAGAGGATCCGAAGTAAAACACACGAACTGTGTGAGTAACCGTGACTGTCTCTTTTCACTTTGAGAAGAGAACATGGTGGGGTTATGTTTGACTCGTAGGTAGTTCAGGATCTTTAGCGATCCTTACTAGTTTGCGACTGTTTGCGTAGATGCTCATCTTATTCTTGTACTCGTAAGTTAGTCACCATATATTGCTTAGTCGCTACTGCAACCTCACCACTTAACCTCTCCTTTCCCTTTAAGCTTTGCTAGTCTTGATACCCATGGTTATGGGATTGTTGAGTCCTCGTGGCTCACAGATACTACAACAATAGTTGTAGGTGCAGGTTTCCGATGACTTGACGTGAGAGTGATGTTCTTGCGTTGGAGTTCTTTCTTCTTCTGCTTCGTCAGTCTTGGGTTAGGTTCCTGGTCGGCAACCTGGGATAGCAGATGGATGTCATTGTGCTTTTCTTGTTTTCATCCGTAGTCGGATGTCTTGATTTGATGTTGTTGTATTCATGTGACTCGTATGTATTGTTGTATCCCCCATGTATGTATGTAATGGTACGATGTAATGATATCCATCTTGCTAAGAGCCCGAATTGGGGTTGTGCCTCAATCAAGTATGTGTCACGTGATCGGGATAGAATCGCATATTGGGTCTGACAATAATCACAGGAGATGATGAGGTGGAGATATCACCATTGAAAGGAAGTTTGAGGTCAAAGATCTGGGCCAGCTTAGGTACTTTCTTGGCATAGAAATTGTGAGGTCTTCCAAGGGGATAGTTCTATCACAACGAAAGTATACCTTGGATTTGCTAGATGATACATGTATGCTCGGGTGTTGAGCTGCATCCACACCCATTGATCAAAATCACAAGTTATGTGCTCAATCAGGGGAATCCGTGGACAAGGAGAAGTGTCAAAAGCTTGTTGGAAGACCCCTCTACCTATGTCATACGAGACCAGATATCTCAAATGCAGTGAGTGTGGTGGGCCGATACATGCATGATCCGAGGAGTGGACATTTGGTTGTTGTATATCGGATCTCAAGGGCAGTCCAGGGAATTGGGCTAGTTGCCTTGATAACAGAAGATCGGCCTCTAGCTACTGTGTATTTGTTGGAGGGAACTTGGTGTCACGGCGGAGCAAAAAGCAGCAGGTGGTGTCAAGGCCAACAGCTAAAATAGAGTATAGAGCTATGTCACATGGGCTTAGCGAGATGTTGTGTGTGAGAAACCTCTTATCTGAACTGAAGGTGTTAATAAAGGGCCCTCTAAATGCATGGTGTGTTAACAAATCATCGATTAGTGTTGCTAACAACCAAGTCCAACATGACAGAACCAAACATGTGAAGATAGATCGTTTCTTCATTACGGAGAAGGTGGATGGTGGCACAATCAAGATCACACACGTAAGCTCAAAAGAACAAGTTGCATATTGTCTTACCAAAGGATTAGGGGTTAGGAAGTGTGATTCGTCATGTAGCAAGATGGGGATGATCGATATCTATCGCCGATCTTGAGGGGGAGTGTTGGGTTGTGTTTGTGTGTGTGCTATGGGTCAAAGGGCCCATACCTGTAGCATATATCTATATGTATATCAGCTGAGTAAGAGAATAGAGATTCCAGAGTTTTCCCCAACCCACTCCTTCAATTTAGTTACTTCCTAGTTGCATAATCTTCTTGATAATACTACTAGAGTTAGCCTTTTATGAACTTTTTTTTTTTACTTTGAGCATTTTGTGAACTTATATATCACTAGAAGCAAGTAGGTAGGCGGACAGCGCATGTATACCTCAAACGGACTATCACGGCTCGAGAGGTGTTACATGTCCAGGACAAATTTAGTTAGGGTATTACTATTTACTTTTAAACAATAGTTAGGGTATTATTTAGATTGTGTCTAAAGCGTACCTTACAAAAAATTTGGCAATGACTTCAAAATTTATCTTTGCTTGGATGATTATCAACTTTTTTACATGCCAATGCTCTTTTACCAACTCATCATGGGAAACCAAAATTTTTGCTTAGCCGGTGTTTTGGTGGGACAACTTTGGACATGAACCAAATACACCCTTAGTGCGACAAAGTATGTCATGAAACCAAGGTTTAGATGATACCATGGTACCAACATTCGAATGTCAAATTCATTTTTTTAAATGTAAATGTTGACAAGATGTGTCTATAACTGCTAAAAGTTGCTTTTGTTTCTCTATGTGTATTTTGAATCGGATTTGAAAGATATTATAGACACATCTCATGTAAGCATTGACAATATTTTTTAGAACTTCCGAGTTTGAAATTCGAGAGTTAGCGCCTGTTCGGCGGCCCTCCGCGGAGCGGAGCGGGCAGAGCGCCGTTTTACCAGCTCCGCGATTTATAACTGGATTGCCACTCCGCTCCCGCGCGGAGCGGAGGGAATCCGAACGCGCCCTTAGTATCAAGGTATGATGTGAGTGTTGGTATCATTGGATGTGTGCTCCACTTAGTGCATGCTCTCTCTAATGAATTCTGAAACAGAACAGCATGATGCTAGTACAGGGATATGATTACCAAAATCATGAAAGTATGGAACACAGCTAAATCAGGTTTAAGAAAATACGGAGTAAAAAGCTTATGATTTCTAGATTAATGGGTTTTCTCCTGAGTTTGAAGGCTAGCTGCAATGATTTGTAGTCTGAACGGACATATGAGAAGAGACTCCAGTATGGCACAACTCATATTAGTATCATTATATTTGGGGCACAACTCATATTAGTATCATTATATTTGGGGCACAACTACTCGGAGTTAGATTACATAGGGGTGGTACAACACGTGATTCACGAAAGCAAGCTTTGCGTATTCGTGAAAGAAAGGAGCTAGATTACATCATGGCATTCCCCATAGCAAGGCAGGGGCTGTGTATGCATGAGCAAGCTTCACACAACAAAGAACTAGACCACCCATGAACAACAAAAGGGCCCAGGTTAAAAGCAAGCAAAAATTATGGATGATAAAAGCTCCCAAGGGAGAGAGGTAGCTGGTCCCTTAGTTCCCTTGGAACTGCATTCCATATGCTATCTTCTTACTTCCTTGAGTTCACTGCATGTTCGCGAGGCCCGACTTGCCGCAGTAACTGTATCATCGTTGGCATGCATTAAATACAAGATAGGTAAAATGTTGTTTAACCAAGAGAGGTTTTCAAGGGAAAGATGCGTGATGTACCTGAAAATACGACTCCAGCTTCTGCTTCAGAGTGGCATGCTCCCGCTTCATCTTCTGCAGTGACCTGCGGCATCTGAAGCACAACCATGAACATACTACAACAGGTGAGGCGAGCAAATCGCCTGGCGACAAGAGTTGAAAACAAAGCACGAGTGATGTAATACCCTTCCAGATTCCTATCATTGCAGTGTGCCTTAAACACCGAGCACTCGTTCTTCATCCTCACTGCCCCAATGCTGCGCCAAAAATAAGTCAACTTCAGTGAATCGGAACACATGAGGTAGGCAAAAGGTAAAGCTTTCGGTTATAACATTTCCATTTGCTAGTAATATTCGTTCCCTCACATCACCAAGCACCCTTAAATAAATCCTGTATATACTGAATGGGTGATTCTGTGGTGATGAGACCCGCAATAAGATTATTCACACCGGGTGTTTTCTGAGCATATTCACAGGTCCTGTACCTGGATCCGCTGCCTTTGAGCTGGTGCACAAGAGAATCTAACCGGTAGAAATCCTGAGGGTACTTCCCACTGCATCAAAAGGAACTGGAAAGTGAATGCACTAAATATGATTCCATTTTTGGTAGATATGATATGTTTTAAAAGCATTTGTATGGACTGTTCCAAAAAAAAAAAGAAAAAAAGTTATGGCCTGACTTACAGACGTATTGCTTACATTGTTTGTTCTATGTTTGACAACAATCTCGGCGAATCTTTCAGAAACAAAGCCACAACTTCCTCAACAAAATTAGGGCTTGATTCGTCCTGCAGTTCTTCCAGCTGATTAAACTGTTCATCAAGGTAACCCTGCAGGAGTAGCACAAAGTAGATTAGAAGACAAATGATGTAAATGGCAAATAAATGGTGTCCGCAAGTCCCGTTTAGTTAGCTTTACCTAGCTCCATAGTTTATTTTCTCACGAAAAAATATTTAAACTATTTGATTATATAGTGGGTTTAAACGGGATTAAATGGGACCCGGTTGACATCCCTACAAAGAAGCCTGAAATACAACATATAATAAAATACCATTTGTGTGGTCCACGACAGGAAAAAAGATTCTTGATTACATGGCTAACTCAAAATAATTAGTCATATAGTGTCAACCAAAATCAGTCCCAGCAAGTTGTATAGGCTTCAACCTAGCTAAGTATAACAAGCACCTTTCAAGGTGGTTTTAGGTGTCAACCTGGCTTAGGTATAAAGGGCACCCTAATATTTGCCTAGAAGATACTAATGTATCTTCAAAATGATCCTACCCTATGATTACTCCGTAAAGTTTGAACACCCCAACCTTTTGTATATTCTAAAAGAAATAGAACGAAGGAAATAAAGAGAGTGATTTTCTATTCTTATGGTCTATTACATCCTTGCCCATATATCTAAAGTTAAACATCATGATGCATTCAGCAGGCGATGCGTTTGTGGAAAACAAAAGTGGCATAACTGTTGTGTGGGAAAATACTCCCTCCGTCCCATAATATAAGAGCGTTTTCTATACAAGTGTAGTGTCAAAAACGCTATTATATTATGGGACGGAGGGAGTAGTACCCAAGTTGGCGTTTGCCTCCATATTTTCCCATTAGACCAGATTACAAAGTGAATGAGTTATGCAGTTGCAATGAAGTAAAATTTTGAAACAGAATGAGTGAAGAATCCATTGAATCCCGCCAACAGAGAGGAACTCCGTATATTTGGAAGAAAAAAAGTAGATCAAAGTGTTTCAGAGCCTCAGTGGATCATGTCATGTGGAGATGTCCAAAGGTCATCATTCTATTGGAAGACAAATCACGACGAGAGTAATTCAGCCTACAAGTTGTCCAGTCAAAACTTGCAGCTCTTGTAGAAGAGATTAGCATGTGCAAGTGCAACACAGTAATTTATTAAACCCAGATTTCAAATAAACAAAAGGGGAGCCAATAAACCTGATCAAAGAAACTTTTCTTCATGAAGGTAATTTGGCGATGCAAATTTGAGTAGTCCATAGTTGGCCTTATATGTCAGTACAAGCAGACAGAGAGAACTGAGATGGCTGCAATGAGACATGCAAACCGAAGGAGGACGTATATATAGAGGGAAACAGAATTTTATTTATGCATGCAAAATCTTTATTCTAATTGATAATGTCCTCCTGTGAATAAAGCATAACAAAAAGACAAAGTACTTTTCTTTTTCATGAAACTGCTGAAATAAAAATCCAACTGCAAATGCTGCAAGTTGATCTATGAGTTCTCTTTCATGTGGCTTGTGTGGTTTACACCCTAGACAGGAAAAGGATTTCAGAATATGATGACGCTGCACCGCAGAAATGCGCAGAAGTAAAGTGCCCTAGAACTTGTTCCCAAATAAGCAAACCTAGAAATAAGATAAATAAACATTTTTAGATAGGATACAATTATAAACATCCAATTACACTGTTAATCATTTACAAATAAAGAAACCATGTCTGCCACTGAAATCTACTCCCTCCGTCCCATAATGTAAGACGCTTTTTGATACTAGTGTAGTGTCAAAAAACGTCTTACATTATGGGACGGAGGGAGTACCAAATATGCGCAAATAAATGTCAGAGAGCAGGGATCCAGCAATTTGGCAAAATTAAATGTTTATGAGTGAATGATGAGGGTTTCATGTAAGGAGAACAGATTCACTAAATCAAAAAATTATACCTTCACAGGATATTTACTACTACTAAAGAGTTCTGGAGGAATTTAAGTGACTATAGAATGATATCAACAGCTAAAATTCCCTGTGAATAAGAAACAGAAAGGACATTCATAGTTCTTACATACTCCATCTGTTCACAAGCGTAAGACGTTTTGGCAGTTTAACGGAGGGAATAACAGATAGTTGGGAGTACTAAACTCTGCGCAAACTTTCTGAAGATTGGATCTTGACAAACTAAAGCGGTTACACTGTATGGAAGATAGCTGTTTACTATGTTACACAGATGAATCTCCAGGGAATAGTTTCTGTATCCTGAAAAAATAGTAATTCCTACTACAGCTGAATTTTCTTGAAGCATAGAAATTTGTCAGCGTCAATGAGCTTAGAGCTACGACACTCTGAATGCTATGGATGATTGGATTGATTGGTACAGGTAGAATAGAAACAGGAACTTCACACTACAAGAAAAGTGGGTGTGAATCAGACAATGATTGGAGAAACCTTTAAAAAATAGTCTTTTCTGAGTGAAAATTGGCTGTTAGAAAGTCATTAGACGACTGTTACAGTCATTTATCAGAAAGAGAGGATCAGTGGGGAATGAAAACATGCACAGACCATCACATGGGGAAAAAAGGTATACCCATTACAACATTGAATGAGTTTCAAATATCTAATACATATATGTGTATATATCTTGATGTCGCAATCACTTAGAGCTGTACATTTCCTATAATTAAATAAGTTTGATTGTAAAAACAACTACAAAGTATCTCGGATGCAAGAAAAAGATGTAGATCATTAAAGTTTGACAGCTCAGATAGATCCATCATCTGATGAACCAAAGAAGCCCAACTATCGGCTCCTTTTCTCCACATCTCACATTCCTAAAACAATGTCAGGAAAGGCTAACAGCAAAAATTGGGTGTGAGGTGTAACCAGCAAATGGACGAAACAGGCATCCTACCAAAAAGGAAGAAGAGAAACAGTGTCATCACCATGCTTTCACACTGAAACCAAATGGAAAAACTGGACGATAAAAAGGAAGATGCATGGTGGGCAGGAAATTCTCCCTTTATTCCACTTCATACAGAAAAGGATGGATAAACCTTTCCAGTAGCTACACCCATGGTTTTTGGGTTATGGTTGTGTATTTGTTTGGCCCCATCCACTACTTTAGATAAATGCTGAAAAGGAAGAGGAATAATGCATAATTGGAGCGGTGATAATGACTTCTTGGTATCTCTACAGGATAGTGATAAGAGAATCTTAACCTGGAACAGCATATTAAAACGACAGGTATTGGTTTAAATAGTTGGTGTCAGTAAAGTTCTTATCTTGGCGAATCATGACACAAGATGCATAGCAAACAATAGCCGCAGAGAACAAATCTGATCACAGAGCAAGAGGTGGCAAAACCATCACCTCACTACTCTTAACAGTTGCAAGAATCGTTGCACTGCTGTTCTGCATGTGCACTTGCAATGCATACTCCAAAACAAGCCTATTGCCAATCACATAAAATTTGAAGCAAGGAGAGATGACATCTATGAGAAGAAGGGCACTAAGCAAAGCTTACATATAAAGCCAGAATTGGTGTGGGGGTCATATTTCACATTTGCATTCTGCAGGACTGGATCCTGCACAAGAGAATTCAGTTAAGAGTAACAAAATAAAAATCAACCAGGGAGCTCTTCCACAAAGATGAAAAATTGTTCCAACTTTCAACGCATCCGTTCAGGCCCATCAAATGGCAGATGTGATACATGCCAATATGAGCAACTGCTCAAGAGCTCATCTTAGATCAGGACCATTTGATTTTGTATAGAACCCTTTTTGTATTCATTATTACCTGGCTATCACTCTTTGGGTGTGAGGTTTACACGACCGCATTGTCTTGGTAATCCCTCTTCTTTTCACTGAGTGTGGTGGCAAAGGTGACATATCTCTTCTATAGATATGAGAATATTAACTACTAAGAAAATCAAACCAACTCATTCCTTATCAATTATAAATTTGTGTCTGGCGAATTTACTTGTTTCCTAAGAACACGACTAAATTGTGCTGCTTGTACTAGTAGAAATTTTTCTGAACATTTATTAACATTTTTTTTCATTATGTGTTGTTTTACGACCCAGTTTTAAATTTTCTATTGTGCAGGTAAGATACTAACATGTACTTATGAATTTTCAAGCTATTAAAGAAAGTAGACAATATACCTATCTAACTCTCATAATCAAAATTATTTGCCTGCTACTAAGGAAGATGCATATGCACATGCTACAGGCAAAACATATTCTGAGACTATTAAAGGTAAGAGATATTGTGGTTGACATATATGCCTACTTCTCCATGACAAAGGGCACAAACTAGGATGCGATTAACTCTAAAGGGTGTACAGCCGGCCAGGTCAGCTGTTCACTAACACATCTGAGTGAGTTTAGATTGACGCATACATCTTCTGTACTGTTCAAGAATTCGTTCGATTAATCAATTAACGGGCCAGTTAATCGCTACTCGTAGGGTGACCGAATCGAATAGCACCTATTCATCATGTTAACTTGTCAGGCCGGTTAATTGGCCAGTTAGACCGATTAATCGATTGTTAGGTCGATTAATCGCTGCTGACCCATTAACTTGTGGCCAAACAAAGCCCAATTTTTTCCATGTAATGCCTCCCATCCCCCTCTCGCTCATCAATAGCTAGGGTTCAACCAAACAGTAGCATATTTTGGTATATTACATAGTTGAGAGCATGAGAGTATGGTATAATACATAAAAACTAAATATATGTTGGCAATTCCTATTTAATCTGCCGATTAATCCATTTAATAGGCCGATTCACCAATTAATCACTACTCCCAAGCCGACCGAGCAGCTACCAGTTACCGATTTCCTTAACAAATCCAGTGAAATCTCCACCGGAACCATGCATTCAAGGTTTAATAGTTTCTCAAAAGAAAATGGCATATGTATGGGAGTTGATGTCCTACAAACTTGTAAGATTTCAACATCAAACTGAACTGCATTTGGAAAATATGAAAAAGATAAACAGGGACGGAGGGAAGGGCCGGCTAGGGTTTCCCCCCGGCGCGCGCGAGCCCGTCGCAGGAGGGGAGGTGCTAGTGATGGTATTAGTTCCGGTAAGTGACAAAACAGATGGATCAGGGATCATCGAACAGAACCCACTTTACAAGACACAAATCAAAATGCATTAATAATCAGCAGGAGATGGAGCTCGGCCGCGTCCTCCCATGGCGGCGCCGCTGAGGATCCTCGAGGTGCGCCCGCTCGAGTTGCCTGCGGAGGAGATGAAGCTCGGCCAGACGAAGGCAGCAGGAGATGGAGCTCGTACCGGGTGGAGGTCTGGCAAGGTGAGCGTCAACCAAGGCCACGCGTGACGAGCGGGCGCACAAGGCGGCGGCCGCGCGGACCGGCGCCGGCGTGGAGGACGGGGAGGCGGCGTTGTTCTTGAGCTGCGGCCGGTGGAGGATGATGTGACGCTGCTGTTGCTCGAGGCTGGCCGCCATGGGGCATGGCCCCTCTTTCCCCCTTAGAAACAGGACCCTGCTCGAGGCTGGCCGCCATGGCGCCATGGCCCGAGCTCGGACACGCCCGCGCAACGCGAGCCCCGTACTCCATGCGCCTCCTGGCTGGGCCCCGTGCGTGCGCGTCGTTCCTTGGCGCGCTCGTCGTGCTCCACATCCAGCCGCCGGCGGGCTCAACCCCAGCCCCGGCGCTGCTCCACATCCAGCCGCCGGCTTGCTGCGTCTTCTGCGCTTTGGTTAGCTGAATTTCTGACCAAATACGATAGAACACCTGCACAAAAATTTCTGACCAATGATTGGGAAACAACTGATGCATGCACAGACCGTTTGCCTTTTCCTGAATTTTTGTGACAGCAAGCAGCTGATATATTGGCTGAAATTGCGATAGGCAGTAGTATAATTATTCATAGCAGGCTAGCCTTATTCAGGAACCGTGGCTACAACCATAGTCACAGTCAGGAGGGATCAAGGTATTTTGTACTGAATCAATTTGAATAACGATCTGATTGTTCATAGCAAGACTATGCACGCTGGTTAATTTCGTGTCATGTGCTAGCTGCCTACTGATAAAGAAAGAGTATATTGATAAAAAAAAATGTTAAACCAAACCTAGGCACGGCAATCTGTATGCAAGAATGTATGCACAAATACTGTCCCTATGAGCATCTTCAGCCACGCCACGTATCTCTAATTCGACCTCTCAAACGCCCGCGGACGCGCTCGATCAATGACTGGGCGTACCCGTATTGAGCCCTTATTTGTCCATTCGCGCAGTCACAATCCTCGTTTTCTTCCTCATATGTCGGGTCACTTGCACGTGATTGGTGAAGATGAAGAGAGAGAAATAAAAAGAATGAATAAAGAAAGAGAAAATGTGGTCCAGGATGAGGGCGCGTCCTATGTGACGGATAGACCGGGCACGCCTCGGTGTGTCCGCGAGCCCTCATATCATCACCATTTTTTAGATGGATGTGAGGGTTCGTGAACAGCCCGGACATATAGGATAGATATGAGGGGTTCGGTTGGGTCAATTATTTCTTCTCTCTCCTGTCCAGTCACTGACCGAGCGCGTCCACGGGCATATGAGAGATGGTTCGAGGCATTCGATTGTAGATGCTTTCTGAGCACCTGCAATCGGATCTCATGCCCGACAAACGCAGGTTAGTGCCCGAACGATTTTTGGTCACCCAACCGGGCTTCCCATAGCGGCGTACACGCCCGGACTGAACGGGGCTCCCATACCCGGCCCATATGGATGGATATGGGGACGTCCGGACAAGCCCACCACGTTGAACTGACGGATAGCACCCACGCGGGGAAACGGATAGACACGCCCGAGGAAGGAGGACGACTAATTAAGCCGGACGGCGGGACCCGAACCCTATCCGCCCCATATCCCCTTTCGCCTCTCCTCACCGCCACTTCCAATTCGCCCGCCGCACCATACCGAGGCGTCGGATCACCATCTACGCCATGCTCACTTCGAAGGGTCGTCTGAAGCTGCTGGAGGAGATCAGTGAGGCAAGCTACTCGTGTCGCTGCGGGCCTTCCTCCGGATTCCCGTGAGGCAGAGGAGGAGGAGCAGTGGGGCGGAGCCGGATGCGGGCTTCGCCATGGCAGACACGAAGCGGAGTACGAGGTCGCCCAAGGGATGGAAATGGCGGAGCATACCACCATCCTGGAGTCCATGCAGGATGAGGCCAATTGACGGTTGATCTGGCAAGAACATGTGACGATGGAGGCGCTGCTCGTCGAACTGGAAGCGCGGGCAGAGGGGGAGGAGGACCGGAGTCTCCTTAGGCGCAATAGCTGCCGCAGTTGCTCATCTACCCGGCGCCGGGCATAAAGATCGTCTATATCTTCGACGATGGGTAGCTTTAGCTATGTACGTAATACGTAGTCCGTTGTTGGAGATGCTCTTACGGACACTTCCTTTCCTGACGTGTTTAGCAAGTTGAGGAAAAATGAATGCGACTTTCTGGAGAAAGGTTTTTGAAGGATTAGACTTAAAAAGTATACTCCCTCCGTCCCAAAATAAGCGACTCAAAAGTGACTCAACTTTATATTAAAGTTAGTACAAAGTTGAGTCATTTTTGAGTCACTTATTTTGGGACGGAGGGAGTAGATTAGTAGTCTTGATTCTCTATTCGGCTTGCGGTGGAAGTTACATGTGGGATATCTTTTGATAAATGATATATTTTATTGTCTTAAAATGGAGTAGCAAGAGGGTACAAACATAATAAGCACACAACCAACACTAACTCATGCACATAGAAAAATACGTGAGCAGGTAGCAAAGTCATGTGCGACCAAAGTTATACGTAGACGAGAAAACAAACCTAAAGTGACCAGATCCGCGATCGCCAAACTACAACAATGATCACATCCGCACCAAGCTTCTCATGACACCACACAAACGACAAGCTTCTTCAATAGCAACGCCTTCGTGAAGAGATCGACGCTCAAGCGTTGTTGTCGCCTGATCCAACCACCCAAGGCCAGAATCTAGATTTTCACCTTAAAGAACGAGTCCGAACATATCCGAGCAATGCCTTCAAGAAGGTAATCACATAAAAACATCACCATTTCTAGGTATAACCAACATGGATCAGACCTAGGCTTTCACCCCGAAACTCAAGGCAGATGTCATTTATGTGTCGTCGCCATCACTTTTTCGTGATCCCAACAGATGCGTGTGAAGTGGACCGTCGCCGTTGGAAAACCATCCCTCTATGTCTGCGTCAAGTCATCATCCATTGTTTACAACTTCCTATCAAAGCCAACCACTGGGTCTAGAGAGAGAAACTCTCACGAAGACCTTTCAGTGGCAACAACAATCTGCAGCGAGTTTGCTGCTACGGGCTGGAGTGGTCGTCAAAAGGACCAACCCCGATGGCGGAGCATACTGCCACCGACTACCACATTGCCGAAGAGAGCCCCGCACAGGCTCGCCTCCCTAGGCGCGACATGGCCGAAGCCAGAGCATGAAAGTCAGATCAACATTGCATGCGCAAAGCGCAACTGCTACTAGATCAGGAGCGCACAACCGCCAAATCACCACCGCATCCCTTGGTGACTCGACATTGGTTCCATCTGGCTCTCCAGTTCTTGAGGTGATTGTAGACCTGTGCCAAGATGACCTTCCGACAACATAATCCGAACACTTGCTTGGAAACAGGTATCTTTTTAAGCACGGAAATAGACAAGAATGGCTGCCAGTTCATCGAGTTCCTCCTCCCAACCATATTTGCCTTCCTAGCCTTAATGGCTGCCTTGTGTGCAGCAGAAGCATTAGGCAAATCCAACACAAATGGTGGAGGCCTGGCACACCCCTCGAAGAAATCTGATCTGCATACATCTGCTCCTCTGCCATAGGCTGGGATTCGTCAACATAGGATGGCGGGAATTGACTCTCAAACAAGACAATGAAATGGCTAAATATTGCATCCTCATTTTTTGCAACGTTTGCGTCGGGATTTGTGGAACACACCACACATGAACGGTAAGCATAGTACACATGAACCATGAAGTTCAACACACCACCCTATGAATGATCTTCAAGCTCATAGCATACCATGAAGTTCAACACACTACACATGCTCGGATTCATAGGCTAGTACCATATCTACTATAGTATCGTCCTTGCCGACATGGAACAACATTTGTGAATGTTGGCCCCGAATAATTATAGAATCTTTTGAAACTTATTTTAATATAGTTTTGGCTTTTACTGTTCACCGGAGCTGCATCCCAATTCTTCGGCACATTTGTTGAGCGTGAGAAGTAAAAGAGCAATCCTAGTAACACAAATCATCAAACTATTACACTCGTTTAACTCAATCTGACGAAAGAATCGACGACACAGATAGACAGGTGACACAGATAGACAGGTGCGTGCCGTGCTCCCGTAAACAGTAAGTACATTACAGTACAGTACAGTAAAGTAGAACACCGCAAGAGTATACATACGCATAGACGGACACAGAAGAAAACAAGCCGATGTTTCAGGTTGCGTCGCTGAAGCTTGAGCTGGTTGGCACATGGGGGAAGGGGATTGATTTTATTGATTGACTCCGTCCGTCCTCGCCGCAAAACTGCCGCCACGCTCACCTGTAGCTGCGGTAGAGCGGGGTGTACATGCAGCTCTCGGCGTACTTGACCAGGTCGTCGGGCCGCGGCAGCCTGCTGGCCAGGCCCAGGTCGTAGGCCTTGGCGGCCACCTTGGCGGCGATGTTGGCCGAGATCTTGCGGATGTTGGTGAAGGGCGGGAAGATGAGCCCCTTGTCGAAGTTCTCCTGGGTCACCTGCTCCGCCAGCGCCTCCGCTGCACCCAGCCAAACACCATCATCAGATTCAGATTCATATTCAGTCACCAGCCGCCGCAAACGCGCGAGAGGAGATGAGGAGATGCTGCAGATACTTACAGGCGGCGAGGAGCATGTCGTCGTGGACGCGGATGGCGCCGGAGATGACGACGCCGAGGCCGAACCCGGGGAACACGTAGGCGTTGTTGGACTGCCCGGGCACGTACGTCTTCCCCTCGTACTCCACGGGGTCGAACGGGCTCCCGCTCGCGAACACCGCCGTGCCCTTGCTCCAGGTGTAGGCCTCCTCAGCCGTGCACTCCGAGTGCGACGTCGGGTTCGACAGTGAGAAGATGACTGGTTTCTGCATTTTTCGCACGGCCTCTGTTTAGCGTCTCTGCTGCTCGAATCAAGAAATGTGTCATGGCCGGACCAACTGCGTACCTCGTTGAAGGAGGCCATGGCCTCGATCACTTCTTGGGTGAAGGTCTTCCCGACGCCGGAGGTTCCAATCAGCACGGTCGGCTTGATGGACTGGACGGCCTCCAGCAGGGTCTTGAGTTCTTCATGCTCATGAGCGAACGGTTTCTTGAAGTGCTGCAGAGACTCTTTTCTGGACTCAACAAGCAGACCCTGCACAACACGAGCCGTACGTGTCAGAGACAAAACGTCGTGCTAAATCTTGCAGCAATTCCTGAGATGAGATCGGCGACCAACCTTGGAGTCCACCAGCCAGATCTTCTTGCGGCAGTCGTCCACAGGGAGATCGGTCTGTAAAAACAACAACTCGCTATCAGATGACATGTAACACACCATGAACTGACTGACTCATCCATAAGCAGTGTAGAGCTTGTTGCATTACGTGTTTTGACATCTCAAGAGCAATGAGTTCTGCAATGCCAGTTCCAGCCTCTCCAGCACCAAGAAAGAGGTAAGTCTGATCCACAAGACCTCCACCGATCACCTTCAGGGCCGCCAAGAGGCCTGCGAGGACCACTGATGCTGTGCCCTGCAACATCACCGTTTCTGTTCAGTAATTCTTCAGGAGATAAAGACAGTAAATGATCCACCTCGTGGTTACTTGGTAGGAACAGTATGGGAATGAATGAAGCACCTGGATATCATCGTTGAAGACGAGATGGCTCTTGCTGTACTTTGCGAGCAAATCGAATGCGTTGTGGTTGGCAAAGTCCTCAAACTGGACCAGGACTTTCTCGCCGTAGTTTTGCTTGACTGCGTTCATGAACTCTTGAAGAAGCTCATGGTATTCCTGGCAGCCATGAAACAAACACAAAGTTTAGCATCATCGACATGTCAAAAGAGTCTGCCCAGCTCACCAGCTGCAGAGGTGAGCTAATAACCACAGTAGGTTGCTGCGCATAGCCATCGGCATTACCTCGCCGGTAGCACGCCGTTGACGGAGCCCGATGTAGTACTCGTCGTTGAGCAATGTCTCATTGTTGGTGCCAACATCGATGGTAATTGGCAGGCACTGCACCATCATCATTGTTAACATAAATCAGTCAGCAAAACGATCCACTGGTTTTGATCCTTGCATGCTTTCAGAACATTCAGAACCACACTTACAGCTGATGGGCGAACTCCTCCGAGGGCGGTGTAAAGAGACAATTTGCCAACCGGAATCCCCATACCCTGCACAAGATCATCATAACACGCGTGAGCATTAACAATCACACAAAGGTTTTCTTGTTTTTTTTTAAAGGAATCAGAAAAAGGTTGGTGGTGGATCATCATCGACCATATTGATACCTGGCAACCCAGATCTCCGAGCCCCAAAATGCGCTCGCCGTCGGTGACGACGATGACCTGGATGCTCCTCTCAGGCCAGTTCTTGAGCACCTCGAGCACCTTGCCCCTGAAAAGTGCTTGACATGTCAGACATGTAGTCTTGAACAGTTTACTGTCAGAGAGAAATGCACAGCGCTAGAGAGAGAGAGAGAGAGAGAGAGAGAGAGAGAGAGAGAGAGAGAGAGATACGCACTTGTCCTTGAGGCTGATGTAGAGCCCCTGCGGGCGGCGGTAGATGCTGCCGTACTTCTGGCAGGCCTCGCCGACGACGGGCGTGTATACGACGGGGAGCAGCTCCTCGACGTTGTCGATGAGGAGCTTGTAGAAGAGTCTTTCGTTCCTCTCCTGGAGGTCCATCATGGCGATGTAGCGCTGCAGGGGCACGGTGTACTGGCGAAGGTTGTGCATGATCTTCTTCTCCTGGTGCTCCTGGGAGACGATGGCCGGCGGGAGCAGGCCCCGGAGGTAGTGCGCGTCGCGCTCCGCCTCGGAGAAGGCCAGCCCCTTGTTGTGCCGGGGGTCCCTCAGAAGCGAGTGCCCACTGTTGTTTGATTGCACGCAGGGAAAATGTCATCATGCATGTGTTAACGTCAAGAAACAGAGTAACGCAAGCGAGAACTTTCAGCGCAGTGCTAACAAGGCAGGAGCAGGATATCCCAAAACGAATTAAATGTTTTGACAGGCTCAAGGAAGGAAGGAAAAGAGGGTTTACAACGTACCCTAATAAATAGTCGCAACTGCAATACTAGTAAGTTGCCGACTAAAGCCTACGTCACACGAGACCAAAACCGAAATCGTATGATCTCGCCGTACCGATGCGGATCACCACACGCAGGCACGCACCAACCAACAAAATCTCTCCAGATAGCGGAGGTGGAATTGGCACGATGAAACCCCGTTTCTGGCCGGAGGGGATCCGCCGTAATAAGGCTTTGATCACGAAGCAGAACGGCTCGGTTTTGAGTTAGCGGTGTTACCTTGCGACGGAGAATGACCATGGCGTGACGAGCTGCTCCTCGGTGGCCCTGTCCTCGCCGTAGGCGTCCTCGACACCGCCGCCCGCCATCTCCTCAAACGCTCGGCCTCGGAACCGGAACTCTCAGCTCTGGCGAACGCACAGCGCGGTACCGTAGCGCAGGAGGGTTTGAATCGAGCTCTTGTTGTCCTTTTTTAATCTCCTGGAATGCGGATGCGGTGGGTGGTGTGGAGACGGGAGGAGCAGCGTTGCCTATTTATAGAGGCCCCGTGGCCGCCGGGGAGGGCCCGCCAGGCAGAGGGGAGGGGAGGGGAGGGGAGGGGAGCGGAGGGCGCGCCGTGGGAAGGGGAGGAATGGTCGGGGACGCGGATGGTGAGAAAGAGAGAGAGAGAGAGGAGACCAGGGTTCGGTTCGTTCCTTTCCGGGTTGGTTCGTTCGTTGCCCATGACAAAGACAAGGGGAAATGAGGGGACTAAACAAACTCTTGTTTATATTATATATACTCCAATACTCCAACTAACTATAAGTACGTACACAATAAAAAAAGGAAAGAAGAGGGAAACGAACATGGAGGGCAGCAGCCTCGCCCGGCTGCGGACCGGAGAAGGTGGTCGGCGCAGGGCACTTGGAATGGAATAGGAGTCTCCTGCTCAATCCTACACACACCCCTAGGCCCCACCGACATACGGCTGCTGCCGGTAGGTACGTCCCTCTCCCTCCGGTGGAGCCGAGAGAGAGGAGGGAGACACCAGGTCGACTAGCTATGGTCGGGGCCAACACCACACCATGAGTGGTACGCATCTTGACTAGGATGACTAGGATTAAGGGCATGTATAACGTTGATAATACAGTTTTATAATGCGTTATTTTTTAGCGTTATACTTCAATAACTAGCTATTCCTAAAAACGA
Organism: Secale cereale; assembly: GCA_902687465.1. Lineage (NCBI taxonomy): Eukaryota > Viridiplantae > Streptophyta > Magnoliopsida > Poales > Poaceae > Secale > Secale cereale. Next base: position 160,026,894 of record LR738709.1, read on the forward strand.
TCAGAGACGTATTATGCTAAAAAATCATCTCTTAAATAAGATAAGACAAGCGTTTTTTTTTAATTTCTCTCTGCGCCACCCAGCACTTTATCTTAAGATAGTACCATTGTACATGCCCTAAGAGCAACACCAACGCGGCAACCCATTTCGTCCGCCCACGTCCGTTTGTGTCCTCGCGGACAAAATTGTTGGCCTAGCGCGTCTGCTCCATTTCCGGCACAAATTTGGGCCCGAAATGCCCCGGCGCACACGCTTCCGCGTGTCCGCTCGGTGTCCACCACGTCCCCACATGACGGCCGGTCAACTACCTCCCGCGTCTTTATTATTGAAGGCCACAGACCGCAGGCCCATGCGTCAGCGATGGCGGGCGTCCTTTTTTAATCCGAGCATGCG
>LR738709.1:160027383-160078599 GCA_902687465.1 Secale cereale
GGGGGCTCGTCCACTTCCAGCCTCCCGTCCCCAACTAGCCACCCCGTTGCTCCTCCGCTGGTGACAACCCTAGCCTAGCGCGCGCCGCCATGGGTTTCTTCGCCGGCAAGAACAAGGGCAAGGCCCCCCGTCGGCTCTTCGCGCGCGCTCGTGATTCCCCCGCCTCTACGGGCGTCTGCCCGCACGGCGAGGCAGCGGGTAAACATCCCAGTGCACCACGCGAGGTGGCACTAGGAGAACCGCATCCCCCTCATGTACCTCGACGTGACCCTGTGCCACATGACTAGCATTTAGATTCAGATAGGATCCCAGTGCCACGGGCACACGCGGAGGAGGTGTGACGCTGGCGGGAGCTGCTAACGCCGGAGCAGTGCCTCAACCCCGCCTACGCAGCAGACTGATACGTCTCCAACGTATCTATAATTTTTGATTGTTCCATGCTATTATATATCCTGTTTTGGATGTTTAATGGGCTTTACTATACACTTTTATATTATTTTTGGGACTAACCTACTAACCCAAGGCCCAGTGCAAATTGCTGTTTTTTGCCTATTTTAATGTTTCGCAGAAAAGGAATATCAAACGGAGTCCAAACGGAATGAAACCTTCGGGAGAGTTATTTTTGGAACCGTATCTACACATAAGATTTGGAGTACACGCGAGGGAACGAAAGAGGTGTCCACGAGGGCAGGGGCGCGCCCAGGAGGCAGGCGCGCCCCCACCCTCGTGGGCCCCCTTTGACTCCATCGGTGCCCCTCTTCCTCCTATATATATCCTTGTACCCTGAAAACATCGAGGCAATAGACGAAACCCTAATTCCACCGCCGCAACCTTCTGTTCCCGTGAGATCCCATCTTGGGGCCTGTTCCGGAGCTCCGCCGGAGGCTCCGCCGGAGGGGGGATTGATCATGGAATGCTTCTACATCAACACCATAGCCTCACCAATGAGTTGTGAGTAGTTTACCACAGACCTTCGGGTCCATAGTTATTAGCTAGATGGCTTCTTCTCTCTCTTTGGATCTCAATACAAAGTTCTCCTCGATCTTTGAGGAGATCTATTCGATGTAATCTTTTTGCGGTGTGTTTGTCGAGATCCGATGAATCGTGGGTTTATGATCAAGTTTATCTATGAACAATATTTGATTTTTCTCTGAAATCTTTTATGTATGATTATAATATCCTTGCAACTCTCTTAAAATTATTGGTTTGGTTTGGCCTACTAGATCTATAGTTCTTGCAATGGGAGAAGTGCTTGGCTTTGGGTTTAATCTTGCGGTGTCCTTTCCCAGTGACAGTAGGGGCAGCAAGGCACGTATTGTATTGTTGCTATCGAGGATAAAAAGATGGGGTTTATATCATATTGCTTGAGTTTATCCCTCTACATCATGTCATCTTGCTTAAGGTGTTACTCTGTTCTTATGAACTTAATACTCTAGATGCCTGCTGGATAACGGTCGATGTGTGGAGTAATAGTAGTAGATGCAAAATCGTTTCGGTCTACTTGTTACGGACGTGATGCCTATATATAATGATCATGCCTAGATATTCTCATAACTATGCGCTTTTCTATCAATTGCTCGACAGTAATTTGTTCACCCACCGTAGAATTTTTCTATCATGAGAGAAGCCACTAGTGAAACCTATGGCCCCCGGGTCTATTCTCATCATATTAATCTTCCATCAACTTTACTTTGCTTTATTTACTTTCTGTTCTTATACCAAAAATATTATCCTATCCTATCTATCAGATCTCATTTTCGTAACTGATCGTGAAGGGATTGACAACCCCTTATCGTGTTGGCTGTGAAGTTCTTATTTGTTTGTGCAGGTGCGAGGGACGCGCGTGGTCTCCTACTGGATTGATACCTTGGTTCTCAAAAACTAAGGGAAATACTTACGCTACTATGTTGCATCACCCTTTTCTCTTTGAGGGAATACAACGCAAGCTCGAGAATTAGCAAGAAGAATTTCTGGCGCCGTTGCCGGGGAGATCTACGCAAAAGTCATATACCAAGTACTTATCACAAACCCTTATCCTTCGCACTACATTATTTGCCTCTCGTTTTCCTCTCCCCCACTTTACCCTTGCCGTTTTATTCGCCCTTCTTTTTCCGTGTGTTTACCGTTCGCTTGCCTCTTGTTTGCTTGTGTGTTGGATTGCTTGCTTGTCACTATGGCTCAAGATAATACCAAATTGTGTGACTTTTCCAATACCAACAATACAAAATTTATTAGCACTCCGATTGCTCCTATCTTAGATGCTGAATCTTGTGAGATCAATGATGCTCTGTTGAATCTTGTCATGGAAGATCAATTTTCTGGCCTTCCTAGTGAAGATGCCGCTACCCATCTAAGCAACTTTGTTGATTTGTGCGATATGCAAAAGAAGAGGGATACGGATAATGATATTGCTAAATTAAAGCTATTTCCATTTTCACTTAGAGATCGTGCTAAAACTTGGTTTTCCTCTTTGCCTAGAAATAGTATTGATTCATGGAATAAGTGCAAAGATGCCTTTATCTCTAAGTAATTTCCTTCCGCTAAGATTATCTCTCTTATAAACAATATTATCAATTTTAAGCAACTAGATCATGAGCATGTTGCACAAGCTTGGGAGAGAATGAAATTAATGGTACGTAATTGTCCTACTCATGGTTTGAACTTATGGATGATTATACAAAACTTTTATGCTGGCTTGAATTTTGCTTCTAGAAATCTTTTAGATTCGGCCGCTGGGGGCACTTTTATGGAAATGACTTTAGGAGAAGCTACCAAACTCCTAGATAATATTATGATTAACTACTCGCAATGGCACACCGAAAGATCTACTAGTAAAAAAGTGCATGCTATTGAAGAGATTAGTGTTTTAAGTGGAAAGATGGATGAACTTATGAAATTATTTGCTACTAAGAGTGCTTCTTCTGATCCTAATGATATGCCCTTGTCCACGTTGATTGAAATAATAATGAATCTTTGGATGTGAATTTTGTTGGTAGAAATAATTTTGGTAACAATGCTTATAGGGGAAACTTTAATCCTAGGCCTTTTCCTAGTAATTACTCTAATAATTATGGCAATTCCTACAATAACACTTATGGAAATTTTGGTAAGATGCCCTCTGAATTTGAAACTAGTGTTAAAGAGTTTATGAATTCGCAAAAGAATTTCAATACCTTGCATGATTTTTTTTTGCTTAAGATTGATGAGTTGGCTAGAAACATGGATAGAATTACTCTTGATGTTGATTCTTTGAAACTTAGATCTATTCCACCTAAGCATGATATCAATGAGTCTCTCAAAGCCATGAGAATTTCATTGATGAGTGCAAGGAAAGAACCGCTAGGATGCGTGCTAAAAAAGATTGCTTTATGAAAGCGTGTTCTTCTAGTTATGATGAAAATAAAGATGAAGATCTGAAAGTGATTGATGTGTATCCTATTAGATCCTTATTTTCTATTATGAATCTTGATAAAAATGGGACTGGAGATGAGTCTACTTTAATTAAAAGGCGTCCCAATGATTCAGAGTTTTTAGATCTTGATGCTAAAATTGTTAAAAGTGGGGTTGAAGAGATTAAAGCTTTGCATATTGATGAACCCACTATTTTGGAATTCGAGGGATTCAATTATGATAATTGCTCTTTAATAGATTGTATTTCCTTGTTGCAATCCGTGCTAAATTCGCCACATGCTTATAGTCAAAATAAGGCTTTTATCAAACGCATAGTTGATGCTTTGATGCAATCTTATGAACAAAAACTTGAATTAGAAGTTTCTATCCCTAGAAAGCTTTATGATGAGTGGGAACCTACTATTAAAATTACGATTAAAGATCATGAATGCTTTGCTTTGTGTGATTTGGCCATTTGGGTGAAAGTGTTTCTACAATTCCAAAGGCTTGTGTGATATGTTAGGATTCCATGAACTTGATGATTGTTCTTTAAATTTGCATCTTGCGGATTCTACTATTAAGAAACCTATGGGAAGGATTAATGATGTTATTATTGTTGCCAATAGGAATTATGTGCCCGTAGATTTCATCGTTCTTGATATAGATTGCAATCCTTCATGTCCTATTATTCTTGGTAGACCTTTCCTTAGAACGATTGGTGCAATTATTGATATGAAGGAAGGAAATATTAAATTCCAATTTCCGTTAAGGAAAGGCATGGAACACTTTCCTAGAAATAAAATCAAATTACCTCATGAATCTATTATGATAGCCACTTATGGATTGCCTACCAAAGATGGCAATACCTAGATCTATTCGTGTATCGTGCCTAGCTTGGGGCGTTAAACGATAGCGCTTGTTGGGAGGCAACCCAATTTTATTTTCTTTGTTTTTGCTTGTGTTTAGGAATAAATGTTGCATATAGCTTCTGTTTAGATGTGGTTTTTTGTTTTAATTAGTGTTTGTGCCAAGTAGAACCTTTGGGAAGACTTGTGTGAAGTTTATATGATCATGCTGGAAAAAAAACAGAAACTTTAGCGCTCACGAGATTGGCTGTCATTTTTTACTGGAGAGTGCTTTTTAGTTGATTCTTTTTGCAGATGATTAATAGAAAAATTCCTCACATCCACCAATTTATTTCAATTTTTTTAGAGTTACAGAAGTATTCTAAAGTTACAAATTACTACAGACTGTTCTGTTTTTGACAGATTCTGTTTTTCGCGTGTTGTTTGCTTATTTTGATGAATCTATGAGTAGTATGGGGGTATGAATCATGGAGAAGTTGGAAAACAGTAGGTTTAACACCAATATAAACAAAGAATGAGTTCATTACAGTACCTTTGAGTGGTGGTTTGTTTTCTTATACTAACGGAGCTCACGAGATTTTTTGCTAAGTTTTGTGTTGTGAAGTTTTCAAGTTTTGAGTATGGCTTTGATGGACTATGGAACAAAGAGTGGCAAGAGCCTAAGCTTGGGGATGACCAAGGAACCCCAAGGTAAAATTCAAGGACAGCCAAAAGTCTAAGCTTGGGGATGCCCCGGGAAGGCATCCCCTCTTTCGTCTTCGTCTATCGGTAACTCTACTCGGCACTATATTTTTATTCACCACATGATATGTGTTTTGCTTGGAGCGTCATGTATAAGTCTTTACTTTTTAGTTTTCCACAATCATCCTTGCTGGACACACCATTTTAGAGAGATAAATATGATTTAGAATTTATTAGAATACTCTATGTGCTTCACTTATATCTTTTGAGCTAGATAGTTTTGCTCTAGTGCTTCACTTATATCTTTTAGAGCACGGTGGTGGTTTTATTTTGTAGAAATTATTGATCTCTCATGCTTCACTTATATCTATTTGAGAGTATTTTAGAACAGCATGGTAATGTGCTTGGGTTATAAAACTAGTCATAGTATGATAGGCATCCAAGATGAGTATAGTAAAAACTTTCATACAAGTGCAATGAATGATAGGAGAAGTTTGATACTTGATGATTGTTTTGAGATATGAGGATGATGATATTAGAGTCATGCTAGTGGAGTAATTGTGAATTTGAGAAACACTTGTGTTAAAGTTTGTGATTCTCGTAGCATGCACGTATGGTGAACCGTTATGTGACTAAGTTAGAGCATGATTTATTTATTGAGTGTCATCCTTGGTGTGGAGGTCGGGATCGTGCGATGGTTAACTCCTATCAAACCTTTCCCTAGGAGCATGCGTTGAATACTTCGTTTTGATAACACATAGATTTTGGTAATAAGTATATGAGTTTTTTATGACTAATGTTCAGTCCATGGATTGTACGCACTCTCACCCTTCCACCATTGCTAGCCTCTCTTGTATCGCGCAACTTTCGCCGGTACCATACACCCACTATATATCTTCCTCTAAACAGCCACCATACCTACCTATCATGGAATTTCCATAGCAATTCCGTCACCCTTCCACAATTGCTAGCCTCTCTTGTACCGTGCAACTTTCGTCGGTACCATACACCCACTATATATCTTCCTCAAAACAGCCACCATACCTACCTATCATGGCATTTCCATAGCAATTCCGAGATATATTGCCATGCAACTTTCCACCGTTCCGTTCATATGACACGCTTCATATTTTCATATTGCCATGCATGATCATGTAGTGGACATTGTATTTGTGGCAAGGCCACCATTCACAATTCATTCATACATGTCACTCTTGATTCATTGCACATCCCGGTACACCGCCGGAGGCATTCACATAGTCATATTTTGTTCTAGCTTCAAGTTGTAATCTTTGAGTTGTAAGTAAATAAAAGTATGATGATCTTCATTATTAGAGCATTGTCCGTGTGAGAAAGGTCAAATAAAAAAAAGATGGCCCAAAAAAGAGAGAGGGGGGGCTAAAAAAAAGAAGAGAAAAGCTCCCTCCAGAAAAATGAGAGAAAAGAGAGAAGGGACGATGCTACTATCCTTTTCCATACTTGTGCTTCAAAGTAGCACCATAATATTCATGATAGAGAGTCTATTGTTTTATCACTTTCATATACTAGTGGGAATTTTCATTATAGAACTTGGCTTGTATATTCCAACGACGGGCTTCCTTAGATGCCCTAGGTCTTCATGAGCAAGCAAGTTGGATGCACACCCACTTAGTTTCTTTTGATGAGCTTTCATACACTTATAGCTCTAGTGCATCCGTTGCATGGCAATCCCTACTCACTCACATTGATATCTATTGATGAGCATCTTCATAGCCCATTAATACGCCTAGTTCATGTGAGACTATCTTCTTCTTTTGTCTTCTCCACAACCACCGCTCTATTCCACCTATAGTGCTATATCCAAGGCTCACGCTCATGTATTGCGTGAAAGTTGAAAGGTTTGAAAAAAGTTGAGTATGAGACAATTTCTTGGCTGAAACCGGGGTTGTGCATGATTTACATATTTTGTGTGATGAAGAGGGAGCATAGCCAGACTATATGATTTTGTAGGGATAACTTTCTTTGGCCATGTTATTTTGAGAAGACATGATTGCTTTGTTAGTATGCTTGAAGTATTATTATTCTTATGTCAATATAGACTTTTGTCTTGAATCTTTCGGATCTGAACATTCATGCCACAATAAAGAGAATTACATTGAGAATTATGTTGGTTAGCATTCCACATCAAAAAATTTGTTTTTATCATTTACCTACTCGAGGACGAGCAGGAATTAAGCTTGGGGATGCTTGCTACGTCTCCAACGTATCTATAATTTTTGATTGTTCCATGCTATTATATATTCTATTTTGGATGTTTAATGGGATTTATTATACATTTTTATATTATTTTTGGGACTAACCTACTAACCCAAGGCCCAATGCAAATTGCTGTTTTTTTGCCTATTTCAGTGTTTCGCATAAAAGGAATATCAAACGTGTCCAAACGGAATGAAACCTTCGGGAGAGTTATTTTTGGAACCGTATCTACAGTTCTACACAGAAGACTTGGAGTACACGCGAGGGAACGAAAGTGGTGGCCACGAGGGCAGGGGCGCGCCCAGGGGGCCAGGCGCGCGCCCCATCCTCGTGGGCCCCCTTTGGCTCCCCAGGTGCCCCTCTTCCTCCTATATATATATATCCTTGTACCCTGAAAACATCGAGGCAATAGACGAAACCCTAATTCCACCGCCGCAACCTTCTGTTCCTGTGAGATTCCATTTTGGGGCCTGTTCCGGAGCTTCACCGGAGGGGGGATCGATCACGGAGTGCTGATACGTCCAAAACGTTTCTATAATTTCTGCTTGCTCCATGCTTCTTTTGTGTGATATTGCTATGATATTTATGCACTTCCATACACTTTTGATCATATTTGGACTAACCTATTAACACAGTGCACCACAGTGCCAGTTCCTGTTTTCTGCTGTTTTTCTATTTCAGGTTTCCCCCATATTAAAAGTGCTCCAAAAATTCCGGGAAAAATACAGGAAAAATCAGCGTACAGGAAGCTTCGCGAAGAACCAAAGCGGGGCCAAAGGGGAGCCAGGGAAGGCCCAGGCGGCCACCTGGCGCGGCCCCACCCCTGGCCGCGCCGGGGGGCGCCTGGGGCCCCGGCTCCGCCTCTGGTGACCCCCCTTCGCATATATATTCCTCTCGTCCCGAAACCCTCGAGGACGGAACCCTTTTTCGCGATCTCGCCTCTGTTCCGCCGCCGCAGCGCTTCCAAGATCGGGAGCATCAGGAGAACTCTTCCAGGCACCCTGCCGGAGGGGAGAACCACCACCGGAGCTTCTCCACCACCATGGACGCTTCCCGGATGAGTCGTGAGTAGTCCACCTTGGACCATGGGTCCATGATCAGTAGCTATGTGATGTTCTCCTCCCCTTTTTGTTCTTCATGGTTTAGACCTCGTGAGCTGCCCTACATGATCGAGGCACATATGTAATCTTTATGCTGTTGCTCTGCTGGTTTTTCTGGGATCCGATGGATTACGAGATTATGTTCAGATTGTGTGTGAGTAATATATTTGATTCACCTCTTTTATATTTATGTTCTTGAGTAATTCTTGCATGTTCTCCGTTGTTGTTTATTGCTTTGGCCAAGTAGTAGGTAGTAACTCCAAGAGGGAGCGTTATGCTTGATTGTGGGTTCATGCCCCCTGATGACTAGCTTGAGTGACAGAAACATGAGTCTAGGGGATGTGTTGTTGCCACAAGGGGGAAAACAACGGTGCTTGTACTTGCGGGTGCAAGGATTGTTTACTTTACGCAAAGTTCTTTTAATGCAGTTGTCTGTTGCTTTGAGTTTACACTTTGGGTGGGATTCACAACTTAATACCAGCGAGATGTTCTGGGTAGATATCTCAAGGTGGATGATTAGTAGTAGATGCAGATGGATTTCGGTCTACTTGCCTTGGCGTACCGCCCATGATTTTGAGCCTCTACCTTTCTTTGCAGCATAGTTAGCATTGGTTTGCGCACATAATCCTGTCAATTGCCCAGCTGTAATTTGTTTACCTCGCTTTGCTGTTTTATCGTCTTTTGGGAGAGAGACATCACTAGTGAACATCATGGGACCCCGGTCCATATTACCACCACTGATCACACCTTCTATTTACTTCCTGTTCTTATTTCCTAGTTGCAGTCATACCTATCATTATTATCTCTTGTGTTTGATCCTTTGTAAACGACAAGGCCGGAGGGATTGACAACCTCTCTGTACTCGTTGGGAGCAAAGTTATTTGTATATGTGTGCAGGTCCTGTCAACCGCTAAGTTTCTGGCGCTGTTGCCGGGGACTCCACTCTTCGAGATAGGGGAGTTGCACGCTATCTTTTATCTCTGCTTTTTAGTCTTGTTAGTTTACCTTTCAGTTTTTGCTTTAGTGTCCCTTACCAAAAATCACAAAAATAGTTATCTTGCTTGCTGCTGCTATGGATTCCACCGAGAACACCAAGTTGTGTGACTTCACTAGTCATAACAACAATGACTTTATCTGCATGCCTATTGCTACACCTGCCACTTCAGCACCTTCTTATGAGATTAAACCTGCTTTACTGAACCTAGTTATGAAAGATCAATTCTCCGGTGCTGGAGATGATGCTGCTTTGCACTTAAATAATTTTGTTGAGCTCTGTGATATGCAAACGTACAAAGAAGTAGATGGTGATATTGTTAAGCTTAAGCTTTTTCTTTTCTCCTTGAGAGGACGAGCTAAAATTTGGTTTCAATCCTTGCCTAGGAATAGTATAGATTCTTGGGACAAGTGCAAGGATGCCTTTATTGGGAAGTATTATCCCCCTGCTAAAATTATCCAATTAAGGAGTAACATAATGAATTTTAAACAATTGGATAATGAACACGTTGCCCAAGCTTGGTAACGCATGAAATCTCTTGTCAAGAACTGCCCTACTCATGGTTTGACTACTTGGATGGTTATCCAAACTTTTTATGCAGGCTTGAACTTTACCTCGCGGAACTTGTTAGATTCGGCCGCGGGAGGAACCTTTATGTCAACTACACTTGGTGCTGCCACGAAGCTTCTCGACGAGATGATGACCAATTATTCCCAATGGCACACCGAACGCGCTCCAACAGGTAGGAAGGTAAACTCTGTCGAGGAGATTTCCTCCCTAAATGAAAAAGTTGACTTGATCATGTCTCTACTTTCCAAGCAATCTTCTATTGATCCTCATGATGTTCCTTTAAATTCTTTGATTGCTCAAGATCAAATAGATGTGAACTTTATCTCTAGAAACAACTTCAATAACAATGCTTATAGGAGTAATTTTGGTAGCAACCTTAGACCGTTCCCCTCTAATTCCTATGGGAACAACAATGCTTATCCTAGCACCAAGAACTCCACCCCTAGAGATAGAGACATGCCTAGTTATGAGAAACTTCTAGAAATAGAGAAGGCCACTAAGAACTACATGCACACCCAATATGAACAAAACAAGACCTTCTCGAGGCAATTAGATGAGCATACTGCTATCTTGCGAGACATTGGTAGACAACTGGAGAGCCTAAATATTGAGATTTGTAACCTCCAGACTAGGCTCACCATCACTGAGACCCAAGTTTCTAATATGTCCCACACACAAGCCACTTTGATAAACCAAATGGCAGCTAAACCTGAAGTGGTTGCACCCCTGAAGGAGGAAGAAGATAGAATTAAGAGCCTTCCTACCCACCACACGGTTGCTACTATCCAAGTGGTTGAGGATATCCAAACTCTTAGCACCCAATGCACTCCTAGTCCCATTGGACCTATTAATGGTGATGCTATGACCTCAACCGTAGAAGAAGAAACTCCTATAACCATAGAAGCTACCAAACAAGTGAGCCTAAAGAACACCATTACCACTTTACTTGATAGTAGTGACCTTGATTTTGATAATTGCACCCTTTCTGAAGTTATTAGTTTTCTTCACAAGATGTCTAGAGATCCCTACACTAGCACACTTAATCTTGCCTTCACGGAGCATATCACTAATGCTCTTATCAAAGCTAGGGAGGAGAAGCTTAGGGTAGAAGCCTCCATACCTAGAAAGCTAGAAGATAGTTGGGATCCTATGATTAATATTAAGTTGAATAACTTCTCTTGCTATGCTTTATGTGATGTTGGAGCTAGTACCTCCGTTATGCCCAAAAGAATGTATGATATGTTTAAATTGAAACCTTTTGATCCTTGTTCTTTTGGTGTTCGTCTTGTTGATTCTTCCGTAAAGAAACCTTTGGGGAAGATCGAACATGTTCTTATCATTGTCAATGACAATTATGTTCCCGTTGATTTTACTATTATGGATATTGAATGTGAACCTTCATGTCCAATTATTTTGGGACGTCCTTTTCTTCGCACCGTTGGTGCTATCATTGACATGAAAGAGGGGAATATAAAATTCCAATTCCCTCTCAAGAAAGGGATGGAACACTTCCCTAGAAAGAAGATTAAGTTGCCTTTTGAGTCCGTTATACGGGCTAGCTATTCTCTTACTCTTGATAAAACTTGATCCTCTCTTTTTGCATCATGCCTAGCTTAAAGGCATAAAAGAAATCGCTTTTGCGAGGCAGCCCACAACAAATTAGGTTTTATTTTGCTTTTGTTGTGTCTTGATGTTTGTTACTACAGTAGCATCATCATTGTATCTTTTCTTTTCAGCTTTGTGCCAAGTTTAGCCTCCGATTGCAAGAAAATTCAAAAGTTGTGACGTGCTGTCCAGAAAACAGATTCTGTCCTTGGACAGAAAAATTCGAATAAAATCACCAGATCATCTTTTTGATCTGAATTTTTTTGACATCGTGCTCTATACAATTGGCTTTCGAGCGTCTGTTCTGAGTTTTTTGATTTGAGTTGCAGAAGTGCCCCGAAAAAATTATTTACTACCTGCTGGTCTGTTTTTCACAGATTATGTCCTATTTTGCCTTTTCTTCGTTTTGCAAACCTTGAGCTTGCTTTTTTTTTTTTTGCAAAAACCTTTTGTCAATCTTGAGAAACAGTAGACCTTCAAGAATATCCTTATTTCCAGTAGGGAAAAATTATTTTATTGTGGGTACTAACCTCGCTAATCAGATTATGATGAGTTATGTATGAAGGGAGCTTTCAAGTGTGCGAGAGAAGATGATAAAAGAAGATTCAGGAGGGTCAAACGCTCAAGCTTGGGGATGCCCCCGTGCACCCCTCAAGAAATATTCAAGAAGACTCAAGCGTCTAAGCTTGGGGATGCCCCCATGCATCCCCTTCTCCATCAACAATTATCAGTTCGTCTTTCGTTCCACTATATTTTTTCACTTCATGTGTTATGTGCTATGCTTGGAGCGTCTTGCTCTTAGTTTCTTTTTTTAGTTTTCTTTAGCTTTGCTTGCTGTTCATAACAAGTTAGAACCCAGCTTTCTTTGTGTGGGAGAGAAACACGCTCCACTTCAACCTAGAACACAACATAGGATTTTCATGCTTATCTTTGCTGTGTGTGTTCTTTGTCTTTCCATAGCTGCTGTCATGTTTAGCTCTTAGTTTTCATGCTTTTCTTTTTAAAGAGCTTTTGTTTAGTTGGTTGCTGAACTCTCTTGAGTTTTCATGTTTATCTTGTTAAGAGAGTTTGCCTGTTGCACTGAGTTGTGTGTCTTAACTTAAAGTAGGTAATTGAGGTTGCTATTTAATTTTAGTAGTAACTTGCAATAGTTTTGAGGTATTGCCATGAGTAATGTCTGAACTTTTGGTGTCAAGAGCTTTAGCCTATTAGTGATAGATGTCGTATTTTGGGCAATCCGTGTTTATTTTCGAAAACCTACAAAATAGTTGAGAACTTTAGCTACTAGATGGATCACTAATCTTTGGAGGGATCGAATATTAGAGTACACTCACGTACCATGAGCCGAGGATGCGCAAGGATAACCAAACCCCCATACACTCCTCCTCGGGGTACTTGTCTCTTTGTGAACCTCCTAATTAAATTGAGAGTTACCGATAATAAGTGCATGAGTTCTTCGGACTAATGTGAGTATTCGAAAGTTGACACTTCCACATAGCCATATTTTTCTAGCCTCTTCGGTACCGTGCATTGCCCTTTCTCACCTCGAGAGTTGGCGCATACTTCGCCGGTGCATCCAAATCCTTGGCACGATACGCTCTGTCATCATAAGCCTCATTATATCCTTCCTCAAAACAGCCACCATACCTACCTATCAAGGCATTTACATAGCCTTTCCGAGATACATTGCCATGCAACATCCATCTTCTCATGACTTGATCTTCATGTCATACATGCTTTTTGCTTGATCGATGAGCCGCATTCTAGTTGGGACTTGCCCTAATCATTGCTACATGACGCGCTAGTATCATTGCATATCCTGCTACACTGGCAGAGGCATACATTTGCATACATCATGATAGTTTCATTTTCTTTATGTTGAGTACTTTTGTAAAGTGTGAAAGATCTTCTATACTTCTTGTAATATATAGAGTGTTGCCCCTAAAGTGAGGAAAAGATCCCAAAGAGGACAAAATCAAAAGATCCCAAAGAGGACAAAATCAAAAGATCACAAAGAGGACAAATGAGAGTTAAATAGAAAGAGCCATTGAGGGCACAAAAAAATAAAAAAAGAGAAAAAAGAGAAAAAGAAATAAAAAGAGAGAAGGGGGCACACTACTATTCCTTTTGAGATCCACACTCGTACTCCATCTTATACCTTGTACTCCATAGAGATTATCATTCATGCATATAGCTATGTGGGGACCTTCACACTATAGAACTTGGCTTGTATATTCCAATGATGAGCCTCCTCAAAAGAGCTCTAGGTCTTCTTGAGCAAGTAAGTTGGATACACCCCCACTAGTTCCATTGGAGAGCTTACCTTAGCTCATATGTGCATCCGTTGCATGGCAATCCCTACTCCTCACATCATATCTATCATTTGGCTTTCTCTCGCCTATGATTGTCCTCATTGATGTGAGCCTTTCACACCTTTTTTGACTTCCCCCTCCATCATTTTTCTCTCTTTGCCATCCTAAGTGTCGACTTTCTTGCTTACGCTCATCCATTGCATGAGTGCTCAAAATATCGAAAGGGAGTGGATCATTTTGACTTGTACCTGGCTAGTGGTCTGGGGATGAGTCAAGATAAGATTCCAAAGAAGACCAAGTGTGAAACTTTAGTAGATTAAGTTCTCAACAATACAAAAACTATGTTTTACTCTCTCGTATATCCCTATCTCCTTTCTTGCACGCAAACACCATTTGGAGACATTCGAGTCACGGACATCGAGAGCTCTTGCACCTTTATGTTCTTATGTTGCTTGTTACAATGCTAATATAGACTCTTGCTTGTTATGACTTGAATTGAATTACATGCCTTGATTGCTTTACTTAAAAAGTTCTTATATGGTTGATAGCATGTCACCACAGAAATTATGCTTGTTATCATTTACCTACTCGAGGACGAGCATGAATTAAGCTTGGGGATGTTGATACGTCCAAAACGTATCTATAATTTCTGCTTGCTCCATGCTTCTTTTGTGTGATATTGCTATGATATTTATGCACTTCCATACACTTTTGATCATATTTGGACTAACCTATTAACTCAGTGCACCACAGTGCCAGTTCATGTTTTCTGCTGTTTTTCTATTTCAGGTTCCCCCCATATTAAAAGTGCTCCAAAAATTCCGGAAAAAATACAGGAAAAATCAGCGTACAGGAAGCTTTGCGAAGAACCAAAGCGGGGCCAGAGGGGAGCCAGGGGAGGCCCAGGCGGCCACCCGGCGCGGCCCTACCCCTGGCCGCGCTGGGGGGTCGCCTGGGGCCCCGGCTCCGCCTCTGGTGACCCCCCATCGCATATATATTTCTCTCGTCCCGAAACCCTCGAGGACGGAACCCTTTTTCGCGATCTCGCCTCTGTTCCGCCACCGCAGCGCTTCCAAGATCGGGAGCATCAGGAGAACTCTTCCCGGCACCCTGCCGGAGGGGAGAACCACCACCGGGAGCTTCTCCACCACCATGGACGCTTCCCGGATGAGTCGTGAGTAGTCCACCTTGGACCATGGGTCCATGATCAGTAGCTATGTGATGTTCTCCTCTCCTTTTTGTTCTTCATGGTTTAGACCTCGTGAGCTGCCCTACATGATCAAGGCACATATGTAATCCTTATGCTGTTGCTCTGCTGAGTTTTCTGGGATCCGATGGATTATGAGATTATGTTCAGATTGTGTGTGAGTAATATATTTGATTCACCTCTTTTATATTTATGTTCTTGAGTAATTCTTGCATGTTCTCCGTTGCTGTTTATTGCTTTGGCCAAGTAGTAGGTAGTAACTCCAAGAGGGAGCGTTATGCTTGATTGTGGGTTCATGCCCCCTGATGACTAGCTTGAGTGACAGAAACATGAGTCTAGGGGATGTGATGTTGCCACAAGGGGGAAACAATGGTGCTTGTATTTGCGGGTGCAAGGATTGTTTACTTTACGCAAAGTTCTTTTAATGCAGTTGTCTGTTGCTTTGAGTTTACACTTTGGGTGGGATTCACAACTTAATACCAGCGAGATGTTCTGGATAGATATCTCAAGGTGGATGATTAGTAGTAGATGCAGATGGATTTCGATCTACTTGCCTTGGCGTACCGCCCATGCTTTTGAGCCTCTACATTTCTTTGCAGCATAGTTAGCATTGGTTTGCGCACATAATCCTGTCAATTGCCCAGTTGTAATTTGTTTACCTCGCTTTGCTGTTTTATCGTCTTTTGGGAGAGATACATCACTAGTGAACATCATGGGACCCCGGTCCATATTACCACCACTGATAACACCTTCTATTTACTTCCTGTTCTTATTTCCTAGTTGCAGTCATACCTATCATTATTATCTCTTATGTTTGATCCTTTGTAAACGACAAGGCCGGAGGGATTGACAACCTCTCTGTACTCGTTGGGAGCAAAGTTATTTGTATCTGTGTGCAGGTCTTGTCAACCGCTAAGTTTCTGGCGCCGTTGACACCTTCTTGTCGACCCTCGGAGTCTCACGGGATTCGATCCTTGGTATCTTTGCCAAGGGAAATTTGCTGCTACGCTACATCTCAAACCTTCCACTTAGGGTAACCAACGAGGGGCGAGAAGCCATCAAGTGCTTCTACATCAACACCATAGCCTCACCAATGAGTTGTGAGTAGTTTACCATAGACCTTCGGGGTCCATAGTTATTAGCTAGATGGCTTCTTCTCTCTCTTTGGATCTCAATACAAAGTTATCCTCGATCTTCGAGGAGATCTATTCGATGTAATATTTTTGCGGTGTGTTTGTCAAGATCCGATGAGTTGTGGGTTTATGATCAATATTATCTATGAATAATATTTGATTCTTCTCTGAAACCTTTTATGTATGATAATAATATCCTTGCAAGTCTCTTCGAATTATTGGTTTGGTTTGGCCTACTTGATCTATAGTTCTTGAAATGGGAGAAGTGCTTGGCTTTGGGTTCAATCTTGCGGTGTCCTTTCCCAGTGACAGTAGGGGCAGCAAGTCACGTATTGTATTGTTGCCATCGAGGATAAAAATATGGGGTTTATATCACATTGCTTGAGTTTATCCCTCTACATCATGTCATCTTGCTTAAGGCGCTATTCTGTTCTTATGAACTTAATGCTCTAGATGCATGCTGGATAGCGCTCGATGTGTGGAGTAATAGTAGTAGATGCAGAATCGTTTCGGTCTACTTGTTATGGACGTGATGCCTATATATAATGATCATTCCTAGATATTCTCATAACTATGCGCTTTTCTATCAATTGCTCGACAGTAATTTGTTCACCCACCGTAGAATTCTGCTATCACGAGAGAAGCCACTAGTGAGACATATGGCCCCGGGGTCTATTCTTATCATATTAATCTTCCTTCAACCTTTTACTTTATTTTGCTTTTTTACTTTCGGTCTCCCTATCAAAAATACCAAAAATATTATCCTATCATCTCTATCAGATCTCACTTTCGTAAGTGACCGTGAAGGGATTGACAACCCCTTATCGCGTTGGCTGCGAAGTTCTTATTTGTTTGTACAGGTGCGAGGGACTCACGCATGGTCTCCTACTGGATTGATACCTTGGTTCTCAAAAACTGAGGGAAATACTTACGCTAATGTGCTGCATCACCCTTTCCTCCTCGAGGGAATACAACGCAAGCTCGAGAAGTAGGACAGACTCTCCCGATTGGGAGGTCTAGTTCGCCCTCAAGCACGAGGAGCAGCGCCGCGTGCAACGTCCAGCACGTGGGGGCTAGCACCCCGCCGCCCCCATCGTGCACGACGAGGACCTGTAGGAGGAGGCCGCCTACCAAGTGGTGCTAGCGACTGCCATGCAGGAAAGCGCAGAGGACGAGCGGCGCAAGGCGGATGAGGAGGAGGAGGCGTACTAGGCGCGCCTGTCGGAGGCCATCACACTCTCCACCTCCAACGACTGTGTTGTGCTGTCGCTGATCCCGTCGTCCCTTGTCAAGCCTGAGCTAGCACCGTCCCCCGTGTCGGCGACCCAGCGATACACCTGGCACGAAGTGGTGCACGAGTGGGTCAGCGTGCCACCCATCTGTCTTGGGGCGATGTCGGTGCGGGAGAAGCTCTACCTCGAGCAGTGGCGGACGCGTTGGCTGGCCGAGGGGCATCGCGAGGGTGAGCGCATAGAGTAGTGGGAGCGCGACGCAGAGGAGGAGTATCGTGCTCGCGCGGCCCAGCCAGCGACGATCACACCGGCGCCGGAGGATGTCGCCATAGCCTCGGAGACGGTTTTCCCTTTGGCTGGCCCAGCGCTGACGCTCATCGACCCCGACGCTGGCGACGAGGATGCCTAGGGCAGCGCGCCTCTTCATTTTTTTAAAGTAATGTAAGGTGGACTCGTGGACTCTCTATTAGAGATATATTTAGGATTCATGTTTTTGGTAGTCTAGATTTTGTAATCCGTCTCCTACCTTATCTCTAGGAGAGGCGTCTTTCCCTTCAAGTCTTGTACTCAATATATACTCGTCCTCGAGGCTCAGTAATATCATCCATTGTATTCCACCAATCCTTCTCTACTCCCTACTAATATGCTATCAGAGCAGGGCGACGGGGGGGCCGACACGCGGACAGTGGCAGGCCGTGACAGCCCGCCTCGATGCACGTGGCTCCCGACTTGGAGGAGAGGCGGGTCGGTCGCGCCGGTGTCGGAGTAGAGGCGCGCGGTGGTCGACGACGGCGGCGGGCGACGCAAACCGATCTTAGATCGGAGAATCAAAAAGAAAACGCCGATCAAGATGACTGGCGGGAGAGAGAAAACCCGAAGCAAGGGCTTGAGGAAAAGACTCTCTAGGACAGCCGGTCAACATGATAGGCGGACGAACCCTAGGTATACTCAGCGCGGCCCCCGGCGACGGACATGGAGGCCGACCGCCCCAGGGACGGTGCGCGGAGCAGAAGCATCGGGCGGCGGCAAGGGTTGGATCTATTAGGCTGATAACATATTAGAAGAGAGTAGAAAAATATTGATGGAACATGATGGATGCTATTATTGAGCCTTGAGGGCGAGTGTATATTGAGTACGAGACTTAGTCATGGGCGCAAGGAGGCGCGGTGTTAGTCATGGGCGCAATAGTATCAAGGCAGTGGTGCGCCCGAAGGAGGATGGTGTTGACGAGGCTTCGCGCCGGGTTTGCCAAACCCGGGGATACATCGTAGACGAAGGCACACATCGGTGTTGCCAGCGCTCGGCATGTGTAGATGGATGAAGACAAAGTTGACGAAGCGCAGCACCAAGCTTGGCAAGCCTGGCGACACGTTGTGTACAAAGGTACGCACCGGTGTTGCCAGCACCGGGCATTCGAAGACGAGGGACCTGCACGAACTGTACGCCATCTCGAGGAGTCGGAGAGGCTAGCAGAGAAGGGGACTCGACCACGCCTACACCATCGCTCTCGTCTACCTCGACCACGGCTACACCACCGCTCTCGGCTACCTCGACATTAGCACAAAGGGCTATCACCTCGCTTGAGCAACTCGTCGGCTTCCTCTACAGTCAACGTGTCTACGATGCGACACCGTCCACGACGCTCCCATTATGACTTCGAGCGGAGGTCGGCCCGCCGGATGCCATTCTCTCCAGTCTGACAGTTCACGACGCTCCTGTTGTTCGCAACACTACCGCTACGACTGCGGGAGGGGCGGTTAGAGATATATTTGGGATGCATGTTTTTGGTAGTCTAGAATTTTTAATCTGTCTCCTACCTTATGTCTTGGAGATGCGCCTTGCCCTTCAAGTCTTGTGTTTAATATATACTCTCCCTCGATGCTCAATAATATCATCCATCATATTCCGCCAATCCTTCTCTACTCCCTTCTAATATTCTCATCGTCCTTTGTGGCCGACATATATTTTCAATTAATGTTTTTAATTTCAAAATATTTGCGTTATTTATTCTTTCGCATGCAAACTCAAAAATAGGTCGGGCCAGCGTTGGGTGCAAGCGCGGACCCAAACGCGAAAGTGGACTTGTGTGTCTGCTGGACGAACCTAAATAGACAAAAAGAAGAAAAAGAGAGTATCTGTTTGAGTTGTTGGGTTGAAGTTGCTCTAACCATACCGCACAAGCCCTCGATGGTAAAGGTGGCGATGAGAGCCCGTTGTTCATATGGCTAGCTAAAGACTAGACGGTGCCCTAGAATGCATGAGTAGTGATATCGCCGTGTTGTCGGCCATGGTTCAAGGGTGGCACGACCACCGTAATGGCAAGAGATAAATGTCACAACGTAGATCATGACGATCATGGTTAGAGGCATGACCAATGGAATGGAAAGAGACAAATACTGTAGCATAGGCAGTCGTGTTCAACTAGATGTTTGGACGTCTTCATCAGTGTGAAGGCCCCCAAACCTAAAAGTGATCAGGTGAGTGTGATGGCCGCCCGCAAGCAACAAAATTGTCTTCAAGGCGCAAATGTGTCACTGTTGCCCCCTTATCATGTACCGGAACAAACCCTAAATTAAAACCCGCTGATCAGGTGACAACATATTGTAAGGCTCACTTTTCTTCTAGGTGTTGGTCTGGAGCACTTTCCTCACATGCATTGTTTGTGGACGGCCGGTGGTAGCGATGATTGTGTTTTGAAGCGGCGGAAACTCCTTTAAGAGGGGCCCTCATTTTGTCTTCTGGCTTATCGTAGGTGCGCCTTTTTTTAAGCTCGCCTCCAAGGGAAGCTCTTAACAACAGACATCATCGGAAGATATGGGTCCTATGCTCCTAGGCGACTACATAAGCTATACAATGTTACAATTCTCTATTGATGCATGACTTTAGTCCTTCCTTTTTGCAACATCGCTTCTAACCGACAACCTTTTTGTTTGTGGCAACTAGAGCAACGGCTAACCACAATAGTTCCAACCGGACACCCTTGTAATTTTTCCACCATGCCCGCGCCAGCGCCAATTCCGACTTCGCAATGGTCGAGCATCTGGGATAGCTTCAGGACAAGGCGTACAAGTCGTCGCAACTCCAATAGTCGCGAAAAATGTTGGGAATCTCTAGCGCCGGACACATCCACCAACTGCTCGACAATATGCCTCAGTAATACAATCATGATTGTTTGCCCAATAGCATTTAGCGAATCAATTTTAGGACGGTGGTTTCATTGTGACGCATCTTTGGGACATATTTATGATGGATATGATAAATGAAGGTCAAAATCCTCCAAATTATGAGATGAGATATGTGACCAAACTTCGTCTTTATTTGATGTTGGGAAATCATTGAGCACTCAAAAAATAAGGAAGGTGAAGGCAAGAGAAAATGCTTACTCAACCCATGAAAATGCCTTGTTGTGTTAGTTGGGCACAAGCATGGATCGTATATGTGGAACCGAGTAAAAGGGCTCGAAGTATTGGTAAAACATCCACCCATGGTACGTTGGACACAAGCACTACGTGGAGCCGCATCCAATCCACCACTCAGAAGGAGTGTTGTCTCAAACATAGATGGTTCGTAATTCAATAGTTTGTGAACAAGATTTGAAGTTTCTATGCACAAGTGGTGAATAGGCACCAAAGTGGTATCGAAGTCGATAGCTATGTAAGTGTTGTTAGCTTCACATTGGTCGTCATCTTTTTTGCTTGCTCTGTTTCTTGCATGATGTTAACGTGTGATATTTTCTTGCTAGATGGGGTTTTCCGCCACTTTGTACCACCAAGTTAAGAAAAAACCAGTCATTACGTCCCATTGTTGGATGGAATTGAATTGAAAACCAAAGGGGTCAAACCTCTTTGGAGATCTTAAAACCCTGTCAAGAAGAAAAACAACGTTGTCACAAGATGACGGCGATGAGTTAGGTGGAAGGTCGGGTAGACATGGTACTAAGCCAAAAAAGAAAAGGCACTTGAGGGGCGAGGTGGGAGAATAATAGGATTGCACATGATGGTGCGAAAAAGCAATATGCATGCCACATGGACGAAAATATTTTGCAACAAGAGGGAGACACTAAAGAAAGTGGAGGAGAAAGGGGAGAAAAGGGAGGAGGAGAAGTACAAGCTCTTTTTGGGTGGGCAAAGGAAGATGTTGGAGTTCAGTCGGGAGAGGTGCAAAAGAGGATGAACATTGAGAGGGGGATAGACATGGAGAAGCAAGAGAAATGACAAAAATGGAACTTGAAAATGCGAAAACACACGAGGCGATTGAGGTTGAGAAAGAGAAGATGAGGATCGCCAAGGTCATGGAGGAGTCAATGTTCTTGTTGGGTGACACAAGCATCATGGATGGCAATTGCAAGAGTGGTTCATCAACGAAAAGAAAGAGGTCAATGATGACAACGACACAGACGATCGAGTTGTTCATTTGTTCTATGTATGAATTACTGAATTGGTTATTTTTTTTTGTTGAATTTTTCAAATTGTTGAATTACTTATGTGCTATATTGGCCGAGTTATCTATGTGCATGTCATATGTGAATTTTAGGTTTTGAATATGATGGATGTGTTGCCTGGGCGAAGAAATGAGGTGGACGGCTCTTGTGCCCGGACACGCCTGCGGGCATATAGTAGGGTCACATTTGCCAAGTGTTGGATGTGCTCTAAGAGCAACTCTACCATAGTCGTCATATATGCAGCCTCCATATGAGACTTGAAACACGCTACATATGAATATGGAGGCCGCGGTGATCGTGCACAAATAGACAGTTAGCATACTGCGACATCCATATCCTTTCATTTATATTTTTTTATTGCATAAACTAAAAAAATCACACACTCAATTTCAGGGATAAAAACACTAATTGGAGATAACATTGCATTACAAAAGTCGTTACATAGGGGTGGAAAAGTCAATTAGTCACATTTTTACCAAGATAATGAGTTTTTACGTGTTGTGAGGAGCACTAGTTGGTCCTTGCCACGACGACAGTGAGTGCAGTGCAGGGTGCACATGCCTATGTGATGAGTCAACGCGTCCTCTACACGCGACAATGTGAAGGTTCGGCGACCTCGTCTCCGTCTCGTTCCTGCCCATCACCGTCGAGGTCGGGGACGACCTTTTTCCAAGAGAGGCAAGGCCCAATGGGGCTCAGTTTGTCTCGACGAATGTCACCATGTTCATGTCGATTATTGCTCCCTCTTCGCCGCCAAGCCCGCATGATTCTCCTTGTGATAATGTTAGATGGTGCGTTCGCACTCTGTCCGCAATGCCTACCTAGCATCAATATGCTTGAAGATGTCGCCTGGGCAGACAACTAGGGGAGACTTGTATGAGATCTCACATTAGGTGAGATCAACCCCAAAAAATCATATTTATATATTTTAAAAATTATAAATTATTTGACAACATCCATGTGGGGTATGTCTACAACTCCGGAAAAATCACCTCAGAAATCGATGGAGATTAGGAGATTCAAAAAATACAAATACGAATGTGAATGGTGGCAGCTTTGGGTGAATAGTAATTTGAGACTATTCACGTCCAAATTTGTATTTTTTGTTTCTAGGTCGAATTAGGGGTTGAAACTTTTTGAGGTTGAACGTTAACCATTGATGTATCTACAATTTTTTTGAGAATTTTTGAACATGTAGTTTTATTTGAAAAAAATCTATCTCATAGATCTCATCCAGTGTGAGATCTCACAGAAGTCTCCCCTAAGACAACCAAGGCATGGGCCACACAATGCTCATCCGTTCCTCCTTAACAAAGAGGCACTTGGGAGCATGTGGTTCCTGATATGAGTTGCATTGGCGTGACCTCGTCTGTTGATACAGGATTTTCACGTACATGTGGTTGTCTTGGATATCCCAAACAATGGACGAGGTCCCGAATTTCGATCTGAGCACTCATCGACAGCAAGATTCTCTCGCGTGGCCCCCAGCGCATAACAACGATCCTCCTCCTCAAGGACGAGGCTGACCTTCACCTCCCCGTCCATCATCCGCTCCTCCTATGAGAGTGACACCCGGTCCAACAGTAGGGGAAGCGGCATGGCGACCGAGGGGGAGAAACTGGTTACACGGAGCTTGTTGGAAGTGGAGGTTGTGAGCTATTCGACCATGGTGCCAACCTTTTGTAGCAGCGGGTGAAGGCCGACAGGAAAATGTGGTGGGAGAGACCTCGAGTAGTTGGCACATGGCGGATGTCTCCAGTGGCATGCTGGTCTATGCCGCACGGGAGACTGAGGACGGCAGTGAAACTCACGAGCAGTTGGCGAATGGAGCACACTCAAAACCAACGATTGAAAGACCAAATATCAAGGCTCACGCGCTCAATATGAAATGCCCTCCTAGTGACTCTGATAGAGTATTTTTTCTGTTGTTGATAAAATCATCTTAGGGCATCTCCAACGCTGATCCTTAAATCGCCCGCATACGTCAGGACCGCGTGGTTCGAACGTGTCGTGCCATCCAACGCTAGCCTTCATTGATCTTCTCAGTGGTCTGAACATGATTTTTCCCGCAAACCGGAGACAAACTATAGGGCTTTGCAAGCGTTCGGACCGTTGCAGCGCCCGCTCCTGACCATCCTGGCCAACCAAAAAAACCTCACCGCCTCTCCCGCGCATTCCTTACGATGCACGTGTCGCTTGCCGCGCCGACCCAAAGCATTGCGAGCGGCATTGATGCCCGAGATTTGACCGTACGGGAGGGCGACATGGATAGACGCGGCCTCTCACTCTTGGCATTGAAGCGGCACACCGGCTGAGAGAGCGCCGTCCGATGCACGTCAGGATGAACATGCCTGTCGCTGCATTCTAACGGCCATAGACTGCCCTCCTTCATCCATTAAATTATGCGTGTGTGTCGAGAAACCTATCCCGGTGACACGTCCGTTTGTGAGCAGCCCGTCATTAAAGACAACGTAGGTTGGCTTCGGTCGTCCGCCCGCTATTTAACGATGCCAGACGCGGGGCAAAAATCGCACCACACTCTGCTCCCATCTCCTCATTGCACCATTTTTTCCACAATCTTCATGGCATCCGGCGAGCAGAAAAAGGAGTTCTCCGGCATAAAAGCCGACTGGGTGGCCCGTCGAGCCCGTCTGATACGAGCCAGGCAACTCTTTGCTCCATCACCTTCGACGTTCCAGGCCAACTCGCGGATACAGGAACTCCAAGCTGGCGCACCGTTCAACAACTTGCCGCTCCAAGCCAGCTCGCGAAGGAGTGGCAAGTTGCTCCGGGCCATCACACGGGGAAGCACAGCGGCACGAGCATCATGGCTGCCATGGATGACGCCGTATCGTACGGCTTCTCCCATGCCTATGACCACGCCATCCGTCGTCAACGTACGTGTAACCACGTCCTGCCGGCGGAGAAAGAAGCCGGCTTTGCGGAGATGGACGAAACAGTGGCCATCACGTTCGCGCCCGCCACCATCATCGAGGACAAGTAGAACATTGAAGGCCACCGCCGCTTGGTTCCCATGTAGGCTACCACCGAGGCAACGCCGGCGTACACAACCGGTGTCTTGCATGGTCGCAGGCCACCGTCGTCCCCTTCCCATCTGGCTGGGCCACATCACGGTGGTTCCACTCCGATGAGCGGCGCAAACGAACATGGGGAAGTGAGTCGCCCTTTGCGCTGAAGCATATACTTCCGCGGCTCACGGTAGTCCGACGAGTGTACTTGCGAATACGGAGAAGATAATGGAGATCTGCCGCGGAAGGTCGTAGACTAGTCAAGGGTATCTGTGTTGTGGGAATGTATAATTGCCCAAAATATATTGAATTCCGTACGGTTTATATGAAATCGGCCGTGTTTGCATAATTTTCGTCTGGTTAATTCAAACAACAGTTGAAATATATGCAAACAATGATTGAAATGTATGCACACAATGGTTGAAATATATGCGGACAATATTGGATGGCAGCCTCTTGCATCAGTGTCCGCGGAATGCAGATGACCTTATGGATGATGGTTGATTGTCATTATGTCGATCGAACCAATACGACAACTCTGCTCTACGTTTTAGCTCCCCCGTGGCCCTTGAACATGATTGCCTGGTGTGTCTCGTATGAGTTATCCAAGTAGGGGCTGATCACTGTGTTTATTTATGGTTAACTAATGTTTAGTCCGATGGTGGCCACATGTGGTAGGCATGTGGTCAGCATTAGCACGAACGATATATCACAATTTCAAAATCGCACTCCCACCGAGCCACTGGCGTATAGACAAGGAAATGAACTTGCCCCGTCGCTTTCCACCCGGTTTCGTCGGAGCCCGATAAACAAAACTAAAAATGAGAAGAAGACGAA
This sequence comes from Secale cereale, assembly GCA_902687465.1. Lineage (NCBI taxonomy): Eukaryota > Viridiplantae > Streptophyta > Magnoliopsida > Poales > Poaceae > Secale > Secale cereale. The sequence goes on from LR738709.1 coordinate 160,053,016, forward strand.
GAAAGGGACCGGTAGTAGTACACGCATAGCCGACACCAAAAGGTCAAGCTCGAGAGTTTATACTGACCGGGCCTTGATTACTCTGACCCGTCATCAATTTTCTTCCCGTTGCGAAAGAAAAAAAGCACATGCTCTGGAACTCAGCGCACGATCTTTCAACGGCCTCCCCCGCCCATGGTCAACACAACACCCAGCGGAGCGTTTCAACCATGACCACGGGTTCTCTCCGGTTCCACCAAACCCTCTACACGTTTTACTACCCCCGTGATGGAACGGAAGCGGTAAATTTTCAGAAAATGCAGTGGTGGGTTGGTGCAGTGGCAGTGCATGTTCAGCCCGGGGGCAGGTGGTCTCTGGAAAGTGAGAAAAAGCAAAGTTCGTTACGAGAAAAATACGGAACATGGGAAGAGAAGAGAAAAGTAGGCGTGAAGAAAGGTGGTGTGGTGTGGTGTGGTGTGGTGAGGTTTGGTCTGGTCTGGTCTGGTTTCGCACGCGGCGCCGCGTCGATCGGGTCGTCGCCACCCGACCCTGACCGGACCCACTGCCGCGCCAGGGCGCCACCATACCATACGACCTTCACGGTGCTGACCGTATGCCGCTCGGGATTCGGCCGCTACCGCCTACCGACCCCACGGTATGATGTCTCTCCGCTCGTGACGACACAATACGTTTAGAGCATGTTAATAATATAGCGACTGATGGCTATAACGTGTTGTTATGTGGAGGTGGATTAAGAGCACACGGGGACGACACCCTCCGAAATCACGGCCTGTCGTCTGCCCCCGGGGATTCGCGTCACTTTGGCCGAACTGATTTTTTTACGCGTGAATACACGACCAAGTTGTATAGGCAAGCAGTGCGTACATGTCTTTTTTTTTTGAAAGAAACCAGCTCTCGGCTAGTGTTTCATTGATTTAGCAGAAGGGAGCGACAAAGTACAAATCAAGCTGTCAAGAAAAGACAGAGAGGTTACAGTGATCGCCGGGAGTAGCTAAGCTCCCGTGCATGGATGGGGTTTAACTCCTCACGTCATATCCCCGAACGGGGGCTCGATGCATTTGGCGCCTGCCAGCCTCCATTGTTCCAGCTCCCGGCGGCATGCCTCAATGATGTGTCGCTCATCCGCCTGCTTCCCTTTAAACACGTAGGAGTTCCTTTCCAGCCAAATGTGCCAAGCTATGAGTGCCAGCATCGACCTGATGCCCTTGCGGTTGGCCGCAGTTGCCGCTGATATGATCCTCTCCGCACAGCATGCCGATGAGACTTCACTGCTCCACACATCAGGCCTGAGGGCTTGGCAGCCAGTCCATGCAGCAGCTTGACACCACACAATCCTAGAGATTGGGCACTCCCAGAACAGGTGGAAGGATGTCTCAAGGTTTCTTAAGCACAGCGGACAGAAGTAGCCGTTCTCCCAACCCCTCCTTTGCAACCTGTCATTGCACCATAATCTGTCTTGATGGAGAAACCATAAGAACATTTTGATCTTCCCCGGTGCCCAGATTCTCCAGATAATACTCTTGAAATTGCTCTGTCGTTCTCCTGCAAATTGAGCAGCATAGGCAGATTGGGTGGAGAACTTCCCGGAGCTTGCCTGAGTCCAGATAATTTTGTCTGGTCTATCAGCCTGTGGGACGATACCAGCGCTTGTGATCTCTCTGGCCAGCTCGATGACCTGATGCATTATACTTGCATGGGAGGCACCCCTGAGGTCGAGCACCCAACGATCCTCTTGCAAGGCTTCTTTGACAGTCCGGTTCTTCCTGATTGACGCGGCAAAAAGCGTTGGGAATGCCATGCGGAGCTGACGGCCTCCCAGCCAGGAAGAGCACCAGAACGAAGCCGTGGCTCCATCCCCAATGATGACGGAGGTGCAGGCTGCGAACAGTGCAATGCCGCCGTCGTCGCAGGGTGTGCCAGAACCGACCCAAGGTCTTTGAGGCTGCTGCCATGATAGCCACAACCATCTTAGTCACAGTGCACGGGCGAACCTTGGCAGGTCGTGGATGCCCAGGCCGCCCTACAGCTCCGGCGTGGTCACCGTCGTCCATCCCACCTTGCATTTGGCCCCTGATATCTCCTCGTCTTGCGCCCAAAGGAAGCGTCGCCGTGATTTGTCGATCTCCTTGTAAAGCTTCCTTGGCGCCCTTAAAGCTGTGAGCGCAAAGGTTGGGATGGCGGAAAGGACACATCGCACCAGGACGCGACGACCCGCCATAGGCATGAGCCTGCCCTTCCAGCCGGCAAGCCTGGCTCGGATTCTATCGAGGACGAACTGGAGATGCACTAGCCTAATCCTCCCTTCAGTGACTGGCAAGCCCAGGTAAGTGATTGGCAGCGCCTTGGTGGTGCCACCGAAATTTTGGAGCACGGTGGGCAAATCAATGCCGCTACAGCTGATCGGGGTTGCAGACGATTTGGCGGGGTTGACGTGCAGTCCTGAGGCATCCCCAAAACGCGATAGTAGACTAAGCAGGGCATCGATGTCGTCGCGCGCGGGGTTGATGAAGACGACCGCATCGTCAGCGTATAGGCTAGTGCGCATCCTTGCCGCCGGCGCCAGCGGAGCGGCCAGCAGCCCCGTCCTAGTGGCTGCCTCCAACAGCCGGTGGAGGGGGTCGATGCAGAGAATGAACAGCAGCGGCGACAGCGGGTCTCCCTGCCGAAGTCCCCGGCGGTGGAGAATGGATTCGCCGGGCACCCCATTAAGAAGGCAGGAGGAGGAGGACGTCGATAGGAGGAGAGCAATCCAGTCTCGCCATCGCGGTGGGAAACCAAGGATCTCCGGCAGCTCTAAAATATACTCCCAGGAGACACTATCAAAAGCCCTAGCTATGTCTAGTTTCAACAGTAGCGTCGGAGTTCTAAGCCTATGCAGCTTTCTCACCGTGTTCTGCACGTACAAGTAGCTGTCATGGATGCACTTGTTTTGCTGGAAGGCAGTTTGCGCTGGGCTGATGAGCTTGTCGATGATCGTAGCCAGCCGCATGGACAGCACCTTTGAGACTAGCTTAGCCACAGAGTGGATGAGGCTAATTGGCCTGTAATCGCCCATATTTGCAGCGCCATCTTTCTTTGGAAGCATGACGATCGCGGCCGTGTTCAAGTCTGCGAAAGAACCACCAGCAAGCCTATAGAAGTGGTCGAAAAATGACATGATGTCGTCCTTGATCGTTCCCCAGCAGCTTCTGAAAAACATGCCCGAGAACCCATCCGGGCCAGGTGCCCGTTCCGTCGGCGAGCCTGCTACTGCAGCCCAAACCTCAGCTTCAGAGAAAGGGTTGTCGAGGCCCTCGTTGCGGACAAAGGGCATGTCTAACTCTTCCCAGTTGATCTAGCACTTCCTGTCTACCTTCTTGCCAAGTAGGTTGGAGAAATGTTGGTAGACCACCGATGCTTTTTCATCATGTGTGACAAAAGTAGCATCCTCCGTTTCCAGGGAGTGGACGAAGTTCTTCCGCCTGCGGGAGTTGATCTTAGCTTGAAAGAATGCAGTGCGAGCGTCGCCAGCCTTGAGCCAGGTGATTCTGGATGCTTGTCTCTTGCGGGCCCTCTCAATCGCAGCTAGACCCAGGAGCCGTAGTTTGAGCTATTTTCGGAGGTTGAACTTGCTTGGTGTAAGCGCCCGCTTTTCCTGGGCGACATCTTGGCGCAACACCACCTCACAGGCAAGGTGAAACTGCACCTTGGCGTCGGTGAAGAGGGTACTGGCCCATATACGGAGGTCATGAGCCACACGGCGCATTTTCACCTTGAGCCTTATGATTGGGCAGGTGTGGTTTACCGGCCTTTGCCATGCCAAGTTAACCGTGTCGTGGAAGTGAGGAAACCGCGGCCAGAAGGACTCGAACCTGAAACTGGCCCTTCTCTTTGGAGCCGCGGCACTAGCAAGAACAAGCGGACAGTGATCCGAGCAAGCAGTCGCCGCAGCCATAACTATGTATGAGGGAAAGAGGGCATCCCACTCTGCATTGCAGAACACCTTGTCGATGCTGGCCATTGTTGGGTCTTGACGCTCGTTTGTCCAAGTGAATCTTCTGCTCTTGCACTTGAGCTCTCGCAGACCAGCTGTGTCTATTGCCGCTCTGAAGTTGCTCATGAGTCTCCTGTTCATGTTCAGATTGTTCTTGTCCCTGGCTTCATATATGATGTTGAAATCCCCATTGATCAACCAAGGCTCACCCGTAGGTGGAGCGGCGTGCGCCATCTCAGCTAGGAAAAGGTCCTTACGTGCAGCGTCAGCAGGCCCATAGACTGACGTAAGCCAGAAGGATGAGCCGTCCAGCAGAACGGACACTTTGCCCGTGATCGAGAAGCAGCCAATAGCATGGGTGGTGAAGCTGACGATTGACTTGTCCCAAAAAATGGCCACTCCTCCTCTGGTGCCCGTTGCGGGCAGAACTGCACATCCCTCCAGCTTTCGTCCGCCTAGCTCCTTGACATGGGCAGGAGACCAAACCTCCAGCTTTGTCTCCTGAAGACAAAGAATGCTGGTGCGATGAGCCTCCACCACCTCTCTCACCGTTGCACGCTTCGCCGGGCAGTTCAATCCTCGCACATTCCAGCTCAAGAAGGTTCCAGGGGAGTTACTCATATGGAACACTGGAATTCTCTGACAGTAATTTGGTAACCACAAGCACACCATCCAACTAGCAAGGGGGCGCCAGAGACCACCAATAGGCCCCAAACTACTCTGGCGCACAACGAGCCGACTAATCCTAGTACAAGCACTACAATAACTAGACATGAAGAACCTAACTCAGATCGGCGCGAAACCAATCCCTGTCGGAGACTAAAACTAAGAAGAAGAAGTAGCAGCACTAGACCGCGGCGCCCACGTCGACGTCAGGGCCCGCCATGCCACCTGCAATGCGGAGGGCCGCTGGATCAAGGCGCGTGAGCTTGGCGATGATGGAGATGTCATCCTCCGTCAGCGGCTCGTCGAACCGACGGATGAGGGCCTCGGCCGCCTTCGCCGTCATCTTCTCTTTAGGCCCCAGCATGCCGAGGCGCTTGACCAGCAGCAGGGAGGCCCTTTTTGCCACAGGGACGCTGGATTGCTGCGCGGCCTGGCGGGCGCTCTGCCTAACAGGGACCAAAGTGGCTCTGGTCTTGGGTCGGGCAGCGGAGCGACGCGCAGGTGGGGCGGGGAGGACAGGCGGTGGAACGTCGACGAAGAGGCGTGGCGTCTGCTCTCCGACCTCCTTCCCGTTGAGCTGCAGCTGCATGACCTGCTGGGTCATGGCGCCGACCTGCAGGCCGGTGTGTGGCACCGTTGCAGAGGTGCGACATGCTGCCACAGAAGGGCCGTCGGCGAACTGCGGGGGGAGATCGAGCGTGGCGGCGATGGATTCCTCAATCTGCTGCAGCCCATCGTCCGGACGTGGAGGCGGAGGGATGGGGTCGGCGGTGTTGAAGAACGCGGCGATGGGGTCCTGCCTCTCCTCGGCAGCCGCGACAGCCGATGCAGACGACGGCGCGCGCGAGGCCAGAGGCAGAGGCGGTGTAGCCTTGAGAAGCGCAGGCTCTGGCCGGCCTCCGCTGCCAAGGCGACGCACGCCGTCGTTCCTCCGGCGGCTGACAGGCGTCCTACTCCGGTGGCGGCCGGAGCCAGCGGATTCCCGGCCAGGCTGCGGTGCCCCTCCCGGTTGCCTGCAACCCAAGAGGGCGTCCTTCCAAGAGCGGCGTCCAGCATGATCTTCGTCGCGGTCGTCGCGGTCGCGGTGCTCGCCCCCGCGGCTGCCACCGCAGCCCGAGGGAGCCACCGTAGGCGGATGACGGCGGTGGCCCTGGCCGTCCTCGACGTGCATGGCCCAAGTGCCCTTCCAGATCGTCGGGCCCGAACGACAGTCCTCCGACCCCGAGGAGGGCAGGCCGCTCTGCACCGAGTGGGACGAGCGCGGCGAGGGGGTGCCCAGTCCTCGACGCGATCAACATGGATAAGCATCTCCCGGCGCCGAACACGTGGCGGCGGCGCCACCTCCCGGCTCGGCGGCGAGAAGCCCAGCATGGCTTCGACGCGGCCCGCACCCCGCGCCGCCCTCCAGATGGTGTGCCTGGTGGGGATGAACGCCACATCCCACACCCAGACCCAGCAAGCGAAAGTCTTTGTGTGCCCGCGCTCGTGCGTCCGGCTGTCCAGGCGGTCGATGATGCACTTGTCGCCGAGGACCTCCGCCGCCCCCTCAAGGGACCAGAGGTGCTGTGGTATCTTCTCGATGACGACGCAGACGTGGAGGAGAAACTCCTCGAGCTCATCGTGGTCGTCGTCCTCACGCCACGGCTTGATGTTGAAGACGATGCCGTCGACGTTGATGGAGCCCAGGTGCACGGCGTTGTCCCTATGCGCCGGCAGCTCGAAGTGGACCAGAAAATCCTCTGGGTCGTGGCTGGTGACCCGCAGCAGGTGCGCCGGCGTGCGGAGCTGCGAGTCGAAGGCCCGCCCAACAGACATGGGGCTAGCGGCGTGGCGCTCCGCCGTGGACACCAGCAGGACGGCATGGCGACAGAGCAGGAACATCTGGTGTTCCATGGCCGGCGTCTCGATCACCACCTTGTGGCTGGACCTTGGGCGGCGTGACGGGTCGGTGTGGTGAGCCATCGCCGCGTCAGGCACCGGAGGAGTCGCCGGCGAGGGGAAGCGGATGCGCTCGCAGACCGGACCGCGCCCCACGCGAGCGCCCAGCCGCGCCTTGACAGGGGCACACCCCTCCTTTCGCCGCAGGTTGCGAGGGCAGTCCCTGCCAATGTGGCCGGGGAGCTTGCACTCGATGCAATGGACATGGTCCCTACAGTCTACTCTCCGGTGCTCGGTGCTCAGGCATCTGAAGCAGAGGCCCCGGAAGCGCCTTAAGAAGGCCTCGCGCGCCTCTCGCCCGGCGCTCGAATTGAAGGCGGGCCGGCGGCCTTGGCGTGGCTGCTGAGCGTGGACAGGGGAGGCTTCAAGGCGCCGGCAGAGCCAGCGATCTTTGCGCGATATGACCTCCGTCCATCCATCCTTAGGCCCCGAAGAGGAAAGGGAAGCACAGGGGGAGGGCCATACCACGATGGATTTAAGCCGCTGCCGCTCGCGTGGGGGAGACCGCACAGCGACCGGGGTGGAAACGGCGTTCGCCGCGTGGGAGCACTCGCCCCGGAGCAGGATTCGCGGCGGAGGCGAGGAGAGGGCCGTTGACGTTGATGTTGGCGACACCGGAGGGACCGGCACCGCCGACGGACCGCTGGATCTGGCCAAGCCCGGCACAGAGGCGGGCTGCCCCCATCCATCGCTGCCCCGAGAGGAGGAACGGCCGGATCCGGGGGACCGGGAGGAGCACGGGTGCCCCATGGTGCCAGACGCGCGAGGCGCGCCTGGATCTGGTGGCCGCCGCGGCCGGGGTGGCCAGCGGCGCGGGGAGGGGGAGGGGAGCACCGCTCTCACTCAAACCCGGGAACTTCGTGATGCACAGTGCGTACATGTCCTTTGACATTTAATATAGTTGACACTTAATGGTATATTTGTGCAGCGTGGTGATGTAACATACTAAATTGAGCAGCAAAAGTCAATATTCTCAGTTAATGTCACGCTTTTGCATGCAAGAAAGGTTCATGTGATGTCCTTTGTCTGCACAGGTATGTCAGAGTAGTTATTAGTACTACTACGTAATCAATGTGTTGTGTGGGGGCTAGGTATGACACGACTCAATAAATAAAAACAAAACAGTTCCCTGCAATGTAATTATCATTAATCATCTTTGTTGGACTATGAAGATGAACGATTATATGCGACTACGCTACAGTGATAAACCAGACAAGGTGACCAATAACATGGTTTTTAAAGAAGGAAAACTTTTGGAATTACTATAATTAATTCGTTTAGAATTATTATCACGAAGTTCCCGGGTTTAACTAAAATAAAAATAAGAAGACTTAATTTCATGGAATTTATTCCATGAGTTTTCCAGCAATTAGAATATTGGAATTCCCTTTCCGCTTAAAATTCTAATAATAATGACATCCACTATTTTAATTGTCATAGGATGAGGTTCTCAATTTTATAGAAGACACATAACTTGATTTTTTCCGATATTACAGTTTTAAAACTGAAATAAAAACATAATCTTGGAAAGGATATTGTTTAATGAAAAATAATATTGCAGTTAGAAAACTTGATAGAAACTAAATATTAGATGTGTTATATTATTCAAAACACATGGCTCAATAAAATCTGCATGCATGTAGGGCAGCTGTCAGATGTCAGTCAGCTACCCACGTCTCCATACATTTATTCTTAGTCGAAGGTCATTAAAAGTTTGGAAGAATACAAAACATATACTTCTCCTAAAAGAAAACATACGTCAATCTAAACTGAAGAATACATACTGTCTAATATAGCGACGCCAATCCCTATATTTAATGGAGAGATATCAGGGTGGTGAGCCCGTAGGTGCTCGTAGGCATTTTCTTCATCTATCTATAGCCAACATGCATGGTATTTCACCCGTTCCTAAATATAAGTCTTTCTAGACATTTCAAATGGACTACAACACGCGGATGTATATAAACATATTTTAGAGTATATATTCACTCATTTTGTTTCATATTTAGTCACTTGTTGAAATATTTAAACAGACAAATATTTTGGAACGGAGGGAGTAGTAATGAGTTACAAGAAAACACAATCTTTTTATCACATTGCTCACTCTATATTATCAGATAGCTTCTAGAAACGCGTGTTACAGTCGGCTGTAAATCTACAACCCGTTTCTCTTCTCTCTCAGCCAACTCAGTAAAGATATAATGTTTAAAGTCCCTGCTTACGTCATCTTACTATACTTGCTCTTATTATCTAAAAGCATAGATATACACAAATACTGATGCTGCAGTAATGTCGACATCCTTTCCTCCCACGCTACTGCGCCGCGCCGCGTCGGCGCCCGTAGCCACCATAGCTACGGCACCGCCCCACCCCCCAGCTACCTCGCCCCGTGTCACATCGGCTCCCCGGTCTCGCCGCGGTTCCCCCTGGATTCCTCCTTCGCAGCTCTCGCACCCGGATCTGGTTGCTGGGCTGTTCCCGCAGTTGGTGGGGATCCGGCCAGATCCGCGACCCGCGCCGGCCGATGCGGACGCCCTTGAGCTGGTCAAGCAGGTGAGCTTCGTGGTTAAAGCTGTCGTGCTAGAGAGCACGCCGCCCCTCCCATTCAAGGCGCTCTGCGGCCATGCCTCAAGTCATGTTCATTCATGGAGTCTTGTCAGAGATTGTTGCACGTCTCCTCCTCGTGCCCTGCGCGCCCCGCCACCGATTCAAGGCGATATGATGGCTCAAACGATAGCCCGAAGGATGATTGGCGCCTTGTTTGGCCTGCGTATTGGAGGCGGGCAGAGCGCTCCGCCCACCATCCATCAAGACACCCTCCTCGGTCTTCTTATTCCTCTCCGTAGCAGCAACAGTAGTTCGTCAAGCATCGGGACAGAGAGTGCCACCGCTGCGTGCTTAAGGGCCACTGTCAATCTGGCTGCTGCAACCCGCTGATCTGCCGACGCTGCCGACGAATCGGGCACAAGGCCAGGGGTTGCACCAACCCTCCCTTCCCCTTCGCGTCATCATCGCAGGAGTCCTTGGCGGCCGCGTCGCCCCGCGCGTATGTGGTGGCGGCCCCTCTCCAACATCTACCGCCCCCATCCGTGTTGTCCCAGCCACCCTTGGTCGGCCGCCATGTCGCGCCAGGCCTCACGCCCTCTCCGCATCGGTGACCCCTCGCTGTGCCGGAGGAGGGCCATGTGGTCATTGTCGCCATGCCGGAGATGGAGGCCAATGCGGCGAGCCTCGAGTCCCTCGGTGCCTTCCCGTGGCTCGGTGGGAATCGGCCCACGGCCAACGCTGCGGAGATCAAGGAGGCCATCAACGCCCAGTTTGGCATCGACCGCGTCATGGTGGTCCCTCACTACCCAGAAGACTTCTTCAAGTTGTTCGAGTACGAGCACCACTGGGACAGGGTCACCGCGTCGTCGGGGAGCTTCCAGCATGCTGGCCTTGACATCCACTCCTCCAACAGGTGGCGTGACGCCCACTCCAACGTCGTCCTAGCTAACTACCATGTTCACCTTTGCATTGAGAGCATCCCGCTGAATGCCTGGAGCGAATCTATGGCTACGCAAGTGCTGGGACCGGACACCTTCGTCCACTACTTCGACATCGCCACGCTCCTTCGAGAAGATGCCTCCTGCCTAAGGTTGTGCACATGGTCTCACAACCCGTCGTCCATCCCTAAGGTCCAGCGCGTCACCTTCACGCTGCGGGTGCCCATTGGCCATGGTGGTGCCCCGTCCGCTGCCATTGGCCACCGTGGGTTGTCAGGTTTGGAGACGCTCTCAACTCTTGACAGCTTAAAGATATTCATCTTCAAAAAAGGAGATTCACTTGGAGTAATGGACAGAATGAGCCCACCTTGAGCAAGTTAGATAGTTTTTTCTGCAATGAAAAATGGGACTTGGAGTTTGGCTCCCACGTCCTGCATGCTTTATCATCCTTCCTTTCTGACCACTGTCCTCTTCTACTTGCAACCGCGAAAGGCCAGAAGCACTCCAAATGCTTCCGCTTTGAGAATTTTTGGATCAAGATGCCAGGTTTTTTGGCAACTGTCCAAGGTGCGTGGAATGAAGGCCACAACCATATCAAGCCGTACCACATCTTCCACCACAAGCTCAAGAAAACTAGCATCAGGCTAAAGGCCTGGAGCAAATCCCTCTTCTCCAACATGAAAGTCCAATTACACATGGCCCTGGAGGTCATACTTCGCCTTGATATTGCGCAAGAGTCTAGGTCTCCGAGCCTGGAGGAGATCAATCTTCGGAAGAGACTAAAGAGGAGGGTGGTTGGCCTGGCTGTGCTTGAAAAGGCTCGAAAATGATAGATATCTAGAATAACAAACATTAAAGAGGAGGACGCAAACACTAAGTTCTTTCACCTTCGAATCAACCGTCGGCGAAGGAAAAAATTTATACACCGCCTCAGACACAACACGGGGTGGGTGGCAGACCACAACCACAAGAAGGATATTATTCACCGCCACTTCTCTTCCGTCATCAAGAAGGGGCCAAGGAGGCTTAAGGATATTAATTTGAATTGTATCCCCACTCCAGATTGCGATCTCAGTGACATTGGGGCCCCGTTCACCATGGAGGAGGCTAGGAAGGCAGTCTTTGACTCGCCTGTCAATAAGGCGCCGGGGCCGGATGGGTTCACATGTGCGTTCTTCAAGGCATGTTGGGATGTTATCAAGGTCGATGTCATGGTTTCCATCAACCACTTCTTGAATCTCCATGCCACCAACTTGCATTGACTAAACTCAGCCAACATCGCTTTAATCCCCAAGAAGGATGGCGCGGAGGACATTTTCGACTTCAGGCGGATAAGTCTAATTCTTGCTGTGGAAAAACTCTTTATTAAGATGATGGCGACACATCTCTCCATCCGCATGAACGATCTTGTGTCTCTGGCTCAAAGTGCATTTATCAAGAAACGAAGCATTCACGACAACTTCACATATGTCCGCAACTGATACGTCTAAAACGTATCTATAATTTCTGCTTGCTCCATGCCTCTTTTGGGTGATATTGCTATGATATTTATACACTTCCATACACTTTTGATCATATTTGGACTAACCTATTAACTCGGTGCACCCCAGTTCCAGTTTCTGTTTTCTGCTGTTTTTGTATTTCAGGTTTTCCCGTCACGAAAACTGTCAGAAAAATCGCGGAAAAATTATATAAAAAATCAGCGTTCCGGAAGCTTCCACACGGCCGAAGTAGGGCCGAAGGGGGGCCACCAGGGCTCCAAGCGCCCTGGTGGCGCGGCCCCCCTCCTGGCCGCGCCGGGGGGGGGGGGGGCCTGGGCCCCCCAGGCCTCCGTTGATGCCCCCCTTTGGCATATATTTAACACGCGTCCCGAAACCCTCGAGGACGGAACCCTTTTTCGCGATCTCAACTCTGTTCCGCCGCCGCCGTGCTTCCAAGATCGGGAGCACCAGGAGAACTCTTCCCGGCACCCTGCCGGAGGGGAGGATCACCACCGGGAGCCTCTCCACCACCATGGACGCCTCCCGGATGAGTTGTGAGTAGTCTCCCTTGGACCATGGGTCCATGACCAGTAGCTATGTGATGTTCTCCTCCCCTTCTTGTGCTTCACTAATTAGACCTCGTGAGCTGCCCTACATGATCGAGGCACATATGTAATCCTTATGCTGTTGCTATGTTGAGTTTGCTGGGATCCGATGGATTGTGAGATTATGTTCAGATTGTGTTTGAGTAATATATTTGATTTACCTCTTTTATATTTATGTTCTTAAGTAATTCTTGCATGTTCTCCGTTGCTATTTATTGCTTTGGCCAAGTAGTAGGTAGTGACTCCAAGAGGGAACGTTATGCTCGATTATGGGTTCATGCCCCTCGATGACTAGCTTAAGTGACAGAAACATGAGTCTAGGGGATGTGCTGTTGCCACAAGGGGGAAAACAACGATGCTTGTGCCCGCGGGTGCAAGGATTGTTTACTTTACGCAAAGTTCTTTTAATGCAGTTGTCTGTTGCTTTGAGTTTACACTATGGGTGGGACTCGCAACTTAATACCAGCGAGATGTTCTGGATAGATATCTCAAGGTGGATGATTAGTAGTAGATGCAGATGGATTTCGGTCTACTTGCCTTGGCGTACCGCCCATGCTTTGAACCTCTACCTTTCTTGCAACATAGTTAGCATTGATTTGCGCACATAATTCTGTCAATTGCCTAGCCGTAATTCGTTTACCTCACATAGCTGTTTTATCGTCTTTTGGGAGAGAGACATCACTAGTGAACATCATGGGACCCCGGTCCATATTACCATCACTGATCACATCCGCTATTTACTTTCTGCTTTTACATACTAGTTACAGTTTTACCTATCACTATTATCTCTTGCGTTTGATCCTTTGTAAACGACAAGGCCGGAGGGATTGACAACCTCTCTGTATTCGTTGGGAGCAAAGTTATTTGTATCTGTGTGCAGGTCCAAGTTGATTGCTAATATCTGGCGCCGTTAGCAGTTGACACCTTCTTGTTGAAACTAGGAGTCTCAGGGGAAATCAATCCTTGGTATCTTTGCCAAGGGAAAACTACCGCTACACTGCATCTCAAACCTTCCACTTGGGGTAACCAACGAGGGGCGAGAAGCCATCAGCAACCTCGCTCGAAGGCTACACCGTAGCAAGACCTCTATGTTGCTTTTCAAGCTTGACATCAAGAAGGCCTTCGACTCTGTGAGATGGGACTACTTAATGGACCTTCTTCAACATCTTGGCTTCCCTGCGCGCTTTAGAGGCTGGGTCTTGGCGCTTCTCACTTCAGCTACCTCGAGAGTGTTGCTCAATGGCACGGTCGGAGGTCCTTTTAGGCACGGGAGGGGGTTACGGCAAGAAGACCCGTTGTCACCGCTTCTTTTTGTGCTTGCCATCGAACCCCTTGTGACGCCCCCGATTTGACCGTACACTAATCATGCACGCAAATGTGTACGACCAAGATCAGGGACTCACTGGAAGATATCACAACACAACTCTAGACACAAATTAAAATAATACAAGCTTTATATTACAAGCCAGGGGCCTCGAGGGCTCGAATACATAAGCTTGAAAACACAAGAGTTAGCGGAAGCAAATATATCTGAGTACAGACATAAGTTAAACAAGTTTGCCTTAAGAAGGCTAGCACAAATATAGCAACGATCGAAAAGGCAAGGCCTCCTGCTTGGGACCTCCTAACTACTCCTCGAAGCCGAACTCCATGTAGAAACATCATCGGGATCCTCTGGCTCCTGGGCTCCACCATCTGGTTGCGTCATCCGAGAAGAAGGGACAAAAGGGGAAAAGGGGGAGAAAGGCAACCGTGAGTACTCATCCAAAGTACTCGCAAGCAAGGATCTACACTACATATGCAAAGATATCTATGAAAAGGGGTAATATATGTGGACTGAACTGCAGAAAGCAGAATAAGAGGGGGATAGCTAATCCAATCAAAGACTACGCTTCTCGTAACCTCCATCTTGCAGTAGAAGGTGAGGGTAGCTGGAAAGTAACGGGTATCCTCGCTTCTCGCAGCCTCCGTCTTGCAGCAGTAGAAGGGAGTAGATGGTAAGTTCACCAAGTAACATCGTATAGCATAATCCTACTCGACGATCCTCCCGCACATCACCTTGTGAGAGGGAAACCACCGAGTTATATCTGGCACTTGTAAGGGTGTGTTTTATTAAGTATCCGGTTCTAGTTGTCATGAGGTCGGAATACAACTCCGGGTCGTCCTTTTACCGAGGGACACGGCTATTCGAATAGATTAACTTCCCTACAGGGGTGCACCACATAACCCAGCACGCTTGATCCCATTTGGCCGGACACACTTTCTAGGGTCATGCCCGGCCTTGGAAGATCAACACATCGCAGCCCTACCTAAGCACAGCAGAGAGGTTAGCACGCCGGTCTAAGTCCTAGGCGCGCAGGGGTCCGGGCCCATCGCCCAACGCACACCTGCACGTTGCGTACGCGGCCGGTGAGCAGACCTAGCAACCTCCATTACTAAGGAAGTTACGTTACGCGGTCCAACCCGGCGCGCGCCGCTCAATCGCTGACGTCAAGAAGGCTTCGGCTGATACCACGACGTCGAGTACCCATAACTATTCCCACGTAGCTGGTTAGTGCGTACAGGCCAACGGCCAGACTCAGATCAAATATCCAAACTCGTTAAGCGTGTTATGATGAAATAACCGCGGAAAACGACCAGGGCCAGGCTACCTCTCCACTGGGTGTCTCAAACCTGCCCTGTCGCTCCGCCACAAAGATCCACTTGGGGGGCCGTCGGGAACTCAGGCCCATCACTACCTAGATGGAGCCACCTGTCCTTTCAGCCCCCACATCGAATCACTTGCGGGTACTCAATGAGCCGACCCGACTTTAGTCACATCATGTATCACGTAAAGTATGTATATAGTATATACCCGTGATCATCACCCGAGGTGATCACGGTCCGATAGTATAGCATGGCAGACGGACAAGGATGTGGGGCCACTGATGGAAAACTAGCATCCTATACTAAGCATTAGGATAACAGGTAAAGGTATCAACAGTGGTAGCAACAATGACAGGCTATGCATCAGAATAGGAGTTATCGAATCAACAACAGTAGTAAACTAATGCAAGAGTAAGAGGGAGGAGAATAGGCGATATCTGGTGATCAAGGGGGGGGGCTTGCCTGGAAGCTCTGCAGACGAAAGGAATCTTCGGAAGCGTAGCCGTTGTCAAACACCGAAGCATCAAGGGTCTCGGGGTCTATCACGGTATCGGAGTCTACCGAAAAGAAGCAATGAAGGGGAAACAAATAAATAACAGAGCAAACAATAGCATCACAAAATATAACAAGGCAATACGCGACGCCAGGCGTGAGCTAACGCAGGGATAGGTGATACTGGCGAGGATGGAAAACATCCGGGAAAGTATTCCCGGTGTTAGGTATTTTCGGGCAGGTGAAACGGAGGGAGAATGTTGCATGTTCGGTATGATAGAGATGTGTGGCGGACAAACGGACCGCGTTTTCGGATTTGTCTCGTCCTTCTGAGCAACTTTCATGTACAAAGTATTTTCATCCGAGTTACGGTTTAAAAGATATGATTTTCTAAAGTTTTTAACATTTTCTAGAATTAATTATTTATTTAAATCTAACATTATCCAGAATAGTACAAGGTGACGTCAGCATGACGTAGGTGTGACATCAGCAGTCAATGGTGTGGTTGACTGGATTCAAACCTGACATATGGGTCCAGTGGGACCCACCTGTCATTGACTACAAACTAACTAACTGTCTGATTAGATTAGTTAATAGGTTAATTAGGTTTAATAGTTGATTAACAGAATTAATTAAGTTTAATTAATAAATTAATTAATTAATTATATTTATTATTATTTTTTAATTCTTTTTTTTACTCAACGTTACTGGGGCGGTGCCCCGGCTGTCATAGGCCTGGGGGCCTTAGCGGGCGCGCGGGGATACGGGCGCGGATGCCAGCCCGATTGGGCGCACGCCCAAGGGCGCCGTGGCGGACGAGGCCAGCGAGGTCGTGCGGTCACCGAAGGGGGACGCCGGTGGCGAGGCAGCGGCGGTTGCTGCAGGCGAAGGGGGGACGGGTTCCACGGCAGGGGCGCCGACGAGGCATGGCTCAGGCGAGGCCAGCGCATGATCGGGCGACGGCGGTGAGGCAGCGGCACCAATGCGCGCGGGGAGGTGCTCGCCGGAGCCGCTGAGAGCAGCGGCGGGTGGCAAGTGCGGAGGGCGGAGCCGGCGGCTGAGGGGCAGTGGCCAGGGCGCGGTTGCTGGCGAACCGTGGGGTGGAGTGTCCATGGGGAGCACGAGCGGCGCGGGAGGGGCTTGCGGGCATGTTGGAGCTGAGCTCCGGTCACGGCGGGGTGAGCGGGCGCAGGCCCGAGCGACTGGAACCTGCCGGCGCTCGGCGAGCAGTGGTACAACACATGAGCGCAGGCGTGCGAGGGCAGAGGCGGCCGCGACGAGCGAGCGCAAGGCCAGGGGCGCGCGTGAGGCAGCGAGCGGCAGCAACTACTGCTGGTGGGCGCGGGCAGGGAACGTTGACACGAGTGGGGCACGGCGGACGCTCGAAGCGCGGGCGAGTAAGAGAGGCGAGGGGAAAAGAGGCTCACAGCGAGCCTGTCGTTGCGCAACGCGTGCTCGGGGAGGGCCTGATGTAGACGAACAGCTGCGACGCTCCGATGGCCGTAGTGGGCGAAGCGGCGGCGATGGGGCGGCGCAAGGAGGCGAGTTCCTCAGGCGGCGGCGCGTCCAGATCGGGGAGAGAGTGGCGCCAGGGAGAGTTGGGGATAAGGGGAGAGCGGTTAGGGTTTCTGGGTAGCCATGGTTAAGTAGGCCATGGGCGCCGGCGGATGATCGCCACGGCGTCCGCCGGTGCCGTGGCGGGCATCGGCGATAGCCACCGCACGGTGAACAGGAGCGAGGGAGGGATCGCCCCTGGTGGGCCGGCCTGGACAGCTGAGCCGATTTGGGCCAAGAGGCCTAGTGGGGAAGGGGGGCCTTTTGCCCCCACTATTATTTTTGTTTGCTTGATTGTTTTACCTTTTCTTTTATTTATTTTTCTTTTAATGTTTTAATTTAGTTCCTTTATTATTTTAGTTTTAACAAAAATACAAAACTAGTTCCTAATTTATTTTTAACAAATATTCCACTGCCCCCTGTAGTTTTGGGCAATTAATAATTTAGCTTAATACTTTATTAATTGAAGAAGGCATTTATTTATTTGTTTCTACTACTGTTTTATTTACTTCAGAATATTAGAATATTTTATAGAAATATCGTTTCTTCACCAATACTTATTATGCATTATTTGACACATTTAGAACATTTTAGTTTTAATGATTCGAAAATTTTACCGTTCAAGTTTATTTTGAAGTTGAATTTGAGTCGGTTTCGAACTAATGCGAGATTAGGAACAGTGATCGTGGTGACGTGGCATCATTAGCGTGGAATTACTGTAGCTTAATTATCCGGGCGTCACACCCCTGCACTATGATACGTCTCCAACGTATCTATAATTTTTGATTGTTCCATGCTATTATATTATCCATCTTGGATGTTTTATATGCATTTATATGCTATTTTATATGACTTTTGGGACTAACCTATTAACCTAGAGCCGAGTGCCAGTTTCTATTTTTCCTTGTTTTTGAGTTTTACAGAAAAGGAATACCAAACGGAGTCCAATTGACGTGCCAATTTTTGATGATTTTTTATGGACCAAAAGAGGCCCCCGGAGTAGAAGAGTTGGGCCAGAAGAGTCCCGAGCCGTTCATGAGGGTGGAGGGCGCGCCCTACCCCCCTGGGCGTGTGCCCCTATCTCGTGGACGACTCGGTGACCCCCCTGACGTGAGACCGACGCCAAAAATTCCTATAAATACAGAAACCCCCGAAAAGAAACCTAGATCAGGAGTTCCGCCGCCGCAAGCCTCTGTAGCCACCAAAAACCAATCGGGACCCTGTTTCGGCACCCTGGCGGAGGGGGGATCCATCACCGGTGGCCATCTTCATCATCCCGGCGCTCTCCATGACGAGGGGGGGGGGGATAGTTCACCCTCGGGGCTGAGGATATGTATCAGTAGCTATGTGTTTGATCTCTCTCTCTCTCTCGTGTTCTTGAGATGGCACGATCTTTATGTATCGCGAGCTTTGATACTGTAGTTGGATCTTATGTTGTTTCTCCCCCTCTACCTTCTTGTAATGGATTGAGTTTTCCCTTTGAAGTTATCTTATTGGATTGAGTCTTTAAGGATTTGAGAGCACTTGATGTATGTCTTACGTGGGATACCCGTGGTGACAATGGGGTATTCTATCGATTCACTTGTGTATGTTTTGGTGATCAACTTGCGGGTTCGTGACCTTGGGAATATATGCATAGGGGTTGGCACACGTTTTTGTCTTGACTCTCCGGTAGAAACTTTCGGGCACTCTTTGATGTTCTTTGTGTTGGTTGAATAGATGAATCTGAGATTGTGTGATGCATATCGTATAATTATACCCACGGATAATTGAGGTGACATTGGAGTATTTAGGTGACATTAGGGTTTTGGTTGATTTGTGTCTTAAGGTGTTATTCTAGTACGAACTCTACGATAGATCAAACAGAATGAATAGCTTCGTGTTATTTTACTACGGACTCTTGAATAGATCGATCAGAAAGAATAACTTTGAGGTGGTTTCGTACCCTACAATAATCTCTTCGTTTGTTCTCCGCTATTAGTGACTTTGGAGTGACTCTTTGTTGCATGTTGAGGGATTGTTATATGATCTAATTATGTTATCCTTGTTGAGAGAACTTGCACTAGTGAAAGTATGAACCCTAGGCCTTGTTTCAAAGCATCGCAATACCGTTTGTGCTCACTTTTATCATTAGTTACCTTGCTGTTTTTATATTTTCATATTACAAAAACATATATCTACCATCCATATTGCACTTGTATCACCATCTCTTCGCCGAACCAGTGCACCTATACAATTTACCATTGTATTGGGTGTATTGGGGACACAAGAGACTCTTTGTTATTTGATTGCAGGGTTGTTTGAGAGAGACCATCTTCATCCTACGCCTCCCACGGATTGATAAACCTTAGGTCATCCGCTTGAGGAAAATTTGCTACTGTTCTACAAACCTCTGCACTTGGAGGCCCAACAACGTCTACAAGAAGAAGGTTGCATAGTAGACATCACACTACATCCTCAACAAGGCTACAATACAAGGCCAATTGCATCCGATCCGGAGGAATACCACAACTCTTCGTGCCTCCCTATATGCCGATGATGGAGCCATTTTTGTGAATCCCATCAAGGAGGACGTCTCCTGTTTTGCCTCCATCTTAGACGCCTTTGGTGAGGTCACGGGTCTGGTCACCAACTACAGAAAAAGTCTTGTCGCCCCAATTCGATGTGCCGACCTTGATCTTCCTGACATTCTGCAAGTTTTCCCTGCCAAACTCACGACCTTCCCCATGACGTACTTGGGGCTGCAACTCTCGGTCAAGAGGCTCAAGGCTGTGCACTTCTTGCCTCTGGAGAACAAAGTTGCGCACAGGCTTGCCCCTTGGATTGGCCACCTCATGGATGCCCCTGGGAGGGCTGTTCTGGTCAAAGCGATTCTCACCGCCATCGCTATCTACAACATTACTTCGCTGGTCCTTCCGGCTAAGGTGATGAAGCGTATTGATGCCTTGCGATGTGCATTTCTTTGGGCTGGTTGCGACAAAGTCACCCGGGGCAAGTGTAAAATCAATTGGGAGCGACTCTGCAGCCCCAAAGCTATGGGCGGCCTGGGCATTTTATATCTGGACAAATTGGCCACTGCTCTCTGCTTGCGGTGGCTTTGGAACGAGTGGGCGAAGCCGCCAAAGCCGTGGTTTGGACTGGGCACTCCTTGCACCGAGGCCGACAGGGACCTTTTCGCGGCTGCTACGAAGGTCGTGGTTGGCAATGGGGCCAAGGCTTGCTTCTGGATGTCTCCCCGGCTTGATGGCCTAAGGCCGATGGACATGGCCCCTAAAATCTTTGAGATCTCAAAAGAGAAAGGCTGCTATGTGAGGAAGGCACTCACTGATGAACTTTGGATATCACAAATTGACATGACAAATGGTATTACCGCATGACATATACATGACTTTATCACCCTTTGGGAGAAGTTGGATGGGATAATCCTGGATCATGACACGCAAGATACTATCACCTGGAAGCTTACGGAGAGTGGTACTTACTCCACTTCTTCGGCCTTTTCGCTAATGTTCGAGGGACGCACCTCAACACCACTCCTAAAGACCGTTTGTAAAGTCTGGGCAGCTCCAAAATGCATGTTCTTTGCTTGGTTAATCATTCACAACAGAGTATGGACGGCGGACAGGCTACAACGAAGGGGGTGACTGAACTGCGGTTTGTGTCCTCTTTGCCGCCAAGTTCAGGAGTCTGCGGCGCACCTCCTATTCCAATGTTGGTTTTCAGTTGTGGTTTGGAATGCGGTAAAGGCGAAGATCTGGCTGAGCAGTATTATCACGACGGACTGGGCGACTATGCGAAGTGTCAGACATTGGTGGACCGAGATTGCGCTCGCACGCTCGCCTAATGGAAAAGGGATGGCCTCCTTCCTTATGCTTAACTCTTGGGAACTTTGGAAGGAGAGGAACGTTAGGGTCTTTCTGAACGTCTCCGCGCCTATGACGATTCTCGTGGAGAAAATCATGGACAAGGCGACAATGTGGACGTTGGCGGGTGCCAAAGGACTGGGTGTAATTTTACATCGTGAGTAGTTGCTTTATCTTCGCCTTTATTTGGCCATTGTTTGGCTGTGGTCCTCGGACCTTGTTACAACTCTTGCTTAATTAATGAAATGGTAAATCTTTTGCCTCGTTTAAAAAAAAGCATAGGTGTTTTCACTCATTTTCTTTAGAGTAAACAAGCAAAAGGGCCCGTGCGTTGCAACGGGAAAAATATCTTCTATTTGAACATGACTAATCCTTACGCCTCTGCCATGAACCGGGTCTCACTCTTATTGCCACATTATAGCCACGCTCCTCAACCCTCTCCACAACTTCCATTCCTTCTTTATCCGGTTTGCCATTTGCCACATTATACCCACAGCTCACCCTCTGCTTTGTTTATTTTTGAAGGCTTGTTGATTGTCTATTTAGTGGCATATATAAATTGACTGGATCATGTGTAAATTAGTGAGGTGGTATTATTAAATCATAAGAAAACCTTTTTTAGCAGAACCGAAAGCAGGCCCAATGAACCAATAGAAAGAATCATAGGGCATGTTCCTGGACAAAGCGAACGAAACCAAGAATATCACCTTGCTTTATTAGTGTGTATATATATAACTTGGGCGAACCCTTGGTCGCACGCGTCCCACGCGGGCGTTGGTAAATTGAGCGTAATTGCTGAGGAAAATATGGTAATGAAGAGAAAAATCTTTACGAGGATGGATGTTTGTATCAAATCAAAGCCTGATGCAAACACTCCGCTAAAACCATATTGGCTCGTAAAGATGTGTAACACCATTACCATTTAGTTTGGTCTGTAGCAAGTACGTCATGACTCACACTTTGACTGATCACTAGCGGTTCCCTACAAAATTCTGTACATGGTAATTGCATTACTATGTGCCCACACACATAAAGAAGAAAAACATGGTAACACATCTAGCTCCAATGGTAATCGCATTACTATGTGCTCACACACAAAAGTAAGAAACACATGGTAATGCATCTAACTCAATGGTAATTGCATTACTATGTGCCGACATGCATAAGGAAGAAAAACATGGTAATGCATCCAACTCGAATGGTAATTGCATTACCATGTGCCAACACACAAAAGGAAGAAATACATGGTAATTCAGCTTACTCTATGGCAATATTTTTTTAAACGAGACAAAAGACTTGCCATTTTCATTAATTAAGAAGAAGTGAGATATGCCCGGTTAATTGACGGAAACCCGGACTAAAACCGATACAATCCAGCCCATATAAAATGGGTACCACCGGCCAACCTGGCCACCGACATGGGATCACAGAGCTACAAAGAGGAAACGATATCCGCCGAGAAGTCACAAACGTCATCGTCATCACCGGCTACCTCCGAACGAGCGACTCCTACTTCACCGTAGACCTTCATCGTCGAAGCCAACCCGCAAACAGCTGCACATAAATCATGACGGCACATGCCAACAGATGGCCACACGCGCGAACAACCGACAGCTCCGACTCTGACGACGATCATCACAAGGGAGATATGCAGGACTTGCGCCAACCGTGCCCTAAAGAGCACATCAGACACGCCAGGAAGATCCGACTACCGAAGCCCGAGCCGCAACCAAAGCTCCTCTCGACACCATCATCGTTGCCAAACAGAAATCAGCGCCCCCGAAAAAGCCGCCTCAGCAAACTACGCGGCGAAGATGCCGCAAACCACGCGGCGAAGATGCCGCAACCCACACGGCGAAGATGCCGCCATCCATCGGTCTCCTAGTCGTAGCCGGCTCCGAGACGATGCCCCCAAGGAGGAGAGAGACGCGAAGACGCCTTCATCGCCCGATCCAGCGGATCTGAGGTTTCCCTCCGGAGCCAAAGCCATGGGGAGGAGCAGGAGCACCTCCACGATGACGCTTCCAAGAAAGATCGCGGCACCAGCGGGCGCCGCCGTCACCGGCTCCGATAAGGACCGGAGCAAAGATTTCTCCCGGAGCTGCGCCGACCACCAACCGCCACCGACCACCGCCAACCACCCACCACCCCTGCTGAGAGCAACCTCACTCCAGCCGCGGGATCCCTCGATCCACCGCAACCAGACACGCACCACCTCCCTGGCCGTAGCCGTCGTCCACCACCGCAGCACCACCGCAGCACCCGCGCCACAGAGGAGGAGCAGGGGCACCCGTAGCACACCACGCGCTCCGGGGAAGCCGCCCGCCACGCCCTGCGAGTCACCGCGCCCAGCCTGCACGAGCCGCCGCCGCACCCCACCGTCGATCCGCGCCCCTCGCACGCATCGAGGCACCGAGCGCCGCCGCGACCAACCGCGCACGCAGTCCACACCCAGGCCGCGCCGATAGCCCGGACCGAGGCCACCGCCCCGACGTCCCATCCGCCACCCGCAGCCGCCGCCACTGACGGCCAGATTTGGCCCCGCCAGATCGAGCCCCCCAGGCAGCCACGGGGACCCTCGCGCAGTCCACCACACAGCCACCAGGAACAGCCGCGGCCGCGCCGCCTCGCTGCTGCCACCCGTCGCCACGCCGCCGCGCCCTGCCGTCAGCGCGCCGCCACCAGCATGGGCCGGCTGCCCGCGCGAGCCGCCACCAGCCGAGGGGAGAGGAAGCCCCCCCCCCCGCCGCCTACGCAAGCCAGGCTTCGCCTGGCGGCGCCTAGTGGCGGCGGCGAGGAGGAGGGAGGAGGTAGGGGAGCGGGGGCGGTCGGGGCTGGGGCTCGCCAGCCGTCGCTCGCGGGAGCGACGGGGGCGAGAGGATAAGAGAAGCGAGTGTTCCTCCGTCTACTCCATGGTAATTGCATTGCTATGTGCAGAACATGCATAAGGAAGAAAAACATGGTGATGCATCTAACTCCATTACTATGTTTCACAGTGACTTTACCAGCAACATAATTAATTCTACGGGACGGAGAGTTGTGGGTGTGATACCTAGTAACGAATTAAATTCTTTTACTTCATTAGCCGGCAATTTTACGACCATTAGCAGCTTGACATCGAGCGATTAGGGGCCGGCGTGCAGGATAAGCAGCGCTGAAGCCTATTTAATTTGTAGAATTTTCAAAATGTTAGATGTAGAAAAAATATGCAATTTGAGTGGCATGTCAGCCTGAATCTATAAGATTGAGAAACCATTGGCAGTTAGATTATAGATTGTTTGATGCCACATGACAAACAAAAGAATTATACAAAAATGTGTGGGTGGATGAATTTTTTCCTCTAAAATAGATTGCGGAGCAATCCGTAGGATTTTTTTTTCCCGAAGGATTCCAATCCTATGAATCAAACATGATATGTAAGAAAAATTCGTAAGGAAGCAAAACCTTCAAAAATCCTATGACATTCTTTAGAATCAAAGGAAGCCTTGATCTTGGCACAAAAAGGAGTTTTGAAACTTTAAAATATAATTGTTTGTTTTTCTCAATACCAGGCTCCAAGGAGCCGGGATTGTGAAACACACACATTCATTAGCAAGGTTTGATGTCAAAACCATTTTTCCTCATTTTGTTCACCATCCTCACAAATGACCAAACCATGCCAAGGCTAGACACTTACGCTAGCGAGTGACAGACATGTTGGCGCCAGAGTGCACGAAATACGGAAAGTTCAAACATCATTTTGAGCTTTCCGTGAAAATCACCAAAGAAAATACAGGAAACATAAACTTGACTTCCAAATAATACAAAGTGCTTTCAACTGCTTGAATACAACATTCACATGATAAGAACAT
This sequence comes from Secale cereale, assembly GCA_902687465.1. NCBI lineage: Eukaryota > Viridiplantae > Streptophyta > Magnoliopsida > Poales > Poaceae > Secale > Secale cereale. Next base: position 160,077,570 of record LR738709.1, read on the forward strand.
GTAATTTTTACGACAAAATTCACAAGATTTTTTTAAGGAAAATAGAAACCAAGATAATTTTTAGGGAGTGGCCCCTACCTCCTGCTTCACTAGGGTGGCAACAATAGTGACATGGATCATTCTGGCGAAGGAACTTTAGGCGCCGCGCGTGGATGAGGATGCGACTACAACAACATATACTATGACTGCATGTCGAAGGCATCCATTCGAGGGGCGAAGGACATTGTAAGACAAAATGGAGGACAACAACTGAACACATGGTCAAATGGAGCAAATGTCACTCGCTCTGCAAACTTATGGGCGGCATGTGATGGAGAAGAAATGAAGTGTTCCTCGCACTGAGAAGAGAAGGTAAATATCAACTTCACAAATGTTTAAAAAGTGATGCCATATAAGCTTGGCATGTTCCACATTCTTAAGCTTGTGTAGTGAACAATCACAAATCAGGATTTCACAAGACTACCTCCTTGAGGCTATAGTCCACCACTCCACTATTGTAAGAGCATCTCTAGCAGACCCCTTATATCGCAGACTTTATAGTGCGTTAACAGTAAAACAAACCCCTTATAACGTGTTTTGCCGGCTGGTGCGGGTTGCGACCGAACAAACCTCGAATAACGGAACTGTAAAACATAATATCTGTTCGACCGCAACCCTTACTAGCCCGCAAAACACGCTAAGTCAAACTAGAAGGGGCAGAAAAGGACTCACCGACGGCGGTTGATCCGGGACGGCTCGGCCCGGCGAATCAGGGGCGGGCGACGACTCGACGACAGTCGATCCAGGGTGGCGGCGACCCGAGGGCGGCTCGGCTCGGCGGATCCGGGGCGACGGCAAAGCGGCGCGGTGGACCCTGGTCTGGAGCGTCCCGGCGGCGTGATTCCGTCAGCGGATGTGGCCGGGATCAAAGGCGGCGGCAGTGCCGGGTGGCTGCGGGATGGGGGTGGGGAACGCGCCCTTGCGGAAATGTCCCTCCCGCCAACCGATTTTGCGAGATACAGGGCACCGACGGGCGGAGGGGGGGGGGGGG
>LR738709.1:160078671-160121517 GCA_902687465.1 Secale cereale
GGGGGGGGGCTATGCATTCGCGGGTCAGAGGGGACAATTTACCGCGCCCCTCAAAACAATTAAAGGGTCGGACGCGTTTACGGTGTTTGTTCGGGCTATTTTTTCGTGTAAAACCGTAAACTAACAGTTATTTTGTGGGTCGACGCGATATAGGAGATCTGCTAGATACGTTCTAACCACGTCTAACAATGAGGTCACCTTATACATAGACGATCCCCTCAGCAATATTAAGATATTTTACCCCCTCAATAGAACGTTGATGCCCTGATGAGAGTATTCACTTTTTTTTTTACGGGATGGGAGTATTCACTCATAGCTGTTAGATCAACTAGATATAACGCTTAATAAAAATGTCCTTTATAGAAAGTGAGAAACACTGAGACAATTCGTTGCTGGTTGTGTGTGTATTCGTCTATGTTGTATTGTATTTGGTGTGTCCAAATAAAAAGATTTCAATAACTACAAAACACATTTTTCTCATGAACAACTGCAGAAATGCATGCTAGTTGAATAAAAGGATCAACTTATCCGACAATCCAGACACACACATGCAACATGCGAGCAAGCTATGCACCGGAAACCAATGTTTTAAATAGCGAGCAATGACATTTAGGGGCGGTTCCGACAAAAGCTAAATCAAAGCTAAGCCCTATTTAGCATTTTCTTAAATAATGATTTACTTTTTTCAGAAAATAAGTATATAAACTGGCATCATATATGATATATCGCATATACTTGACATATACACATGTTGGAACATCAAAACCCGAGCACTAATCAGGTCTACTAATTCAGTAATCAAGCTTTGCATTAATGCATCGTAGCGGCTTAGTGGGCTAAATGACTTCAAATTTAGCGTTATAGCGGAAAAAAGGAGGCTATTAGTGTCATTTTTAATTCAGCCTTAAACGTGCATAGCTTTACACTGCCCGTAATGGGAGTATCATAGATAGTATCATGCATGTCAACTAAGCAATTTTGGTGAGGTGACATAAAATTAAATGAAGAAAAAAAGACTTGAGTATCATATCATGATACCGTATCATATTAAATGATGTGCTACTTTGTGTCATGCATGTCAATAAATATACTACTCTATGATACCAACATATGATATTATGCATTACCGATGTAGTATCATACACTAGTATCATAGCATGATACTAGAATATGATACTCCCCATTACAACCAGCCTTAGCGAGAGAGCTCTCTGAAGGCTATGGGGCAAAATTACGAGGACAAGCTCATTTGAGGACTTAAAAACACATTTCCACAGTGCACAAAAATCCAAAAAAATTTGTACATACACAAATACACATTTTTTTCTTTATAGGAAATTCATAAATACATATATAACACTTCAAGAAATCTTTCATAACAATATATTTTCATACGTGTCATAGAAAAAACAAATACTTGCATTAAAATGGGCAATTTTCTGCTGTTGTTGGGCCGGTTTTTGTGTGTGTAGATTGACAAGTACGTCGGCAATATGTTTCAGTTTGCACAGAAAAAATCCATTGGCGTCGCCCCCCGCGTCGCCCCCCCTCTAGAGCGGCTCGGGCGGAACCCTAACTCACACCGCCGCCGGGCTCCACCAACCTCTCCTTCCCCTCCACCACCGTCGGAGGAGGTCGCCGGGCGAAGCCCCGGGCGGCTGACGGCGGCGGCGGAGGCTTCTTTCTCTCCCGCGTTGCATTGGGTGAGGCGGGTCACCCGTGGCGCAGGGCCCCCTCCCCGATCTGAGTCGCGGCGGCGTGGTGATGGGAGGAGGCGGCGGAGCTGCGGGCTTCGTGGAAGATCTGGTGATGCCCGCTGCTTGGTGGGCGTGCATGGTCATGACGGCGGAGGTCGTAGTGGCCGACGGCTTGGCCGGTCGGCGGCGGTGGAACATGGCCGGTGGCAGCGGCGATGCTCTGTCTGGATCCCGGGGCGGCGGCCCTAGATGGTGGCGGCTGGTGAAGCTAGGGCTTCCCGCGGCGGCATGGCGTGGTGCAGTTCCTGTCCAAGGCGGATTTGTGACGGCGATCTGATCTACAGATTGGTTCGAATCAAAGACGATGACGAGCGTGCGAGATCCATCTCGGCAGCTCTCGCGGCTTGGCGAGGCGGGGTGGGAGCCCTCCTCCTAGGCTACAGTGGTGGCACACTCAGGTAGTGGCTAGTGCGCCAGGGCTCCTATGGCGGCACTGCTGTTGCGGTTGGTCGCCGGATCTAGGCGGCTAGATCTGGGACTTTGAATGCCGTCGAGACGGTGCACAGGTTGTCGGGTGGGTTACTTGGGATGGATCCGGGTGAAATCCTGGTCTTCGGTCGATGGCCGGAGCCGGTGATGACGATGCCCTTATCATCGTTTCCTTCGTGAAGGCATCATCGAGGTGAAGCTCCCAACTCCACTCAATACCTCTGGGGGAAACCGTAGATCAGCTGATCGTATGTTGGCGGCAATCATGTGTCGTTACCCCCTTGGGGGCGGCATTCTTGGAGGTGCACTCGGCCTCGCGGGACCAGCGGACGACATCTTTGATGGAGCGGAGCTCCATCCTACACATTAAAGGCGACGGATCTCGACGGCGTGACGCAGTGCATATTCGGCGTTCGATGTGAGAGGATGGACTAGCGCAGGAGGACGACGCTGTCTGGCGTTGTAGTGGCGTCGATGACAGAGAGACCTGGCACGGTAGATGCAACAGTACAACTCTGAAGATGGATTGATGGCAGGTGACTGCGGCGGCCTCATACTGGGCAGACGTCCTGGTTGAGGAGTGCGTCGGACTGGTAGGTGCCCCATACCCGACATGCGTCCTGGTTGAGACCTCAGGTCTTAGATGTTTAGGTTTGGCTGCGAGGTTTGTTTGGTATTAGGTCCAGACTATCAGCATCCCTTCATCAACTAGATAGGAGTAGCGACAGATATTGGTTAAACGGTGGCTTTAGTCTTACTGTTGTATGACTCTGTAATGTCTTGTGCGAATAGTTAATAAAGTGGCTGCATGCATCGTCTAGACACAGAGGCCCAAGGTACTCTCCATTTCTAAATAAATAAATAAATAAACAGAAAAAATCCATTTAAAAAAAACTTGGAGACACGATTTTGTTTTCTTTTTTTGGAAAAAAGGGGCTCCACAAATTCGCTTCCCCTGGGGCTCTCTGAAACGTTGCCGGAAACTAACAATGACGGCAGCAAACCATTAGACGCAGCAGAAAGCAGGTACACCGTACACACATGCACATACATGTATATTTCTCTTTCCATTCCACATCACTGACCTCTGAGCGTTAACATCCGAATCACCATTGGCGCGGCATGGGCTTGCACCTTCTTGATCTAACTTGGCTGCGCGGCCAGGTCCCGTCGCCGAGTTGAGCTCGCACTGCGCCATTCGGGGTACGGACGGAAGGAGCACGTGGGAGGCCACACCGGCAGCGTAGGAGGAGCCTGCCGTGCCCTGCCCTGGGTGTGAGTGGAGCTCCTAGAGGGAAACGAGAGAGGAGAAAGACAAGTGGCGCGGAAAGGGAGCGCGCTCCGCTCCGCAATAAATAATCTGGTGCCCGTTCCTTTCGATCGCCTTCGCATTGTTGCTTGGCATGGCGGTTGGCGGGTAAGGTACTACATGGTTCTCAGTGCTGCTGGGATTAATTGGCGGATGCAGAGATCAATGCGGAATTAAGCAGCGACCAAGATTTGATTGCGCGCTCAACGTGAGCCATACGTACAAAGATTTTTCCCTACCGGGGGAACTTGCGGGCTGAGGTGGAGTGTCACGGTGAGAACCGCGGGGAGTGGTCAGTGACGACCAAGAAGAATCAGTGAGGAAGATGACGCGTACAGCCGTAAGCTGGTCCACAAGTTCAGCATTTTCGATACATTTTCCTCTCTAAGAGCACCTACAGCCGAGCATAAATAGTATTTATATACTCCCTCCATTCTATACAAGGCCACTAATGGTTTCCTCGTACAAGGCTACTATGAAAATTACAATTTGCATCTATACAAGGCCATTAACTGTAATCGAGGCAAAAAATAATGATGTTTCCTCGTACTACTAACTATTTTAATACTTGCATGCTTGTAGTCATAATGATACTATGATACTTCCTTCTATTCTTTCCTTGCATGCATGTGGGCGTATTAATGCTCCGAGTTAACGAAAAGAAAAGTGGACATACAAAGTAGTCATTAAATTTTACCTTGGGACATGTAATTTGAGTTTGTGGCTTTGTATAAGGGAATGGAGGGAGTATAATTTATGGGTTCACATGTGTTCTTTGGTTTTCATTAAGGATCCACATGTGCTCCACAAAATCATTGAGTAGCTGCGTGTGCATCTGATGATCTCGAAGATTCTGATGCATCTGCACAAAATTCATAAGCCGAGTCGCATCTTGATCTTTCGGGATTTGAACTTATTCTTCACATGCTACAACACCATTGGTTTGGCTACACTATCACTCTCATCCTCGATAATTTTTTCTCGAATACGCACGAGTGTGTGTATCATTCATTAAAGAAGAAGAGGGGTGGGGAGCCCCAAACCACCGTTACAACAAGGTATATCTATTTACATGCGGATTTCATCCGACCTACCCACTACTCAGTTATGACGGAACTAGTCATGCCCTACCCGCTCCATCAGAGCCGACTCCTCTCCTATGACCGCTCCATTGAGCAGACCTGCCTTCACCCAGAGCGCTCACTCCTCCTGTAGCCTGTGCAACACACCTGGAAGTAACGGTGTGGCACCATTGAACACTATATCATTCCTATGCTTCCACATCATCCACATTGTCAGCAAGCATCGTGCCCGCGTGGACTTACGGTGCTCCATGCTTTCATCCTGCCTTGCGCACCATCCGCCCAAGGTCTCATCTGGCAGGGGTAGGTACTCCGCCCTCCCAGCCAAAGTGGTACACCATTGCCAAACCTGCCTTGCGAAGACGCAACCGATGAGTAAGTGCTGAATGATCTCATCGTGTTGGTTGCAAAAAGGGCAAGTGTCTTGATGAGGCAACCCTCTACGCACCAGCCCGTCAGAGGCCCAACATCGGTTCCTGATAGCCAGCCAGGAGAAAAAGCGACATCTTAATGGATCCCTCGACTTCCAAGTAAACGCCGCTATCGGAGAGAGTCGTAGGCCCATAAATTTGGACGCATATGCAGATCTCGCAGAATACCTGCCATTACCTTCCCACGCCCACTGAACCTTGTCCTCCACACCCTCTGTCAACCCAAACTCCGCCAGGCTCGTCCAAAGCTGCAAGAATTCCTCAAGCTCTGGCAGTGTTAGATTGGGGCCGACATCACTAGCCTATGTAACAGTGATGAGCGCATCCGAGACCATCCTCGACTTCCTGATCCGTGGAGGTATTCTGTTGTACAGTGCTGGCACGATTTCACTTATCCTTGCTCCGTGGACCCATCGGTCCTCCCAGAACATAGTGGTTGTTTCGCCCCCACCGTCGTATGTGTCGCGACCTAAGCCAAAGCCATTGATTCCGGTGACACTGTAATGGAGAATTCTGCCCAGGATCTCTCCTTGTCTACCCTCTGCAGCCAAGGCAAGTGAGCCTGCAATGCCTTATTGAGCCATCGCAAGTCGGGAATCCCCAGGCCACCAGCCCACTTAGGTGCACATACCTCCTCCCAAGCCACCGAGCAATTGCCACCATTCGCCTCATTCGTGCCGCACCAAAGGAACCCCCGACAAATCTTGACTAGCGCAGAAAGAGTTTTTGCTGGAAGACTTAGTGCAAGCATGGAGTGGACGGGTATAGCGCAGAACACAGATTGGATTAGAATCAGCCGCCCAATCTTCGGCAGGAGTGCCGCTTTCCATAGAGGTAAGCAATCTCGAACCTTGTCCACCAGACCTTGCAACTGCGCCGCCGACTGCTTTCTGAGCGCTAAGGGCAGACCCATGTAGGTGCATGGGAAGGCCGACGTCGAGCACCCCAGTATTGCTGTTACCACGACCACATCCTCCCGCGAACATCGAATCGGCCAGATGGTGCTCTTGTTCATATTGACAACCAAGCCCGAGGCCTGTGCAAAGACATGTAAGAGCGCGGCACATGTCGTTGCCTCCAACATCGTCGGTTTGAAGAAGAGAACTACATCATTAGCAAACATAGATGTGCTTTGCCGCAGTCCCGCCCTTGCCAGCCGCGTCAGTAATGCTCTCCTCGTTGCATGTACAAATAGGGCGCGTAAGGGCTCCATACAGAGTATGAATAGCATTGGTGACAGCGGGTCGCCCTATCGGAGGCCCTGACATGAGAGGATTGGCTTACCCGGCGTGTCGTTGACCATAATCCGCGTTGATAAGGTAGCCAACAAACCACATATCCAAGAGATCCATCTAGCTCCGAAGCCCATTCTCCTCAAGACCTCAAGAATAAATGACCATTGTATCGTGACAAACGTCTTAGTTATGTCCAACTTGAGCATGATCGTTGGGCTTCTAAGCGCATGCAGCCTTCGAGCTATGCATTGGACTAGCATGAAATTCTCGTGCAAGGAGCGACCTCTCACAAACGCACTCTATTGGAGACCCACTAAATTCAGTAGCTCCTCCGCCAGCCTTGTAGCTAGAATCTTATCAAAGATCTTGATCGGCCCACATACAAGGCTGACCGGCCTGCAGCCCCTGACATCCACCGCTCCTGCCTTCTTCGGGAGCAAGGTCACTATCGCCTTGTTATCGCAGCCATGCCCCTCACATCCCCTCTATAGAAGTGATCAAGTGCCCTCATAAAATGGTCCTTGATGACGTGCCAGCAAGTGGCATAGAATCTACCCGTATAGCCGTCCGGGCCTGGCGCCTTATCGAGTGGCATGTCTTTGATTACTCTGTACACTTCCGCCTCGTCGAACGGTACTTCCAACCGAGCAAGGTCAAGGCAAGGCAGGTCCAGCATGTCCAGATTGACCGTAGCCCCGAGCCAAAGAGTTGCCCATAGTACTCATCCACGACCTTTGCAATTTCCTCCTGACCCGTGTGCATCGCACCATTGAGTTGCGTAGACGTGATTATGTTCTTTCGTTGCTTATGTGCCGCCTGTCTCTAAAAGAATCTCGTGTTCGCATCCCCTTCCCGTAGCTGCAGAAGGCGTGATCTTTGACGCGCGATTGTCTTCTCCAACGAGCAAAGTTCCAATAGCTTCCGCTTGAGCAGTTTGCACATAGCATGCTCCTAGTCAGACAATGCCCGAGCTTGCGATGCCACATCCAATCTAGCAATGACCTCCATGGCTATGGATATTTGGAGGTGGGTGTTGCCGATCCACCGATCACTCCACGCTTGCAAAGCCTTAGCGATAGCGTGTAGTTTGTTATCAAGCTCTATGATTCTGAAGCAACCGACCCCACGCTTCCAGCACGGTCTCCAAGAAACCTTCAGCCTTAGGCCAGATGCTCTCAAATTTGAAGCGTTTGCCAAGATGCAATTCCGCATCCGGATCCACAAGGAGTGGGCAGTGATCCTACACCGCGGAGCCCATAGCCGTGAGCAAGTTTCTCGGGTAGATATCCTCCCATGTATTCGTGATGAAAACGTGGTCTATCTTCTTCAAGGTGGGGTTCCTCTACTCATTACTCCAGGTGTAACATCGTCCATTTAGGTACATCTCTTTTAGCTCCAGCCTATTGAGCATAGCACGGAAACGCGCCATCATCCTCCTGTTAGCGTTTGGCTTGTTCTTGTTGTTCGCGGAAACCGAAAGGTTGAAATCACCCACCAAGGCCCATGACCCCACGTGTAGGTCTCGTATATCCGGAATCTCTGTAAGGAACTCAACTTTGTCCGCGTCGCTTTGAGGACCATACACCCCAGTTAGCCACCAGTGCGACACTCCTTCTTGTGACACCAGCGCCGTGAGCGTGTTTGCTATCGTGTACCGATTGGAAAGTGAAACTACTAATCTATCCCAAGCAAGTAGGATTCCACCACGCGTACCGATCGCGGGGACATAATAGTAATTACCGAATTTATTACCAAGGCATTGCCTAACCACCTCGTCTGATATCAACTCCATTTTGGTTTCCTGGAGGCATACAATCCTCACATTAGCTGCCACTACTACTTGGTACACGGCACTTCTTCGAGCAGGCGGCTTAACCCTCGAACATTCCACACTAAGATTTTGGGAGGATGAGATGTCATTGACAAGACCCTTAGAATCCACCACCGGACTTGACAGCCCTACCTGGCATCAGCTCACACCTCCTCCTCGCACTGCAAGGGAAGGACCGATCTGTCCACAAACAAGGCCAAGATTGCCTTCACGTGACAGTCAAGTAACGGCTTGTCGAAGAGCTTCACATATGCTTAAAGTGCCTCATCATCGATCTGATTCCCCTCATTTGCCAAGCACAATTTCCTAATGAGAACTGCTTGCTGTTTCGTGGCCTTGGATCCGCGCCCTCCCTTGGCTAGTCGCACACTCTAGCATGGAGATGGCACTGGCGGCCTCTTTTGCTGTGGCCTACGCTGTTTCTTAGGCATTTCCCGTGCCTTTGGTTGAGCCAGCAACGACGAAAGTGCCTGACGCAGCTCGAAGCAGAGCTGCGAGACCTGCTCCTAAGGCAACGTCCTAGCGGGGGACCCCACCTGCACCTGCTGCTGCGGTGTGTCCACATGATCCTGGCCTGAAGTGCCGTATGTGTCAAAGAATTGCTTTCCTTCTCCTGAGAAAGGCTCACCAAAAACCACTGACCACCTCACGTGCATGGCCGCGTCCCATCCCCATGCAGGGTGGGTCCCAGAGGATCTTCCCACGTGCTCTGGCTAATCAGTGCAGACCCGTCCAAACATGCACCATCCACCTCGGGCCGTGCAAGATTCCCACTCCGCACTATGCCTGGGGAGCCGCGCAAATCGTCTATACCGGCCTACAGCTCCCATCCTCCAATCCTGATCGACTGCAAAAGCGTTTGGTCCCCCGCCGCAGGTTCTAGCTGTCTTGACCTGACTGTTCCACCAACTACCTGCTACGGTCGTGTCCCACCTGCTGCCTGGTTCACCGAACGCGGAGAATTCGCTTGACCAGACTGCGGGACCACCACCCGTCTCGGTCCACTCACTACATGGCTCCCTGGCTACACGCCAAGCGCCCTGGCAACCCTGCTTTCCACCACATCCATGACGCGATAGGATGCTGTCGGACCCTCCACGCTTTTCGTATGAGACTGCCCGACCGGATTAGGCCTTATCCCGACAACAGAGGCTCCTGCCCTGTCAGCTGCTAGCTCACGCTGACCAGCCCGCATTTAAATTGTCTGTTGGCCAACGGAGGACGGCGCCGACGCCGACGAGGAGGCCGCCGAGCGCGCCGGCGAATGCGGCGGCTGCGGGGGACTGTCCCGGCCCCTGAAGCATGAGTCCCCACCGAAATCGCCTCCAGATGGTGGGGAAGGCGGCAGGGGCGGCGGCGGCAACCCCGCCCGCTGCCCGAGATGCACCAGCGCAGCTGCCCGCAGGATGTCGATCAGGTACCACAGAGCGTCCACTCCACCATCTACCTGCACCGCGTGCTGGCTTCGCCTGTTCGGCTCCTCCACAATGAGAATCCGTCGCGAGGGAATGCATGCCGGGTCGTCCGTATGTAGCCACACCATGAAACCGGTAATGCCGCCATGCACTTCCATGACTGCACCAATCTTGACGACAATCCCCAGCCCCAGCAGGAGCACCTCCACAGTTCACCTTGTTCAAGCGTTCGTCGGAACTCCACGTAGCACCAGCGGCACTAGAAACGGCATGGGGATGGCTGTAGCACGCGAATGACGAGACCTGAGTGCAAGGACAAGGTCGAAATGCCTGTTGCCAGCCCGGCCGCGCCTGAGCCACCTGTTCCTTATTGATAACCCTTAAGTATATGGGATCACAACAGTTTTCAAGGGTAGAGTATTCAACCCAAATTTATTGATTCGACACAAGGGGAGCCAAAGAATATTTGCAAGTATTAGCAAATGAGTTGTCAATTCAATCACACCTGGAGATTAATTATCTGCAACAAAGTGATCAGTAGCACAGTAGTATGATAGTTTTGATAGTAGCAGTAACATCAACATTAACGGTAGGTGTTTCAAATTTTTCAGTGTCAAGCACTTCATCAGTTCCAATAGTCTCATCAATAGTAGCATTCTCAGTATCATTAAGTCTAGCAAGTTGTTCATCAAGAAATTCACCCAATGACACAGTCTTATCAAGCAAGGTACTAGCATCATTCATAGTAGAAGTAGCATCATCAATTCCTTGCGATATATCAGGATTAATAGCAGAGTGTGGTGTAGCAAGCTTACTTATTATTGAAGGAGAATCAAGTGCAGAGGGTGATGGCAATTCCTTACCCCCCTCATACTTGAAGGAAAAATCTTAGTTCGATCATCCTTCAGATTCTTCATAGTGCTAGATAGATAATAATTCTAAGTGACTCAACAAATAGAGCTATGATCCCCGGCAACGGCGCCAGAAAAAGGTCTTAATAACCCTCAAGTATAAGGGATTGCAATAGTTTTCAAGGGTAGAGTGTTCAACCCAAATTTATAGATTCGACACAAGGGGAGCCAAAGAATATTTGCAAGTATTAGCAACTGAGTTATCAATTCAATCACACCTAGATATTAATTATCTGCAGCAAAGTGATTCGTAGCACAGTAGTATGATAGTTTTGATAGTAGCAGTAACAACAATAGTAACGGTAGCAGTGATAGTAGTAGTGGCAGTAGTAGTAACTTAGCAAGATCAATATGTAGGAAAATCATAGGCATTGGATTGTGCCCACCTAGGTGCCCCCCTCCAGTGATTCTTGGCTCAAGTATTTTTCTTTATTCGTATAAAAAATCCTCGCAAAGTTTCGTTCCAATCTGAGAACTTTTATTTCTGCACAAAAACAACACCATGGTAGTTCTGCTGAAAACAACGTCAGTACGGGTTAGTTTCATTCGAATCATGCAAATTAGAGTCCAAAACAAGAGGAAAAGCGTTAGGAAAAGTTGTTACGACGGAGATGTATCAACTCGCCCAAGCTTAAAACTTTGCTTGTCCTCAAGCAATTCAGTTGATAAACTGAAAGTGAAAAAGAAAAACTTTTACAAACTCTTTTTCTTTTGTTTACATAAATAAGCTTAAGTTGCACCCAGGTTTTCAGCAAATATCATGACTAACCATGTCAACAATAACTCTTAGAAATTATATTAACTCATATCAATGTCATAAACAGCTAGAGAGAAATAGTAAGATATCTCAAAGGTCAACACTTTGTCAAAACAACCATGATATAACATGACAATATTGGTATCACACTAGCCCCTTCTAAGACCGCAAATAAATGCAGAGCACCTCCAAAGTTCAAGCAACGACTAAACATTGTAATTCATGGTAGAAAAGATCCAGTCATGCTAACACCCAACATTCACTACACACAATGCATAAGCATGACAACAGTGCTATCAGATCTGGCGCTTATTAGAGAAGGTGACGACTCAACATAAAAGTAAATAGATAGTCCCTTCACAGAGGGAAGCATGGATTTGCAGAGGTGCGAGAGCTCAAGGTTTTAAAACAGAGATAAATATAATTTTGAGAGGTGCACCCTTCATATTTACTTCGCGACAATCAGTTATCAATATCTTCCACGCTAAACACATTAGTAGCGGTTCCCAAGCGAAAAAGTAAAGGTTATTACTCCATAGGAGTTTTTGTTTGATTATTTGTAAGCTCTTTTCCTTTTGAAGTTGGAACTGGGAATCCCTTTTACCTCCCCCTCTCGTGCAAGGACAAGTGAATAAACACTCGTCATGAGAATAACCATCTTAGCATGGAAGATACTGACTACCTCCTGTCACTCTATGAACATTCCAGGCACACAAAAGGGATGTTTATTTGAAATTTTAGAGGTGGCACACGCAAATTTACTTAGGATGGCAGGGTAATACCGCATATAGGTATGTATGATGGACTCATCTGGAATAACTTTGATTTTTGAATTTGATGTACAAGTAGTAATTCCGCTTAGTACAGGCGAAGGCTAGCAAGTAGGTTGGGAAGCGGCCAACTAGAGAGCAACGATGTTCATGAACATACATTATGCATAACAAACATCGGACACCAGCATGAGTAGGATATGGACACCATGAACATAAATATCGTAGAGGCTATGTTGGTTTTGATTCAACTACATGCATGAACATGTGCCAAGTCAAGCCACTTGAAACATTCGGAGGAGGATACCATATCATCATACTACCTCACAATCATTTTAACGCTATGTTGATCTTCCAGATAAATCATTATTCACTCCTAGCTATTTAAGCATGGCATGAGAAACTATAATCTCTAATTATCATTGCAAACATGTTTGATCATAATAGGCTGAAGCATGGATACTAAGTTAAACATATTTACAAAAACAAAAACAAGTTGAGTTCATACCCGTTTCTCTCTGCCACGACCAGTTCACCGAATGTCGTCATTATTGCCTTTCACTTGCACGACCGAATGATAATAATAACAATAGTGCAAGAGTGCCATGGACTAAGCTAGAATATGCAAACAACTCAAGAAGGAGAAGACAACATAATTTGGGACTCTTGTTAGATCGATAATAATGCAGATGAGAGCCACTCAACATTTTCATTGTGGTCTTCTCCTTGGTACAACTCAAAAACTAGAAAAGAAATTCAGAGAAAGACAAGGAAATATTTTTGGATTTTTGATTTTCTCGAAACACAAGAAGAAACGAGAAAACGAATCTAGCATGGATAATACAATAAAAAGTGTGAACACCGACTATGTTAATGAAATGTGTGAACATGAATGTAATGTCGGTGGAAATACGTACTCCCCCAAGCTTAGGTTTTTGGCCTAGCTCGGTAATCACCAACCGTAGTAACCATCCGTTCCCATGTCGAAGTGTTGTGGTGGGGGCACCTGAGCATCCCATTCCCGAGGCTCCACCTCTGCTGCTGCCTAGGCATCCCGATAGGCAACAATGTCCGTTTGCATAATCCTGTATACGCCCATAGGAATAGGATCAAACAAAGCAGGTGCCGACAATGAAATAATATCATGCGTATCTTCACTAAAGACTAAGTTATAAGGAACATCCATAGTGTTCTCTCTGTCAATAAAGAAGTGATGTTCCATAAACTGGCGATCTAGAAAAACCTTGGGGAACTGATAATCATGTTGGCATATTTCAACGTTAAAGTGACTGGCTAAACAAGTGGCATAAATGCCTCCATGAATTTTACCATTGGACCCGTTGAGGTGTAGGCGGCGTGCCACAATAGCTCCCAAGCTATAAGTGTTGTCGCCCTCAAGTGAACGATGTAAGACAGTGAAGTCTGGAGCACTGAGTGCACCAACCTTCTCTCTAGCAAGTAAACACTTCGCAAAAAATAGAGCAAAATAATGCACAGAAGGAAACTGCAGGCTAACAGCGGTAACGCTCGACGCCCCTCTCTCACCCCCTACGATCAGAGAACGGTAAAAACTTTCAAACTCCGCGGGCCTAGGTTCCCTCAAATTCCCATCAGAAGGGAGAATCATATGTCACAAAATTCAGTGAGAGGTATCTGATGGGGCTCAGCATATAAATTAAACCGCACCTCAGGGGGATTATTCCTACTTAAAAATTGAAAACTGTGAACAAAGAAATTTGTGAGGAGACGATACTGTTCACACTCAGCTGCGTGAAGTCGGTGAGACTGGCATTAGCAGCAAATTGTGCAAACTCTTGGTGATTCCAGCTTCATCCATGAATGGGATGTGCGGCCATTCACACGGCCGTACCTCCGCCCTTCTCCGGAGACGGAGATCGCTATCAGACGAATCCCCTATAACTCCCTTGGAGTTCTTGATACGTCTCCGATGTATCTATAGTTTTTGATTGTTCCATGCTATTATATTATCCTTCTAGGATGTCTTATGGGCTTTATTATACACTTTTATATGATTTTTGGGACTAACCTATTAGCCCAGAGCCCAGTGCCGGTTTCTGTTTTTCTCCTGTTTTAGGGTTTTGCAGAAAAGGAAAATAAAACGGAGTCCAATTGACGAGCCAATTTTTGATGATTTTTTCTGGACCAAAAGAAGCCCCCGAAGCAAAAGAGTTGGGCCAGGAGAGCCACAGGCTGCCGTCGAGGGTGGGGGCCACGCCCTGGGAAGGGGGGCGCGCCCCCTATCTCGAGGACGGCCCGTAGCTCCCCTTTACTTGGCCCCGACTCCAAAAATTCCTATAAATATTGAAACCTTTGGAAATTAACCTAGATCGGGAGTTCCGTCGCCGAAAGCCTCTATAGCCACCGAAAACCAATCTACACCCGTTCTGGCACCCTGCTGGAGGGGGGAATCCCTCTTCGGTGGCTATCTTCATCATCCCGGCGCTCTCCATGACGAGGAGGGAGTAGTCCACCCTCGGGGATGAGGGTATGTATCAGTAGCTATGTGTTTGATCTCTCTCTCTCTCTCTCTCTCTCTCTCTCTCTCTCTCTCTCGTGTTCTTGAGATGGCACGATCTTGATGTATCGCGAGCTTTGCTATTCTAGTTGGTTCTTCTTCTCCCCCTCTACTCTCTTGTAATGGATTGAGTTTTCCCTTTGAAGTTATCTTATCGGATTGAGTCTTTAAGGATTTGAGAACACCTGATGTATGTCTTGCGTGTGTTTATCTATGGTGACAATGGGATATCATGTGATCCACTTGATGTATGTTTTGGTGATCAACTTGCGGGTTCCGTGACCTTGGGAATCTATGCATAGGGGTGGGCACTCATTTTCGTCTTGACTCTCCGGTAGAAACTTTGGGGCACTCTTTGAAGTACTTTGTGCTGGTTGAATAGATGTTTCTGAGATTGTGTGATGCATATCGTATAATCATTCCCACAGATACTTTAGGTGACAATGGAGTATCTAGGTGACATTAGGGTTTTGATTGATTTGTGTCTTAAGGTGTTATTCTAGTACAAACTCTATGATAGCTTGAACGTTACTACAGACTCTTGAATAGATCGATCAGAAAGAATAGCTTTGAGGTGGTTTCGTACCCTACCATAATCTCTTCGTTTGTTCTCCGCTATTCGTTACTTTGGAGTGACTCTTTGTTGCATGTTGAGGGCTAGTAATATGATCCAATTATGTTATCCTTGTTGAGAGAACTTGCACTAGTGAAAGTATGAACCCTAGGCCTTGCCTACTATCATTACAATACCGTTTATGCTCACGTTTACCACTTGCTACCTTGTTGTTTTTATATTTTCCTATTACAAACACATATATCTACCATCCATATTGCACTTGTATCACCATCTATTCACCGAACTAGTGCACCTATACAATTTACCATTGTATTGGGTGTGTTGGGGACACAAGAGACTCTTTGTTATTTGGTTGCAGGGTTGCTTGAGAGAGACCATCTTCATCCTACGCCTCTGACGGATTGATAAACCTTAGGTCATCCACTTGAGGGAAATTTGCTACTGTCCTACAAACCTCTGCACTTGGAGGCCCAACAACGTCTACAAGAAGAAGGGTGTGTAGTAGACACCAGTTCTTCTTGGAAGAAAACTTCCTAAAGAAACTCATATTTCTCCTATGAACAAAAAAAATCTGAAATGTTTAGTCCACAAAAATTTGTGAACAAAACTTCATAAGATTGATAGCAACTACTCATGGGGATGCGTAGAGACCATATTGAGCATTCTAACTACGTAGAACTCTAAGAATTCAACATGCAAGCTAATCTATAGCAGCACCAAGAGTAGCTAATTACTCAAAATATAAACCACTAAAGCAAAAACTAATTGGAGCAATGAAGGAGTCACATACCAAGCAACAATCCCCCAAAACAGTTTCGGAAACGGAGCTTCGAGCAAAGAGATCGAAATCCACGGGTTTGAGAGCACGAACACGAAAGATGAAGCAATGGTGATTTTTTCTGGAGGTAGGTGATGATGTGGGATAAAGGGATAAGTGAGGGGGCCCATGTGGGGACCACAACCCATCCAGGGCGCGCCCAGGTGGGTTGTGCCCACCTGGAGCACCCCCTCTGATGTTATTTGCACTAAAAATTCTAAAATATTCAGAAAAAATCATGTTAAGTTTTCAGGACATTCTAAACACTTTTATTTTTGGGTCATTTTTATTGCACAGAAAAATAGTAAACAAGCAAATCATGGCATTTTATTTTTATTAGACAAAGAAAAACAGAAAATAAATGGCAGGGACAAAAATTCATGCTCACTAGATTCCTCGATTTCATACCTCTCGAAAATGATTAATTAATATGGTCGATCAAGTCTTATTAACAACCACTTCCAATTAGCACGAGACCGAAGAATTTTCGCAAAACACTAAGTTACCTCCATGGGGATATGCACATCCGCAACAAGAAGTATTTCATATTTCTTTTTGGCAGTAGGTAGAGGGATGTGGAAACTCCCAATAGCAAGTGTTGGAGAATTTTTGATAATATTAATACCATTTACTTGGAATTGTTTCTTTAGAAAATGCACCGTGTGCTCATTACCATTGATACGAAATGTGACCTTGCTTTTATTGCGATCAATAACAGCCTCTGCAGTGTTTAAAAAGGGTCTACCAAGAGTAATAGACATATTGTCGTCCTCGGGCATCTCAAGTATAACAAAGTCAGTTAAAATAGTAACATTGGCAACAACAACCGGTACATCCTCACAAATACCAATAGGTATAGCAGTTGATTTTTCAACCATTTGCAAAGATATATTAGTAGGTGTAAGCTTATTCAAATCAAGTCTTTTATATAAAGAGAAAGGCATGACATTAACACCAGCTCCCAAGTCACACAAAGCAGTTTTCACATAGTTTCTTTTTATGGAGCAAGGTATAGTTGGTATTCCCGGATCTCCAAGTTTTTTAGGCACTCCATCTTTGAAAGAGTAATTAGCAAGCATGGTGGATATTTCAGCTTCCAGAATTTTTCTTTTATTAGTGATGATGTCTTTCATATACTTTGCATAAGGGGCCATCTTTAAGATATGCGTCAAGCGGGTACACAAAAGGACTGGTCTAAGCATTTCAGGAAAGCGTTCAAATTCTTCATCATCTTTCTTCTTAGTTGATTTAGGTGGGAAAGGCATGTGTTTTTGTACCCATGGTTCTGTTTCCTTCCCATGCTTCCTAGGAACAAAGTCTCTTTTATCATATCTTTTATTTTTAGGTTATGGATTATCAAGATCAACAGCAGGTTCTATCTCAACATCATTATCTGGTTGAGTGTCTTTATGAACATCATCATTATCTATTTCATTACCACTAGATGAATGTTCATTACCAGATTGAGTTTCAGCATCAGAGATAGAAACATCATTGCTAATTTCAGAAGGTTTTTCAGGTTTACTAGAGGTGTGCAAAGTCCTATCATTTTTCTTTTTCTTTTTCTTTCTAGAAGGACTAGGTGCATTAATGTTAAGTCTATGTGAATCTTGTTCAATTCTCTTAGGGTGTCCTTCAAGATAAAGTGGTTTCTGGGTCATTTTACCTCCTCTAATTGCTACTCTAATAGCAAAGTCATTTATATTATTATTCATTTCATCAAGTAGTTCTTTCTGAGATTCAGCAACTTGTTCTAACTGGGTTTGAACCATAGAAGCATGTTTTCTAACACCCTTAACATCATTAGAGGTTCTAAATAACAAGTCACTCAAACGAGCAATCATATCAGAGTTGTATTTCAATTCTTTCATGACATTGGAATTGAAGTGATCTTGTTTCACAATATAATTATCAAACTCGTCAAGGCATTGACTAGGACGCTTATTGTAAGGGGTATCACCTTCATCAAATATCAACAAAAATTTACCTCAACCACCTTGGGTGGTGGTATGTTAAGTCCATGTATTTCTTCAATAGGTGGTAAATTCTTAACATCCTCGGCTTTAATATCTTTTTCCTTCATACTTTTCTTTGCCTCCTGCATATCTTCGGGACTAAGATATAAGATTCCCCTCTTCTTTGGAGTTGGTTGAGGTGCTGGTTCGGGAAGTGTCCAATCATCATATTTTTTCAATATTTTATTCAATAATTCATCAGCTTGTTCGACAGTTCTTTCCCTGAAAATACAACTAACACGACTATCTAGGAAATCCTTAGAAGCATCGGTTAGTCCGTTATAGAAGATATCAAGTATTTCATTTTTTAAGTGGACGATCATGCAAAACATTTAGCAATTGGAGAAGCCTCCCCCAAGCTTGTGGGAGACTCTCTTCTTCAATTTGCACAAAGTCAAATATTTCCTGTAAGGTAGCTTGTTTCTTATGAGTAGGAAAATATTTCTCAGAGAAATAATAAATCATATCCTAGGGACTACGCACACAACCAGGAGTAAGAGTATTGCACCAAGCTTTAGCATCACCATTTAATGAGAATGGAAATAACTTGAGGATATAATAGTAGCGAATTTTCTCATCATGATCAAATAGGTTGGCTATATCATTCAACTTAGTAATATGTGCCACTATAGATTCAGTTGCATAGCCATGGAAGGGATCAGAGTCTACCAAAGTAATTAACTCTGGGCTGACAGAGAATTCATAATCCTTATCACTAACAAAGATAGGTGAGGTAGAAAACTTAGGATCACATTTCATTCTAGCATTCAAAGATTTCTCTTTCAGTTTGCATAATAATTTCTTAAGGTCATCTCTATCATTCCAAGCAAGAAAGTCTCTAGTTGTCTCCTCATCCACAACACAACCTTCAGGTACTTTTGGCAATTCAAATCTAGGATGGCTAGATCTAATAGGTGTTTCAAAGTTTTCAGTGTCAAGCACTTCATTAGTTTCAACAGTCTCATCAATAGTAGCATTCTCAATATCATTAAATCTAGCAAGTTGTTGATCAAGCAATTCACCCAATGGCACAGTCTTATCAAGCAAGGTACTAGCATCATCATAAGCATCATTCATAGCAGAAGTAGCATCATCAATTACTTGTGACATATCAGGATTAATAGCATAGTGTGGTGTAGCAAGCTTACTTATAACTGAAGCAGAATCAAGTGTAGAGTGTGATGGCAATTCCTTACCCCCCCTCGTAGTTGAGGGAAAAATCTTAGTTCGACCATCCTTCCGAATCTTCATAGTGATAGATAGATAATAATCCCAAGTGACTCAACAAATATAGCTATGCTCCCCAGAAACGGCGCAAGAAAAAGGTCTTAATAACCCTCAAGTATAAGGGATCGCAACAGGTTTCAAGGGTAGAGTATTCAACCCAAATTTATATATTCGACACAAGGGGAGCCAAAGAATATTTGCAAGTATTAGCAATTGAGTTTTCAATTCAATCACACATGGAGATTAATTATCTGCAGCAAAGTGATCAATAGCACAGTAGTATGATAGTTTTGATAGTAGGAGTAACAGCAACAGTAACAGTAGCAGTGATAGTAGCAGTTTTTTAGCAGTGGCAGTAGTAGTAGCAGCAGCAGTAACTTAGCTAGATCAACATGTAAGAAAATCGTAGGCATTGGATCGAAAATTTGTTGGATAATATTCATCATGTGACAGTTACAACCTAGGGCGATACAACACTAGCTCGAGTTAATAAATATAATGTAGGCATGCATTCCGTAGATAGTCATACGTGCTTATGGAAAGAACTTGTATGACATCTTTTGTCCTACCCTCTCGTGGCAGCGGGGTCCATAAGGAAACTAAGGGATATTAAGGCCTCCTTTTAATAGAGTTCCGGAACAAAGCATTAGCACATAGTGAATACATGAACTCCTCAAATTACGGTCATCACCGAAAAGTATCCCGCATGTTGTCACTACAGGGTTTACGGATCATAACACGTAATAGGTGACTATAACTTGCAAGATCGGATCTAGAACATAGATATAATGGTGATAACATAAATGGTTCAGATGTGAAATCATGGCACCCGGGCCCAAAGTGATGTGGAGCATCCCAAGATCATCCCCATGGACCTATGTTCATCTCACCAAGTGCCAAGTGGACCCATGACACGTGCCCATGCAAGAGCTCTCGAGACCGAGGTGACATCTCTCCTTAACCAACTGTGACGCCCCGAGACCGATGCGCCAGGTGTCCTCCAGTTATTCGCTGCTATTGCCATGTCATTTGTTTGCATGTTGCATTTTGCCATGTCAGCATGTGTGTAATGCCCAGGATGGGACTATACCTCCTACGTGTCGAGGCACGACTTAAAGGTATAAGCCCATTCTGGAATGATCTCAAGTTTGGTATCTTTGCACGACTCATGTAAAAAAGGGATGGAAAACTGAAAAGATAGTTGGCTTACACTCGCCACTTCACACAATACATTACATAAGCAAAGCATCATTCAAGACATCACAGCCCATCTAAGGGTAAGATCCAAAAGAAAGATACCAAAACAACATAAAGCCACAGGTCCAGATCGAATCCTAGTAGAAACCACTACTGATCGTTGAAAACGTCACAAGCATACGACCACTCTCTTCATCGAGCTCCCAGTGAAGTACTTGAACCAGCTCCTGCTTCAAACTCGACTGAACCTGCATCTGGTGTTGTAGTAACTGTGAGCCACGAGGACTCAGCAATCCCATAACCATGGGTATCAAGACTATCAAAGCTTGTGGGTAGGAAGAGGTAAAGTGGTGAGGTTGCAGCAGCGGCTAAGCATAATATGGTGGCTAACTTACGAGTACCAGAATAAGATGAGCATCTACGCAAACGGTCGCAACTAGTAGTGATCGCTAACGATCCTGAACTACCTACGAGTCAAACATAACCCCACCGTGTTCTCTTCTCAAAGTGAAAAGAGACAGTCACGGTTACTCACACAGTGGTGTGTTTTACTTCGGATCATCTGTCAAGTTTTCTACAACCGGACATTAACAAATTCCAATCTGCCACATAACCGCGGGCACGACTTTTGAAAGATTATAACCCTGCAGGGGTGTTCCAACTTAGGCCATCACAAGCTCTCACGATTAGCTGAAGTGATAAATGTAATATCATCACCCCTTATCTTAGGGAAATCCGATCAGGCTCGGCATCCCGGTGCACAAGACATTTCGACAATGGTAAAACAAGTCCAGCAAGACCTCCCGGTGTGTCGACACCCTGATAGTAGCCGCGCGTATCTCGTCTCAGGCCACGACCGGATGGGCGATTCTACAGGTTATACCAGATACCTCGGGTTTCCCCAAGGCGGCCCCGCAGACTCCCCGTTTGGGACCAACACCATCAGCAGTGGCCCCCCTGCTATGTAGAATTAAGAACCCGGGGACGTGACCCCCTATGCAAATTTAAATATTTAATTAAGTTGTTATTATGAGCAAATTAAAACCAATGTTGGGCCTTGCTGGAGGAGTTTTATTCAAAGTCGAACTGTCAAGGCGTCCCCATCCACCCATCGTGTAAGGAACGCAAAATCAAGGAACATAATGCTGGTTTATCGGCGCCTAAGGTGGCATGAGTGGAACAAAACACCGAGCAAAAGGCCAAGCCTTCCACCCATGCCCAGTATATAGGTGTGTTAATTATAATTATAGATATTGTGATATACCAACAACAAGTTCCCTCCTGAAATGAACTTCATCTTCACCTGCAACTATCAACGCTATAAGAGGGGCTGAGCAAGCGGGTAACATAGCCAAACAGTGGTTTTACTAGGAAGGTGTCAAAGGCTAGAGGTTTCATGGCAACAAGGAGAGGCTGACACAAAAGATGGGTAGCGCGACATGTAACGATAGCATCGAGACAACTAAGCATCGCAATGGTAGTAAAGGTATCCAAGGGTATGATCATCTTGCCTGGGATTCCGTGAGGGAGAATAACAAGTCCCGGAAGTAGACGAAGCAACATAGTCGAGCGAATCCCCACAACTCCGGAACGAAACCGAAGCTAACAAGAGAAGCCACCGGAAAGAAGCAAGCAACACAGTGAACACACAAGCATAAACATGGCATACGATGCACATCCAGGTATGATGCATGTCCGGTTTAAATATGCATGGCATGGCAAAGTGCACAAACAAGTACTACAAGTTAAATGGAGCTCAATATGCAACGAGTTGCATATTGACGAAACACCACATTTTATTTATTTAGTTGACTCTCGTTTATTTACAAGACAAGATTAAATGGTTGTTAACATGGCAATAGGTGAAGCAAAAGTAAACTAACTATTTAGGCATTTTAAATGAGGCCGGAATGACAAACAACAATTCCGGAAAATCGCCATGTGCATAATTTGAATTTGGTACTGATCTGCCTATTACATAATTTTAATGTTTTTAAACAGCAAAACAAAGTGCACCATGTTATTCTACACATTTTTCTACCCCATTTACATACAAAGTTTATTAAATTTGGAGCTACGGTTATTTAGTTAAGAATAAAACCATTTTAACATGACATTTATACAAATTAATGCAAACAGCAATTTAAACATTTTAAACATGCATGAAAGTTTGTTATTATTAATCTACACAAAATTCTAAGCATTTTACATGTTTACAACATTTTGAACCGATGCACGGTTATTTAGTTATTAAAAGCATGATCTAGAGGGTCTAATCTGTAAAACAGTTTTTTCCTGGTTAAAAGATAAATTCGCCGGACTGGAAAAAAACAACAACACCGGGCCGAAATCTGCTGGGGAGCTGGGCTTGGGGTGGCTCACCATGGCCGAGGCCCGGATCGGTGGAAAGGGGAGCCAGCAGGGGCGCGCTGGGCCGGAACAGAGGAGGCCCAGGGCCGGGCGGATCTGGCGATGCGGTAACAGGCGCACGTTGACGACCACCCGCCCCACCCGCTGGATCAAGGAAAAAACAGGGGACAACGACCCGGCGGCGCTGCGGACGAGCCATGGGGCGCGGCGGCGGATGGAGCAGAGCTCCGGCGACGCGCATGGTTGATGACGGGGTTGGGGCGGGGCACCCAGCTCAGGATCCGGCCGGTCTTGGAGGCGGACGGTGTAAGGACGACCGAGAATACCGGTGAGCTCGTTCGTGCATCCATGGCGGGACCTTCTGCTCGAGCAAAACAACAGGAGCGGATTATCGGAGAGAGAAACCAAGAGAAACAGTGAGAGGCGGAAGAAGAGAAGCACGGGGAGGCACGGGTCCTCCTGGAGCTCGGGGACAGGGCTCCTGGCGTTCGAAGAAGAGGGCACGGAGGAGCTTTACTCCCCCGGGTCGACGGGGAGGAGACACTCAAGCTGCTGCTACGAAGATCGTCCGGTGGGGAGAGTTGGATGGAAGGATGGTGGCTGGCTGCAACAATTTGGACAGTGCGGAAAGCACAGGAGTTGGTCGGAGGCTGCGGTGGCGATTGGCAGATCGATGGATGAGGATCCAGAGGTGGAGCCTCAGACGTTGGTTGGAGGAAAAGGGATCTGGGAGGATCCCGATGAAGATGTGAAAGAGTGGCGGCGGCGGAGGAATGGATGGATGGGACTGCCTAGACTAGGGTTTGTCCTGCTATTTATAGATATGGGCTATATATATAGGAAGAGGGAAGTTGGATCATCCGATTGAAATCCGATGGTTGAGAATAAAATAGATAGGAATCCAAATAAGAAAAATGGAGATGTTTTAGGGATGTTTGGGGTTGATCCGGACGCATCGGCACTGACATACCGGTTCGGGTTCAGGGCAGTTTCGGGCGTGCAGACGAGGGGGCAAAAGTGGGCTGTGTAGAATGTGTAGGCAGAGAAGAGGGAGAGAGATGGCAGCCCGGCAACAGGTTTCAGAGCACTGAAATGACCGACGTTTATCCGGCTATAGTGCCGCTATAAGTTTAACGGTTGGGCTATCAAACGAACTCCGAATGCGACAAAATTTGACAGGCGGTCTACCTATGCTATAATAAGACCGCACGCCAAGTTTCGTCCCATTCCGAGAACATTTTCCGGTCACTTATAAAATAAATTTTCGGAGGTGCCGCACGCGCGTGTGAGTGTGTCTGGGCTCAAAACGGACAACGGAGAGGACGGGCGGACTCGGACGGATGCAAGTTTTGAAAACATGATGATGCAACACACATGATGACATGATGCAATGCAAAATAAATAAAGCAAGCACAAAGACACACACGGAAGAACCCGGAACATCTGGAATCTTCTGGAATCTTCTGGGACGTCGGTCTTCGGGTGTCACAACTCTCCCACACTAACAGAGGATCTCGACCCGAGATCCTAGAGATAGCACCGGATAAAACAGAAGAAGAAGAGGTAAAACAAAGTTGCTTCTTCGACAGACGAGTGAAACCACGAACCTTGAGAGGTTGAACAAATTGAAAGAAGAATACAACAGAGATGAACGAAGTTAGGAGCACTCCGGTAAAAGGAGGAACAAGGAACATTACGAGAACCTTGTAGATTGAAAGACATGAAACAAGAGCTTACGAACCAAAAGAATATGAAACTGCAACGGCATAGCCAAGGAATAAGAATGACAGAATTCGGACATCACTCCGTCTGAAAATGGAAGGAATTAACAAAAACTTGAGGAGATGGGATGATACTTGATGAAAAACAACAATACACAGCCTCCGGAACAATTGAAAGAAATGGCACGAGGGGTAAGAAAGATTCAGACAACACTCCGGTTGAAAAGAGAGGCAAACTTGATAAGATGAGGGAACTAGAATGAAGAATACAACAATCTGGTTAAATGATAAGCAATGGAAAGAACATGACCTCGATATGACAAGATGATGGTTTGGATAGAGCAACATCACAATGCCTCCGGAATGAAGAATATATGCTAGGTCGTTGGAAAGAAAAAGAACGGAGAAGAAAAAGACAACTTCTCTCAAAATTGAATTGAAAGAGCATCCTGACCAAGATGGATTGAATAGAGTTGTTGGAATTCAACAACGAAAAGAATAAGTTTGATGTGGGCTTATGGAAGGTGACAACCAGCCACTAACAGAAACGAATTTCTTGGATTGAGATCAACAAGGAGATTAAAACTTATTTCACCAGAAGGATACATGAAGAACTTGGGTCATTTATAAGCACCATAAAGCAATAATTCTCAGGGAAAGCTTTAGGTGAAATACAACCCAAGATAACTCCAAGGAATCATTGAAGAGTTGAAAAGATCTCCTGAACAAGGAAAAAGATGGTTTTAAATATCTCATTCCTGACAACTTGTGAATCATGAAATATGAAGGGAAATTGTCAAAATGACATAACACCATCTGAAAGATAAGGTAGAACGGATTGCAATTGGAATGCATGATGAAGAATGCTTGAGCTCCAACAAGAATCTTGATGAAGACTTCGAGGATGAATTAAAACATGACGAACCAGCATGAGAACTCCGGTAATGAGGCATGAGGAGTGAAGATGAAAAGAATAAGATTCAAGGCCTGCGATGAATTAGATGGAGCTTTGAAAAGATATAATAGAAATAACTTGGAGCTCCGGAAAACAAGATGAACAACTTAGGACCGAGAATATGATATGATGAACAAGCTTCGAAGGAAGGGATTAAACACTCGAGGAAATAAGAATAAGATTTAGTGTATGCTTATCCTTGACCAAATTAAATTGATGACAAGCAACGGATTTGGCATACTACTTATTCTCGTTGGAAATAATTAAAGAGAGATCTCGCACAAGCTTGGATAAATCTTCAACGAACCACCGGTAGGATTATGGAAAGAACGAGTGAATTGATACGATAACACGAAAGAGTAATCTTGAACGAGCCACCGTAAGAATATGGAGACGAACGAAGAGGCATCAATGAAGAATAGTTGGAGGGCGAAGTTGAAAACTGAGAACAAAGAATCTTCTGAAATGATGGCCTTCGCAGGATCACAAAGAAAAGAATCCATGAAAAGCTTCGGAAGGGTATAAAAGAATTCCTCACAATCTGAACAATAATGAGGATGTCAAGAAGCTAGAACCACGAACCTTCAAGAGGACGGGCCAAGATTTAAGAGAAACACCTCTCCGGTCTTCAAAAACTGAGAAGACGATGAGATACACCACCATGAATTGTTGAGGCACTCCGGAATGAAGAATTAAAAGGTTGAACCAATGATGAAAAAGAATTGAACGCGATCTTGGAGAAGGACTGTGACTGATGGAAATCATTCTTACGTCACACCAAGCAAAGAATTCTCCGGAAAAAGAAGAGTCAGGTAAGATCCTGGGAAAAGACCTGTGGGTTTGGGCCCACTCAAAAGAAATCACCGTTGAAAAGATTGCTTAAGAGATATTACACTGGTTGAATTAAATGGCTTGAATAAGATGATAATCCTCAAAATAATTTGCACAGAATAAGAATGGAATTATGAATCATCTGAGTTATCTTCAATACTCTGGATATGAATAGCAAGAGGAGAATGATTAATTGGTGCACCGGAATAAGAAAACATTGTGAAATGAGGAAAAAGGATAAGATCAACACTGAAATCTTGAATTACATCCACCGGCAGAATTTGAGAACAAAAGAATGATGAACTTGAAGCTCTTGAGCATCTTCACGATAAAACACCGGATAAGAACATTGAAGGAAATGAATGAAGAAACATCACATGAATAAAATGGATATTTCATTTGAGAATTCCAGCTCCAAGAAAAAGAAGGATGGGACTATACCTCCTACGTGTCGAGGCACGACTTAAAGGTATAAGCCCATTCTGGAATGATCTCAAGTTTGGTATCTTTGCACGACTCATGTAAAAGAGTGATGGAAAACTGAAAAGATAGTTGGCTTACACTCGCCACTTCACACAATACATTACATAAGCAAAGCATCATTCAAGACATCACAACCCATCTAAGGGTAAGATCCAAAAGAAAGATACCAAAACAACATAAAGCCACAGGTCCAGATCGAATCCTAGTAGAAACCACTACTGATCGTCGAAAACGTCACAAGCATACGACCACTCTCTTCATCGAGCTCCCAGTGAAGTACTTGAACCAGCTCCTGCTTCAAACTCGGCTGAACCTGCATCTGGTGTTGTAGTAACTGTGAGCCACGAGGACTCAGCAATCCCATAACCATGGGTATCAAGACTATCAAAGCTTGTGGGTAGGAAGAGGTAAAGTGGTGAGGTTGCAGCAGCGGCTAAGCATAATATGGTGGCTAACTTACGAGTACCAGAATAAGATGAGCATCTACGCAAACGGTCGCAACTAGTAGTGATCGCTAAAGATCCTGAACTACCTACGAGTCAAACATAACCCCACCGTGTTCTCTTCTCAAAGTGAAAAGAGACAGTCACGGTTACTCACACAGTGGTGTGTTTTACTTCGGATCATCTGTCAAGTTTTCTACAACCGGACATTAACAAATTCCAATCTGCCACATAACCGCGGGCACGGCTTTCGAAAGATTATAACCCTGCAGGGGTGTTCCAACTTAGCCCATCACAAGCTCTCACGATTAGCTGAAGTGATACATGTAATATCATCACCCCTTATCTTAGGGAAATCCGATCAGGCTCGGCATCCCGGTGCACAAGACATTTCGACAATGGTAAAACAAGTCCAGCAAGACCTCCCGGTGTGTCGACACCCTGATAGTAGCCGCGCGTATCTCGTCTCAGGCCACGACCGGATGGGCGATTCTACAGGTTATACCAGATACCTCGGGTTTCCCCAAGGCGGCCCCGCAGACTCCCCGTTTGGGACCAACACCATCAGCACTGGCCCCCCCTGCTATGTAGAATTAAGAACCCGGGGACGCGACCCCCTATGCAAATTTAAATATTTAATTAAGTTGTTATTATGAGCAAATTAAAACCAATGTTGGGCCTTGCTGGAGGAGTTTTATTCAAAGTCGAACTGTCAAGGGGTCCCCATCCACCCATCGTGTAAGGAACACAAAATCAAGGAACATAATGCCGGTTTATCGGCGCCTAAGGTGGCATGAGTGGAACAAAACACCGAGCAAAAGGCCAAGCCTTCCACCCATGCCCAGTATATAGGTGTGATAATTATAATTATAGATATTGTGATATACCAACAACAAGTTCCCTCCTGGAACAAACTTCATCTTCACCTGCAACTATCAACGCTATAAGAGGGGCTGAGCAAGCGGGTAACATAGCCAAACAGTGGTTTTGCTAGGAAGGTGTCAAAGGTTAGAGGTTTCACGGCAACAAGGAGAGGCTGACACAAAAGATGGGTAGCGCGACATGTAACGATAGCATCGAGACAACTAAGCATGGCAATGGTAGTAAAGGTATCCAAGGGTATGATCATCTTGCCTGGGATTCCGCGAGGGAGAATAACAAGTCCCGGAAGTAGACGAAGCAACATAGTCGAGCGAATCCCCACAACTCCGGAACGAAACCGAAGCTAACAAGAGAAGCAACCGGAAAGAAGCAAGCAACACGGTGAACACACAAGCATAAACATGGCATACGATGCACATCCAGGTATGATGCATGTCCGGTTTAAATATGCATGGCATGGCAAAGTGCACAAACAAGTACTACAAGTTAAATGGAGCTCAATAGTTGCATATTGACGAAACACCATATTTTATTTATTTAGTTGACTCTCGTTTATTTACAAGACAAGATTAAATGGTTGTTAACATGGCAATAGGTGAAGCAAAAGGAAACTAACTATTTAGGCATTTTAAATGAGGCCGGAATGACAAACAACAATTCCGAAAAATCCCCATGTGCATAATTTGAATTTGGTACTGATCTGCCCATTACATAATTTTAATGTTTTTAAACAGCAAAACAAAGTGCACCATGTTACATAATTTGAATTAGGCATTTTATTCATTGTGGGCTGCCTCCCAAAAGCGCTTTCTTTTATGCCTTTAAGCTAGGCATAAGACTTTAATGATGCTCTCGTAGGAATAAGAGTTGAAGAACAAAAGAGAGCATCAAGAAGCAAATACCAAACACATTTAAGCCTAACATGCTTCCTATGCATAGGAATATAGCAATAGAATAATTCATTGAAGCACAAAGCAATAAGCATAGGAAGGCAAAACAAGCATAACTTCAAAATATTCACCATAAAAAGAGGAAACTTCTTATTATTAAGATATTTAGAACCATGTCTCCCTCTCTCATTATAAATTTCAGTGGCATCATGGATGAACTCAACAATATAACTATCACATAAGGCATTATTTCCATGATCCAAAAGCATAAAAGTGTCATTACTCTTCATATAAGCAAAATCTTTCTTATTAGGAATAGTGAGAGTAAGACTATCATAACCATCATGGTAATCATCGTATTTAGAAGGCATATCATAATCATAATAAATTTTATCCTCAATAGTAGGTGGACTGAAAATATCATATTCATCAAAGTAAAGGATAGTCACCTAAAGTAAATTTTCTCCTCAAAAGTTGGGGGACTAAAAATATCATGTTCATCAAACGTGTCATCCCCAAGCTTAGAGCTTTCCATGTCATTAGCAATATTGATATTAAATAAAAACATACTAATAACATCACCACCATCATGATTGTTATGCAAATAATAAAGTTCCAAAGGTTTTTTAATTTTCTCTTCGAACACATCATGTCCAAGTTCAAGGTAGAGCTTATAAAGCTCTCTCATATTTTTGTTGTTTTCCATTAAGCAAAACTAGTGAAAATAAAAACAAGAAACAAAAAGATTTAATTGCAAGATCTAAAGATATACCTTCAAGCACTCACCTCCCCGGCAACGGCGCCAGAAATAGCTTGATGTCTACACACGCTTCTACTCTTGTAGACTATGTTGGGCCTCCAAGCGCAGAGGTTTGTAGGACAGTAGCAATTTCCGTCAAGTGGATGACCTAAGGTTTATCGAACTCAGGGAAGTAGAGGTTGAAGATGGTCTCTCTCAAGCAACCCTGCAACTAAAATACAAGAAGTCTCTTGTGTCCCCAACACACCTAATACACTTGTCAGATGTATAGGTGCACTAGTTCGGCGAAGAGATGTTAAATGGCAAGTGATATGGATGGCAAAACAAAGTAATATAAATCTGTAATAAAAAGTGCAGCAAGCAAACAAGTGGTAAACGTGAGCACAAATGGTATTGCAATGGTGGAAACAAGGCCTAGGCTTCATACTTTCACTAGTGGCAACTCCCAACAACATTAACATAATCGAATCACATGATATTTCCCATAAAACATGCAATGGAGACGCACCCGGAGGTCATTTCTTCGTGGTCAAGAGAGGACGAGAATTATGTAGGGCTACAAAAGCACACCTCAAAGTTCGTAGTTCTCAATCTAAGGATTTCCCAATGTCACCGCGGCCATCCAAAGAGAGTCCCACAATCACCACAACATATCTAAAGGATAGTCAAAGACAAGCACCAAGAGACTCTCAATCTTCAATCAACACACAAGAGAGGAAATCACTCATGAAAATATTTTTCTAATCCATGTCCAATAGACCGCTGTCACCTTGGTCTCGGGGATTATACTAGATAAAGACAAGTGAGTACATCAATACAATACATAGAGGAAGGGGAAATATCATGGGATCACCCTAGATTAACATAGCCTATGATCACAACGAAGATCACATCATGGGAGAGAGAGATAACCACATAGCTACACGTACGAGCCCTCGGCCCCGGAGAAGACTACTCACACATGGACATGGTGAGGAGGATCTTGATGATGGTGTTGATGGAGATGTGCAGCCCCGCGAGGAGGTGGCGGGCGGCAGCCACGGAGACGGCGGCGGCGGCCCTTGGGGGCGGCGACGGCGGCCCTCGGGGCGGCGGCTCCTTGGCCCCCCTTCTTCCTTGTGGATGGTGCTGCAATGGTGTTGGTCCTCCCCTCCAAGACGCCGGCTCGGGAGGAGGAAAATTCGTGGCCCTTGGTGACCTAGGTTTTCTCTCTTTATATAGACTCTCGGATTCCCGTCATCAGATTTTGGGCCTCAGTAAAACGGGCTTTACTCGGCCGTCCAGACTCCGATTTGGACGAATTTTATATCCAGAATCATCGCCTCGAAATTCCCCACAACTTTTGCAACTAGACTTTTTCCGTTTGACGTCGTCTTCGGGCCGGAACATGATCATCTTTAAAAAACGTTCTGAGACAGATTTCAGGAAAGTCAGAGTCCTACTCCAATACGACTCCTTTTGCGTTTTTGTCAATTTCCAAGTAATTCCTACACAATAAAGTGTAAAACAAGAACATTGTGCACTTTTGCAACCATTAGTAGGTTAGTCCAAATATGATCAAAAAGTTTATGGAAGTGCATAAATATCATAGCAATATCACACAAAAAGGGCATGGAGCAAGCAGAAATTATAGATACGTTTTGGACGTATCATATAGCTAGTGGTATATGCATCCTATGACCATGTTCTTGCCATGAGTAGCTTCATAAACATGTCTTCTTGCTGTTGGTTATATTCACATGCCATGATATGCTTTGAGATGAGTTGCACAAGCTTGCAAACATGTCTACTTGTCGCTGTTTGTGCCATGCCCAGTTTTCACTAAGTCTGTTATATCATCTTGCCATGTTCACTTGAAGCTATCATCAAATCTGTTGCTCCAATGATCATGCTCAGTAATGATGTTTTGTTAAGGGTGTTTTGTAATTGTTTGCCATACCCTTTGATGCCATTAAATATTCCTGTAGCATATAATTTTGTTGTCTCAAAGTATGCATCATGAATCTGTTTTCGGTCATACTCTGTTTTTCACCAAGTCTGTGAATCTGTTATCATTTGCAATCTTGCCATGATAATGTGAGCATGTTCTGGTGGTTTCTAGAAGTAGCTCAGTGATCATGTTTTGTAATGCTTGACATGTAGTCCACTTGCATGCCTTTTATTTTCATGTTGGGGTGTTGTAGCATATTTAGACGTTGCATATTAAGTGCCTAGTTGATGTTTAGGCAGATTGTTGTTATATCTTGTTTCGTGTGTATGTGTTGAACCGTTGCTCCGTTTTGATCATGTCCTATATGAAACTTGCTTGGTTTTGCATGTAGATGCATCATGTAATGTTGGATCCATGTTTTGAGAGTGTTTGCATGATGTTTGAGTGCATTTTGCATCAATGCCATGTGTAACTTGTTGTGTTCATATCTTCTAGGCCGTAGCTCCGAATTAAATGAACTTGATATGGTACTTGACTAGAAATTCATGTAGATCATCATGGTGCATCTTAACTTGCTGTTTAACAACTTTAACTTAAGGTTTGTTCAGATCTGGACCAATTTCAAAATTTGCATATGAGGACTTACCGGAATTGTTATATGTTGTTCCCGGCCTCATTTAAACTTGCTTGTTGTGATGTTCTTGTTTGCATCATCTCTTGCCATGAGTTGCATCATGTAGCCTTGTCATGCATCATACTTGGTTGAGCATCATGTCTTGTTTATGTGTTGTGTGTTTACCATGTTGTTTGCTTCTTCTCGGTAGTTCCTGTTTCGTTGCGATCGTGAGGATTCGTTCGACTATGCTTGGTTCGTCTTCGTGGCTTCTTCTTCTTCTTGTTCTTCTTCCTAGCGGGATATCAGGCAAGATGACCGTCACCTTGGATCTCATTACTATCATTGCTATGCTAGTTGTCTCCATGCTATCGCTATATGTCGCGCTACCTATCGATTTGTTTGTCAGCATCTCTTTGTTGCCATGAAACCTCTAACCTTTGAAACCATCCCAGCAAACTGTTGAATGGCTATGTTACCACTGCTCAGCCCTCTTATAGCGTTGTTAGTTGTAGGTGAATATGAAGATTGCTCCATGTCGGAACTTGGATATTTTGGGAATATCACAATACCTTACTTAAATTAATGCACCTATATACTTGGAAATGGGTGGAAGGCTTGGCCTTTTGCTCGGTGTTTTGTTCCACTCATGCCGCCTTAAGAACCGATAAACCGGTGTTATGTTCCTTGAGTTTGCGTTCCTAACACGGTTAGGGTTTATGGGCCCCCCTCGACAGTTCGCTTTGAATAAAACTCCTCCAGCAAGGCCCAACCTTGGTTCTACCATTTGCCTAATAATAACTTAAACTTGCATAGGGAGTTAGCGCTACTCGTGGATTCTTAATACAACCCCTGGGCCAGTGCTCGACATGAGTGTTGGCCCAACCTAGAGCAGCTTGCGGCGCCGCCCCTTGGCAACTTGGGGTATCTGGTCGCTATAACCATAGCTCATTGATGGCCCACAAGTGTAGGGGATCTATCGTAGTCCTTTTGATAAGTAAGAGTGTCGAACCCAACGAGGAGCAGAAGGAAATGATAGGCAGTTTTCAGTAAGGTATTCTCTGCAAGCATTGAAATTACCTGTAATAGATAGTTTTGTGATAAGTTAATTTGTAATGAGTAACAAGTAGTAAAACTAAATAAGGTGCAGCAATATGGCTCAATCCTTTTTGTAGCAAAGGACAAGCCTGGACAAACTCTTATATAAAGGAAAGCGCTCTCGAGGACACATGGGAATTATCGTCAAGCTAGTTTTCATCACGTTCATATGATTCGCGTTCGTTACTTTGATAATTTAGTATGTAGGTGGACCGGTGCTTGGGTACTGCCCTTTCTTGGACAAGCATCCCACTTATGATTAACCTCTATTGCAAGCATCCACAACTACAAAAGAAGTATTAAGGTAAACCTAACCATAATATGAAACATATGGATCCAAATCAGCCCCTAACAAAGCAACACATAAACTAGGGTTTAAGCTTTGGTCACTCTAGCAACCCATCATCTACTTATTACTTCCCAATGCCTTCCTCTAGGCCCAAACAATGGTGAAGTGTCATGTAGTCGACGTTCACATAATACCACTAGAGGAAAGACAACATACATCTCATCAAAATATCGAACGAATACCAAATTCACATGACTACTTATAGCAAGACTTCTCCCATGTCCTCAGGAACAAACGTAACTACTCACAAATCATATTCATGTTCATAATCAGAGGGATATTAATATGCATAAAGGATCTGAACATATGATCTTCCACTGGATAAATTAACTAGCATCAACTACAAGGAGTAATCAACACTACAAGCAACCTACAGGTACCAATCTGAGGTTTTGGGACAAAGATTGGATACAAGCACTGTTCAAGAAATCTTCCAATTCAGCGATTTATCGTCCGATTTATCGCTACTCTTATGGTGACCGATAAGATTATGCCTTATCTTCACCGTTTATCGTTTCGGCCGATTTATCACTCTGACAAGCGATTTATCGGGAATCTACCGATAAATCGGGCATATTCCTAACATTATGTTTGCAAAAAGTATGTTTATTTGTATTTTGTGGACCTTGTTCTGCAATGTGTACTATTGTCCTATTAAGTTTCTCATTATAAGAGGGCTCAAATGCTAGGAATCAAGGTACCACTTCTATCCAATATTGTTTTTGTGTTCGATATAGCATATTTTAGTGCTGGGAACCTTGGATTTGCAAAAAAATGGCCGATTAACAGTCGACCGATAAAATCAATTAATCGCCCGATTTTCGATTAATCTCTAATCCCCAGCTGACCGAGACAATAACAATAAGCGATATCCTCAACATTGGATACAAGAGATGAACTAGGGTTTGAGGGGAGATGGTGCTGGTGAAGATGTTGATGGAGATTGACCCCTCCCGATGAGAGGATCGATGGTGATGACGACGGTGACAATTTCCCCCTCTCGGAGGGATGTTTCCCCTGCAGAACAGCTCCACCGGAGCCCTAGATTGGTTCCGCCAAGGTTCCGCCTCGAGATGGCGGTGCTTCTTCCCCAAAGCTTCCTCTTGATTTTTTCCAGGGTGGAAGACACCTTATACTAGAAGATGGGCATCGGGGGGCTGCCAGGTGGCCCACGAGGCAGGGGGCGCGCCCCCACCCTCGTGGACAGTGGATGGCCCCCTCTGGTGCTTTCTTCGCCCGATATTTTTTATATATTCCAAAACCGACTTTCATGGAGTTTCAGGACTTTTTGAGTTGTGTAGAATAGGTCTCCAATATTTGCTCCTTTTCCAGCCCAGAATTCCAGCTGCCGACATTCTCCCTCTTCATGTAAACCTTGTAAAATAAGAGAGAAAAGGCATAAGTATTGTGACATAATGTGTAATAACAGCCCATAAGGCAATAAATATCAATATAAAAGCATGATGCAAAATGGACGTATCAACTCCCCCAAGCTTAGACCTCGCTTGTCCTCAAGCGGAACCCGATATCGAAAAGTATGTCCACATGTTTAGAGATAGAGGTGTCGATAAAATAAAATACGGACATGAGGGCATCATGATAATTCTTATAACAGAACATATTTATTGTCATATGATTTCTTATGCTACAGTAACAATCTATGCACAATGTCAAGTATGAATCAGAAACTTCATTGAAAACTAACAAACTATGATCTCGGTCATTGAAGCAATTGCAATTTATCATAACATCAGAAAGAGTCAATTAAGAGCTTTTCAGCAAGTCCACATACTCAACTATCATTTAGTATTTCACAATTGCTAACACTCACACAATACTTATGAGTATGGAGTTTTAATCAGACACAGAGAAAGATAGGGGCTTATAGTGTTGCCTCCCAACCTTTTACCACAAGGGTAATGTCAATAATAATAGTTTATGATAACTTACATCCAATTGGGTATTTATGTCAGGATCTTTCTGATACATCTCCAATGTATCTATAATTTTTGATTGTTCCATGCTATTATATATTATGTTTTGGATGTTCAATGGGATTTATTATACACTTTTATATTATTTTGGGACTAACCTACTAACCCAAGGCCCACTGCAAATTGCTGTATTTTTTGCCTATTTTAGAGTTTCGCAGAAATGGGATATCAAAGGGAGTCCAAACGGAATGAAACCTTCAGGAGAGTTATTTTTGGAACCATATCTACCAAGAAGACTTGGAGTACACACGAGGGAACGAAGGAGGTAGCCACGAGGGTCCAGGGTGCGCGCCCACCCTCATGGGACCCCTCTGGCTCCACCGATGTCCTCCTTCCTCCTATATATATCCATATACCCTGAAAACATCGAGGCAACAGAGAAAACCCTAATTCCACTGCCGCAACCTTCTGTTCCCGTGAGATCCCATCTTGGGGCCTGTTCCGGAGCTCCGCCGGAGGGGGGATCTACCACGAAGTGCTTCTACATCAACGCCATAGCCTCACCAATGAGTTGTGAGTAGTTTACCACAGACCTTCGGGTCCATAGTTATTAGGTAGATGGCTTCTTCTCTCTTTTTGGATCTCAATACAAAGTTCTCCTCGATCTTCGAGGAGATCTATTCGATGAAATCTTTTTGCAGTGTGTTTGTCGAGATCCGATGAATTGTGGGTTTATAATCAAGATTATCTATGAACAATATTTGATTCTTTTCTGAAATCTTTTATGTATGATTATAATATCCTTGCAAGTATCTTCGAATTATTGGTTTGGTTTGGCCTACTAGATCTATAGTTCTTGCAAAGGGAGAAGTGCTTGGCTTTGGGTTCAATCTTGCGGTGTCCTTTTCAAGTGACAGTAGGGGCAGCAAGGCACATATTGTATTGTTGCCATCGAGGATAAAAAGATGGGGGTTATATCATATTGCTTGAGTTTATCGCTCTACATCATGTCATCTTGCATAAAGCATTACTCTGTTCTTATGAACTTAATACTCTAGATGCATGCTGGATAGCGGGCGATGTGTGGAGTAGTAGTAGTAGATGCAGAATCGTTTTGGTCTACTTATCACGGACGTGATGCCTATATATAATGATCATGCCTAGATATTCTCATAACTATGCGTTTTTCTATCAATTGCTCGACAGTAATTTGTTCACCCTCCGTAGAATTCTGCTATCATGAGAGAAGCCACTAGTGAAACCTATGGCCCCCGAATCTATCTT
Source organism: Secale cereale (assembly GCA_902687465.1). Lineage (NCBI taxonomy): Eukaryota > Viridiplantae > Streptophyta > Magnoliopsida > Poales > Poaceae > Secale > Secale cereale. Next base: position 160,115,511 of record LR738709.1, read on the forward strand.
TATCACATTACTTTACCTTCAATTTCTGATGTTGTTCCTTATTTGCTGTATTTACTTTGTGTTCTTAAATACCAAAATATTATACTATCCTATCTATCAGATCTCACTTTCGTAAGTGACCGTGAAGGGATTGACAACCCCTTACTGCGTTGGCTGCGGAGTTCTTATTTGTTTGTGCAGGTGCGAGGGACTCGTGCGTGGTCTCCTACTGGATTGATACCTTGGTTCTCAAAAACTGAGGGAAATACTTACGCTACTGTGCTGCATCACCCTTTCCACTTCGAGGGAATACAACGCAAGCTCGAGAAGTAGCAAGAAAATTTCTGGCGCCGTTGCCGGGGAGTCTTACGCAAAAGTCATATACCAAGTACCTATCACAAATGCTTATCCTTCGCATTACATTTTTTGCCTCTCGTTTTCCTCTCCCCCACTTCACCCTTGCCGTTTTATTTGCCCTTCTTTTTTCCGTGAGTTTACCGTTCACTTGCTTCTTGTTTGCTTGTGTGTTGGATTGCTTTCTTGTCACTATGGCTCAGAACAATACCAAATTGTGTGACTTCTCCAATACCAACATACTGATTTTATTAACACTCCTATTGCTCCTATTACCGATGCTGAATCTTGTGAGATCAATGTTGCCCTGTTGAATCTTGTCATGAAAGATCAGTTTTCTGTCCTTCCTAGTGAAGATGCCGCTACCCATCTGAACAACTTTGTTGATTTGTGTGATACACAAAAGAAGAGGGATACAGATAATGATATTGTTAAATTGAAGCTATTTCCGTTTTCACTTAGAGATCGTGCTAAAACTTGGTTTTCCTCTTTACCTAGAAATAGTATTGATTCATGGAATAAGTGCAAAGATGCCTTTATCTCTAAGTATTTTCCTCCCGCTAAGGTGATCTCTCTTAGAAACGATATTATGAATTTTAAGCAACTACATCATGAGCATGTTGCCCAAGCTTGGGAGAGAATGAAATTAATGATACGTAACTGCCCTACACATGGTTTGAACTTATGGATGATTATACAATTTTTTATGCTGGCTTGAATTTTGCTTCTAGAAACCTTTTAGATTCGGCCACGGGGGGCACTTTCATGGAAACTACCGTAGGAGAAGCTACCAAACTCCTAGATAATATTATGGTTAACTATTCTCAATGTCACACCAAAAGATCTACTAGTAAAAAAAGTGCATGCTGTTGAAGATATTAGTGTTTTGAGTGGAATGATGGATGAACTTATTAAATTATTTGCTACTAAGAGTGATTCTTCTGATCCTAATGATATGCCTTTATCCACGTTGATTGAAAACAACAATGAATCTTTGGATTTGAATTTTGTTGGTAGGAATAATTTTGGTAACAATGCCTATAGAGGAAACTTTAATTCTAGGCCTTTTCCTAGAAATTCCTCTAATAATTATGGTAATTCCTACAATAACTATTATGGAAATATTGGTAAGATGCCCTGTGAATTTGAAACTAGTGTTAAAGAGTTTATGAATTCGCAAAAGAATTTCAATGCTTTGCTTGAAGAAAAATTGCTTAAGATTGATGAGTTGGCTAGAAACGTGGATAGAATTACTCTTGATGTTGATTCTTTGAAACTTAGATCTATTCCACCCAAGCATGATATTAATGAGTCTCTCAAAGCCATGAGAATTTCCATTGATGAATGCGAAGAAAGAACCGCTAGATTACGTGCTAAAAAAAGATTGCTTTATGAAAGCGTGTTCTTCTAGTTATCATGAAAATAAAGATGAAGATATGAAAGTTATTGATGTGTCTCCTATTCGATCCTTGTTTTCTAGTATGAATCTTGGTAAATATGGGACTGGAGATGTGTCTACTTTAGTTAAAAGGCGTCCCAAGGATTCAGAGTTTTGAGATCTTGATGCTAAAATTGTTAAAAGTGGGATTGAAGAGATTAAAACTTTGCATAGTGACGAACCCACTATTTTGGATTTCAAGGGATTCAATTATGATAATTTCTCTTTAGTAGATTGTATTTCCTTGTTGCATCCGTACTAAATTCTACACATGATTATAGTCAAAATAAAGCTTTTACCAAACACATAGTTGATGCTTTGATGCAATCTTATGAAGAAAAACTTGAATTAGAAGTTTCTATCCCTAGGAAGCTTTATGATGAGTGGGAACCTACTATTAAAATTAAAATTAAAGATCATGAATGCTTTTCTTTGTGTGATTTGGGTGCAAGTGTTTCTACAATCCCAAAAACTTTGTGTGATATGTTAGGTTTCCATGAGCTTGATGATTGTTCTTTAAATTTGCATCTCGCGGATTCTACCATTAAGAAACCTATGGGAAGGATTAATGATGTTCTTATTGTTACCAATAGGAATTATGTGCCCGTAGATTTCATCGTTCTTGATATAGATTGCAATCCTTCATGTCCTATTATCCTTGGTAGACCTTTCCTTAGAACGATTGGTGCAATTATTGATATGAAGGAAGGACATATTAGATTGCAATTTTCATTAAGGAAAGGCATGGAACACTTTCCTAGAAAGAAAATCAAATTACCTTATGAATCTATTATGAGAGCCCTTATGGATTGCCTACCAAAGATGGCAATACCTAGATCTATTCTTGTATCGTGCCCATCCAGAGGCGTTAAACGATAGCGCTTGTTGGGAGGCAACCCAATTTTATTTTCTTTGTTTTTGCTTCTGTTTAGGAATAAATATTGCATCTAGCTTCTGTTTAGATGTGGTTTTGTGTTTTAGTTAGTGTTTGTGCAAAGTAGAACCTTTGGGAAGACTTGTGTGATGTTTATATGATCCTGTTGTAAAAACAGAAACTTTAGCGCTCACGAGATTAGCCACCATATTTTACTGGAGAGGGCTATTTAGTTGATTATTTTTGCAGATGATTAAAGACAAACTCCTCACATTTACCAATTTATTTTAATTTTTTTGGAGTTACAGAAGTATTCTAAAGTTACAGATTACTACAGAATGTTCTGTTTTTGACAGATTCTGTTTTTCGTGTGTTGTTTGCTTATTTTGACGAATCTATGAGTAGTATTGGGAAGTATGAATCATAGAGAAGTTGGAATATAGTAGGTTTAACACCATTATAAACAAAGAATGATTTAATTACAGTACCTTTGAGTGGTGGTTTGTTTTCTTATACTAACGGAGCACACGAGATTTTTGGCTAAGTTTTGTGTTGTGAAGTTTTCAAGTTTTGAGTATGGCTTTGATGGAATATGGAACAAAGAGTGGCAAGAGCCTAATCTTGGATATGCCCAAGGCACCCCAAGGTAAAATTCAAGGACAACCAAAAGCCTAAGCTTGGGGATGCCCCGGGAAGGCATCCCCTCTTTCGTCTTCATCTTTCGGTAACTATACTCGGGACTATATTTTTATTCACCACATGATATGTGTTTTGCTTGGAGCGTCATGTATGATTTGAGTCTTTTCTTTTTAATTTGACACAATCATCTTTGCTGGACACACCTTTTGAGAGAAATAAATATGATTTAGAATTTGTTAGAATACTCTATGTGCTTCACTTATATCTTTTGAGCTAGATAGTTTTGCTCTAGTGCTTCACTTATATCTTTTGAGCTAGATAGTTTTGCTCTAGTGCTTCACTTATATCTTTTAGAGCACGGTGGTGGTTTTATTTTGTAAAAACTGTTGTTCTCTCATGCTTCACTTATATCCTTTTGAGAGTCTTTTAGAACAGCATGGTAATGTGCTTTGGTTATAAAACTAGTCCTAATATGATAGGCATCCAAGATGAATATAGTAATAACGTTCATACAAAGTGCATTGAATATGATGAGAAGTTTGATACTTGATGATTGTTTTGAGATATGAGGATGGTGATATTAGAGTCATGCTAGTGGAGTAATTATGTATTTTGGAAATACTTGTGTTAAAGTTTATGATTCCCGTAGCATGCACGTATGGTGAACCGCTATGTGACGAAGTTAGAGCATGATGTATTTATCGAGTGTCATCCTTTGTGTGGAGGTCAGGATCGCGCGATGGTTAACTCCTACCAACCCTTCCCCTGGGAGCATGCGTTGATTACTTTGTTTTGATGGCTCATAAATTTTTGCAATAAGTATATGAGTTCTTTATGACTAATGTTGAGTCCATGGATTATACGCACTCTCACCCTTCCACCTTTGCTAGCCTCTCTTGTACCATGCAACTCTCACCGGTACCATACACCCACCATATACCTTCCTCAAAACAGCCACCATACCTACCTATCATGGCATTTCCATATCCATTCCGAGATATATTGCCATGCAACTTTCCACCGTTTCGTTCATATGACATGCTTCATCATCATTCACATAGAGTCATATTTTGTTCTTGCTTCGAGTTATAATCTTTGAGTTGTAAGTCAATAAAAGTGTGATGATCTTCATTATTGGAGCATTGTCCCATGTGAGGAAAGACCCAAAAAAAAGAGATGGCCCAAAAAAATAGAGAGGGGCTAAAAAAAATGAGAGAAAGCCCCTCCAAAAAAATGAGAGAAAAGAGAGAAGGGAGAATGCTACTATCCTTTTCCACACTTGTGCTTCAAAGTAGCAGCATGATCTTCATGATAGAGAGTCTCATGTTTTGTCACTTTCATATACTAGTGGGAATTTTCATTATAGAACTTGGCTTGTATATTTCAACGATGGGCTTCCTCAAATGCCCTAGGTCTTCTTGACGCCCTGCTTGACTTGACGGGCGGGCCTGCTTGACTTGACGCCCTGCTCGGCGGGCTCGTTTGGCTCGGCGTCTTGTCCGGCAGGTTACCTCGCTTTGAAGAACTCCTCTCGCTCGGCAAGGCTTGCCGCCTCCGCTGCCTCCGCCTCCTCCACGGTGTATTCGAACTCGCCCGCGGCAGCGGCTGTCGCCGCCTCTTCCAGCCTGGTGGCGATATACGCCATCTCCTGGTCAGTGGTGTCGCGGGTGAGGCCTTTCTTCTCGTTGGAGTTGACTCACGTTTCTTCTACATTGTCGAAGAACTGCTGCATGGCTTCGTCGCTAGGCTCCTGCCAACTTGGGTCGATCCCGTGCGAATCGCACAGCGGCATCACTGCGCGGATGCGGCTGAGCGCAGAATTGTTGCACAGCGGGACGACGCCGCGCGGCAACCTGAACCATTCAGGATGGTCGGGATCGTACTTGAACAGCTCCTGCAGCATCGCGTTGAGCTCCAAGACCGTGAAGTTATAGTTGAGGCCCGGGCACAACCTCATGATATCTGCCGCGTTCTCGAACTCCCAGGCGGGCCTCTTCCTCTCCTGCAGGGGGGCGATGTGGCGGCGGAGAAAGTCTGCGCCAACTACGCCTACAGTCAGCCCGGCAAGCCTAAGGCGAAGAATCCGGGCAGTGGCAATCTTCAATCTACTATCCTCCGGGGCCAAGTCACTCCAGTCGTTGCCGCGTACTACTGGGGCTTGGCGCCGGGCGGTGAATGGCTGCGGGGTTCTCCTCTACAATCCAACACCAATTGGCTCTCCACTCATCCCATTTGCCGCGGAGCTCTCCCTTTAGGTATGCCTCCTTCTTGTGGGTCCTCGAGATCCAGGAGATCCCGCCAGACAGAGGCTCTCCTCTCTCTACTCGGGGCGTAAAGTAATGGCGGAAAAGAGCTACATTGGGGAAAACTCCGACAAAATTTTCGCACAGATGTGCGAAAACTGCCATGGTGAGAACGGCGTTGGGGGTGAAGTCAAGGAGATGGAACCCATAGGTGTTCATGATATCGCAGAAGAACTCAGAATAGGGCGGGCAGAGCCCGCAGTAGAAGAACAGGGCGAAGAACGCATATCCGCCTGGGAACATCTCGCAAGCAATGGCTGGGAGTACCTTGGTGCGCGGATGCGCCCGCGTCTCCTTCACCCAGAAAAGGTAGAACTTGTCCCTCAGCTCCCTCGCGCCAAGCTGGGGGGGGGGGGCAAGACAACCTTCTTCTTCCGCAGTGCCGTGAGCCGTAGCGCCTCGGCCGACTTCACGGTCTTC
>LR738709.1:160134268-160236187 GCA_902687465.1 Secale cereale
ACGGTGCTGGTGGTTCTGGTGGCAACGGGAGGCGGAGCGCTGCTCTCTTTCGAGCTTTGGGAAGAAGGGGAGCAGCGGAGGTTTCTGAGGATTGAAGCAAGCAACGGGCAGATGGACGAACTGCCCCTGTTTCCCCTGCTTATAAGGGGGGAGGGGGCGGACGTTCCGCATTTCCAATTAAAGAAACCACCCACGATCTCTCCCACGACGCCGCATTAAACGCGTGTCGTTAAGGGAGGGTGCGGTGGATACGGAGAAAGATATGACACGTCCCAGGCCGCGCGTGCCCGTGCACTGTTTTGGGCCTGGCCCAACAGCGCTCGGCACCGTGTATGGCCCAGGCCCGGGGGCTCCTGTCGGTGTACTAAAGTAGGGGTACCTTAGTATCCCGAACTTGTGCACGGGCAGTTGCAGCGTCCCGCGGCAAGGCCTGCCGGGCGACCACCGAACTCCTTTATGGTTCCTTTGGAGCCATTCAAGAACAAAGTATCCAAGGCAAGGAGACAAGGCCCCGGCAAGAGGAGCTTGCCGGGAAGGCAACTCAAGGCACAAAACCACTCAAGACGCAAGACCCTGGCAAGAGGAGCTTGCCGGGAAGGCCCTCCGAGGCGTCTCAAGAAACTTGCCGCAACGCTCCACGCGTCCCGGCAAGGCCCGGTGAGCGACAAGCTCCCGGAAGCGACAAGATAGCGGCCGCGGCAAGGTGCTTGCCGCGGCAAGCTTCCACTCAGTACCCGCGCTCCAACACATCCACCCACGTGTCGCTCTGGGACCTTTCCAGGCGCACGTGGCGGAAGGCTGTGCAGCCAGGGGTACACGGTGGCAAGCAACGATGACAAGACTACCGTCGTGGCGGACGGTGGCGCCCCTGACGGTCACTTTTTGCACTGTTTGGGCGACGGCGATGGGCATTTAATGCCCTTGTCCCCTGCCGTCAGGGTTAGGTATGGAACACTGTTCCAACTACGAAGCTTTTTACATTTTTACCCCCAACTGCGCTGCCACCTGTCGGTGACCCCTTGAGCATGTAAAAGGAGGCCCATGCGCACGTAGAGGGGGGGATGATTCTCACGCTCGGTCTTGCTAGCGGTTAGAGTGTAATGTAGCTCTCTTCGCTCCCGAGCAAGAACTGAATACAAACCAAAGCAGGAGTAGGGTTTTACGCATCCGTGCGGCCCGAACCTGGGTAAACTGCTCGTGTGCTCGCCTCGATCTGCTCTTCGTGCATCCTCCGCCCCCTGCCGTACCGAAAAGGGGCTCCGGTCCCATAGGTGTTCGTGGGCGATCAGTTTCCCCGACACCAAGGCCCAGTGCAAATTGCTGTTTTTTACCTATTTCAGAGTTTCGCAGAAAAGGGATATCAAACGGAGTCCAAACAGAATGAAACCTTCGGGAGTGTTATTTTTGGAACCGTATCTACCCAGAAGACTTGGAGTACACGTGAGGGAACGAAGGAGGTGGCCACGAGGGTCCAGGGCGCGTCCCCACCCTCGTGGGCCCCCTCTAGCTCCCCCGATGCCCTCCTTCCTCCTATATATATCGATGTACCCTACAAACATCGAGGCAATAGAGAAAACCCTAATTCCACCGCCGCAACCTTCTGTTCGTGTGAGATCCCATCTTGGGGCCTGTTCCAGAGCTCCGCCGGAGGGGGGATCTACCATGGAGTGCTTCTACATCAACGCCATAGCCTCACCAATGAGTTGTGAGTAGTTTACCACAAACCTTCGGGTCCATAGTTATTAGCTAGATGGCTTCTTCTCTCTTTTTGGACCTCAATACAAAGTTCTCCTCAATCTTCGAGGAGATCTATTTGATGTAATCTTTTTGCGGTGTGTTTGTCGAGATCCGATGAATTGTGGGTTTATGAACAATATTTGATTCTTTACTGAAATCTTTTATGTATGATAATAATATCCTTGCAAGTCTCTTCGAATTATTGGTTTGGTTTGGCTTACTAGATCTATAGTTCTTGCAATGGGAGAAGTGCTTGGCTTTGGGTTCAATCTTGCGGTGTCCTTTGCGAGTGATAGCAGGGGCAGCAAGGCACGTATTGTATTGTTGCCATCGAGGATAAAAAGATGGTGTTTATATCATATTGCTTGAGTTTATCCCTCTACATCATGTCATCTTGCTTAAAGCATTACTCTGTTCTTATGAACTTAATACTCTAGATGCATGCTGGATAGCGGTCGATGTGTGGAGTAATAGTAGTAGATGCAGAATCGTTTCGGTCTACTTATCACGGACGTGATGCCTATATATAATGATCATGCCTAGATATTCTCATAACTATGCGCTTTTCTATCAATTGCTCGACAGTAATTTGTTCACCCTCCGTAGAATTCTGCTATCATGAGAGAAGCCACTAGTGAAACCTATGGCCCCCGAGTCTATCTTTATCACATTACTTTACCTTCAATTTCTGCTGCCATTCCTTATTTGCTTTATTTACTTTCTGTTCTTATACCAAAAATACCAAAAATATTATACTATCCTATCTATCAGATCTCACTTTCGTAAGAGACCGTGAAGGGATTGACAACCCCTTATCGCGTTGGCTGCGAAGTTCTTATTTGTTTGTGCAGGTGCGAGGGACTCACACGTGGTCTCCTACTGGATTGATACCTTGGTTCTCAAAAACTGAGGGAAATACTTACGCTACTGTGCTACATCACCCTTTCCTCTTCGAGGTAATACAACAGAAGCTCGAGAAGTAGCACTTTCCAACACAATGTGCTTGCCAAAGGATAAAATGTAAGAAGGAAAGGTGAAGATCACCTTGACTCTTGTATAAGGTAACAATATATAGGCCCTTTGCAGAGGAAAGCAGAGGTTGTCATGTGCTTTTATGGTTTGATGTACAAAATCTTAGTGCAAAAGAACGTCACTTTATATTGCCACTTGTGATATGGACCTTTATTATGCAGTCTGTCGCTTTAATTGCTTCCATATCACAAGATCGTATAAAGCTTATTTTCTCCACACTAATAGATCATACATATTTAGAGAGTTGCAACAATGACAACTTACTTGAAGGATCTTACTCAATCCATAGGTTGATATGGTGGACTCTCATGGCAAAACTGGGTTTAAGGATATTTGGAAGCACAAGTAGTATCTCTACTTGGTGCAAGGAGTTTAGCTAGCATGAGGGGGAATGGCAAGCTCAACATGTTGGAAGATCCATGACTATATACTTTATTTCCGATATAAGAAAACATAACCCATTATGTTGTCTTCCTTGTCCAACATCAACTTTTTAGCATGTCATATTTTAATGAGTGCTCACAATCATAAAAGGTGTCCAAGATAGTATATTTATATGTGAAAACCTCTCTTTCTTTATTACTTCCTATTAATTGCAACGATGATCAAAACTATGTTTGTCAACTCTCAACAAATTTTATTCATCATACTCTTTATATGTGAACTCATTACTCTCCATAAAATCAATATGATCTCTTTGATTCTTTTTATTCTTTCTTTTATTCTCTCATGATCAAAGTGAGATAATCAAGACCTTGACTCACAACTAATCTTTATTATATATATGGCTCATGGACTCGATTACATAGATAAGGATCATAAAGCAAAGCTCACAACTAGATCATACTAAACTTTATTCTATTAGATCAAGATATTACCAAAAGGATCGAACTAAGAAAAATGGTAAATATAGAAGTGTGATGGTGATACGATACCGGGGCACCTCCCCCAAGCTTGGCAGTTGCCAAGGGGAGTGCCCATACCCATGTATTTATGTCTCTTTCTTCGGAGGTGGTGATGATGGAGTGCCGTACATCGAGTGTAGGAGATCCTCCAATTTGCCGATAATGCCCTTGAGTGCGGAGATATGCTCCTGCAACACAATATTCTCACGTGTGAGATACTTGTTTTGTATGCGAGCTAATTCAATCATCTCGAAAGCTTCAATCTCAGTTGGGGTAAAAAGATTTTGATGGGGTTGAAAGATGTCTTCTTCCTCTGCTGCCGGAGCTTGATCCTCCATGGCCTTCTTGATCCTATCATCCTTGTTGATCTCCCCAGGTTCTTGTCTCTTCAGCTCTATCTTCATTGGCCAAGCATTGTTGCCCTCATTGTTGGAGGAGGGGGACGACATGATGCCTGGCCTTGACAACTCTGGCACAAAGCAGCTAGAAACAAAAACTGAGGATTTTGTCGTGGTACCGTGGTCAAAACCTTCGGGGGATTATATAATGATTTTTTACCGACCAAAAGAAGTATCATGCAAGCAAACGGAGTCCGGAGGGCACACGAGGTGCCCACGAGGCAGTGGGGCGTGCCCTCCACCCTCGTGGGTGCCTCGTGTCCCTTTCGGACTACTTCTTATTTTCCTATTTTCTTAAATATTCTCAAACGGAGAAAAATTGTCATTAGAACTGTTTTGGAGTCAGTTTACTTACCGTACTACATACCTCTTCCTTTTCGGAGTCTGAATCATTCTGGAAAGTGTCCCTTATGTATTCCTCCGGGTTTATGGTTTCAATGACATCAGTTTCAACATTTATGGAATTACCTGAGATATAATGTTTGATTCTTTGGCCGTTCACCACCTTTGGATTCGTGCCTTCGAAGTTGTTGATATTTATGGCACCGGAACGATAGACCTCCTCGATAACGTAAGGACCTTCCCATTTAGAGAGAAGTTTTCCTGCAAAAAATCTTAAACGAGAGTTGTATAGCAAAACATAATCACCTATGTTAAACTCACACTTTTGTATACTTTTGTCATGCCATCTTTTAACTTTTTCTTTAAACAATTTGGCATTTTCATAGGCCTGGGTTCTCCACTCATCAAGTGAGCTAATGTCAAATAACCTCTTCTCACTGGCAAGTTTGAAATCATAATTGAGCTCTTTAATGGCCCAATATGCCTTATGTTCTAGTTCGAGAGGTAAGTGACATGCTTTTCCATAAACCATTTTATACGGAGACATACACATAGGATTTTTATATGTAGTTCTATAAGCCCATAATGCATCATCAGGTTTCTTGGACGAATTCTTTCTAGATCTATTAACAGTCTTTTGCAAAATTAATTTCAGCTCTCTGTTACTTAGTTCTACTTGACCGCTAGACTGTGGGTGGTATGGGGATGCAACTCTATGATTAACATCATACTTAGCAAGCATTTTACGGAAAGCACCATGAACCACCATCAGTCATTAAGTATATAGGGACTCCAAACCTCGGAAAAATAACTTCTTTAAGCATCTTAATAGAGGTGTTATGATCAACACTACTAGTTGGAATAGCTTCTACCCACTTAGTAACGTAATCAACAACAACTAAAATATGTGTATACCCATTAGAGGAAGGAAACGGTCCCATATAATCAAAGCCCCATACATCAAATGGTTCAATAACAAGTGAATAATTCATAGGCATTTCTTGATGTCTACTGATGTTACCAATTCTTTGACATTCATCACAAGACAAGACAAACTTACGGTCATCCTTGATGAGAGTAGGACAATAGAAACCAGATTGCAATACCTTATGTGCAGTTCTATCTCTAGCGTGGTGTCCTCTATAAGCCTCAGAGTGACACTTGCGTAGGATCTATTCCGGTTCATGTTCAGGTACACAACGTCTAATAATATCATCTAATCCTTCTTTATAAAGGTGTGGGTCATGCCATAAGTAATGTCTTAAATCATAGAAAAACTTTTTCTTTTGCCGGTATGTGAAACTAGGTGGTACAAATTTAGCAACAATGTAATTAGCATAATCAGCATACCATGGAGCAGTACGAGAAGCATTTATGATAGCTAATTGTTCATCAGGAAAGCTATCATCAATAGGTAGTGGGTCATCAAGAATATTCTCTAACCTAGATAAGTTGTCTGCAACGGGGTTCTCAGCTCCCTTTCTATCAGTAATATGCAAATCGAATTCGTGTAGCAAGAGAACCCATCTAATAAGTCTAGGTTTAGCATCTTTCTTTTCCATAAGATATTTAATAGCAGCATGATCAGTGTAAACAGTTACTTTAGAATCAACAATATAAGGCATGAACTTATCACAAGCAAATACAACTGCTAAAAATTCCTTTTCAGTAGTAGCATAATTTTTTTGGGCACTGTCTAGAGTTTTATTAGTGTATTGGATAACATTCAATTTCTTATCAACTCTTTGTCCTAGAACAACACCTACAACATAATCACTAGCATCACACATAATTTCAAAGGGTAAATTCCAGTCAGGTGGCTGGACAATAGGTGCAGAGATCAATGATTTCTAAAGTATTTCAAATGCTTCTACACAATCATCATCAAAGACAAAAGGAACATCTTTTTGTAATAGGTTAGTTAGAGGCCTAGAGATTTTTGAGAAGTCCTTAATGAACCTCCTATAAAAACTGGCATGACCAAGGAAACTTCTTATATCTTTGATGTACTTGGGACACAACATCTTTTCAATAGCGTCAACTTTAGCTTTATCAACTTCAATACCTCTTTCATAAATTTTATGCCCCAAGACAATACCTTCATTAACCATAAAGTGGCACTTTTCCCAATTCAAGACAAGATTAGTTTCTTCCCATCTCTGCAAAACTTGATCAAGGTTGCTTAAGCAATCATCAAAAGAAGTTCCATAAACGGAAAAATCATCCATGAAAACCTCAACAATCTTTTCACAAAAATCAGAGAATATAGCCATCATGCATCTTTGAAAGGTAGCAGGTGCATTACATAAACCAAAAGGCATACGTCTATAAGCAAAGGTACCGAAAGGGCAAGTAAAAGTGGTCTTTTCTTGATCCTCTTTTGACACATGTATTTGAGAGAAACCAGAATAGCCATCTAGAAAGAAAAAATGAGTAAGTTTGGATAATCTTTCTAGCATTTGATCAATAAAAGGTAAAGGGTAATGATCCTTTTTAGTAGCTTTATTCAATTTGCGGAAATCAATTACCATTCTATAGCCTATAACAATTCTTTGTGGGATCAATTCATCTTTATCATTAGGGACAACAGTAATACCTCCCTTCTTAGGGACACAATGGACATGACTTACCCACTTACTATTAGCCACATGATAAATTATACCTGCCTCTAGGAGCTTTAGTATTTCTTTCCTTACAACTTCTTTCATCCTAAGATTTAATCGTCGTTGGTGATCAACAACCGGTTTAGCGTCTTTCTCCAGTTTTATTTTGTGCTAGCTTAGAGTGGGACTAATGCCCTTAAGATCATCAAGAGTATATCCAACAGCTGCATGGTGCTTCTTCAGAGTTTTCAATAATTTCTCTTCTTACTGCTTTGAAAGGTTAGCACTAATAATAACATGATATATCTTCTTTTCATCAAGATAAGCATACTTAAGAGTATCAGGTAATGGTTTGACCTCAAACACGGGATCACCCTTGGGTGGAGGAGGATTCCCTAGAATTTCAACATGCAAGTTGTGTTTCAATAAAGGTCCCTGTTTAAATAATATTTCATATATTTCCCTTCTCTCATTCATATAAATATCATTTTCATGGTCTAGCAAATATTGTTCTGAAGTTTCATTAGGAGGCATGGCAATAGAAGAAAGACCAATAATTTCATCCTTACTAGGGAATTCTTTATCATGGGGCTGTCTACGAAATTTAGCAAAGTTAAAATCATGAGACAAATCCCCTAAACCAATAGTAACAACATCCTTTTTGCAGTTTATCTTAGCATTAACAATATTCAAGAAGGGTCTACCAAATATAATGGGGCAAAAGTTATCTCGTGGGGAACCAAGAACAAGAAAGTCAGTAGGGTATTTAACTTTCCCACACAAGACTTCAACATCTCTAACAATCCCCATTGGTGAAATAGTATCTCTATTGGCAAGCTTTATTGTAACATCGATTACTTCTAGCTCAGTAGGTGCAATATCGTGCATAATTTCTTCGTACAAGGAATGAGGTATTGCACTAGCACTAGCACCCATGTCACATAATCCATGATAGCAATGATCTCCTATTTTAACAGAAATAACAGGCATGCCTACAACAGGTCTATGTTTATTTTTAGTATCAGGTCTAGCAATTCTAGCAGCTTCATCACGGAGGTAAATAACATGCCCATCAATATTATCGACCAAGAGATCCTTAACCATGGCAACACTAGGTTCAACTTTAATTTGCTCAGAGGGTGTAGGTGTTCTAGTATGATCCTTTATTCTAGCTCTGAAGAGTGGTTTCTCAATATAAGTAGTAGGAACAATAGGATCAACATTATAAGTAATAGTCTTTTCTTCAACTTCAATAGGTTCAACTACTTTTACTTCAATGGGAGGATGATATTTGAACCACTTCTCCTTAGGGATATCAACATGAGTAGCAAATGATTCACAGAAAGAAGCTACTATCTCAGAGTCAAGTCCATATTTAGTGCTAAATTCACGGAAAACATCGGTATCCATAAAAGATTTCACACAATCAAACTCAGGTGTTATACCTGACTCCTTACCTTCGTCGAGATCCCAATCTTCAGACTTGCGTTTAATTCTTTCCAATAAATCCCATTTGAATTCAATAGTCTTCAACATAAAAGAACCAGTACAGGAAGTATCGATCATGGAGCGATTATTGAGAGAAAGCCAAATATAAATTTTTTGAATAACAATTTCTCTTGAGAGCTCATGATTGGGGCATGAATATAACATTCACTTAAGCCTCCCCAAGCTTGAACGATACTTTCTCCTTCGCGAGGCTAAAAATTATATATATAATTACGATCACGATGAACTTGATGCATAGGATAGAACTTCTGATGAAAGTCCAATTTCAACCTGTTGTAGTTCCATGATCTAATATCATCGCATAGCCTAAACCATGTCAATACCTTTCCCTTTAAAGATAAAAGGAAGACCTTCTTCTTGATAACATCCTCGGGCATACCTGCAAGCTTAAATAATCCACAAACTTCATCCACATAGATTAGGTGCAAATTGGGATGCAATGTCTCGTCTCCTGTAAAGGGATTAGCTAGCAGTTTCTTTATCATACCCAAAGGAATTTCAAAGTAAACATTTTCAGTAGGTTCAGTAGGTTGAGGAGCAACTCTTTGCTCTACTGGTTGGGGTGAAGATAACCCGAACAAGCCCCTCAAAGGATTATGTTCCATAGTAACAAGGGATAGTAAATTTTAGCACACTATATAAATTTTTCCTTACCAAAGGCGCTTCACTCCCCGACAACGGCGCCAGAAAAGAGTCTTGATGACACACAAGTGTAGGGGATCTATCGTAGTCCTTTCGATAAGTAAGTGTGTCGAACCCAACGAGGAGCAGAAGGAAATGATAGGCAGTTTTCAGTAAGGTATTGTGTGCAAGCACTGAAATTATCGGTAACAGATAGTTTTGTGATAAGGTAATTTTTAATGAGTAACAAGTAGTAAAAGTAAATAAGGTGAAGCAAGATGGCCCAATCCTTTTTTAGAAAAGGACAAGCATGTACAAACTCTTATATAAAGGAAAGCGCTCCCGAGGACACATGAGAATTATCGTCAAGCAAGTTTTCATCACGTTCATATGATTCACGTTCGTTACTTTGATAATTTGGTCTGTAGGTGGACCGGTGCTTGGGTACTGCCCTTTCTTGGACAAGCATCCCACTTATAATTAACCCCTATTGCAAGCATCCGCAACTACAAAAGAAGTATTAAGGTAAACCTAACCATAACATGAAACATATGGATCCCAATCAGCGCCTTACGAAGCAACGCATAAACTAGGGTTTAAGCTTATGTCACTCTAGCAACCCATCATCTACTTATTACTTCACAATGCCTTCCTCTAGGCCCAAACAATGGTGAAGTTTCATGCAGTCGACATTCACATAACACCACTAGAGGAAAGGCAACATACATCTCATCAAAATATCGAACGAATACCAAATTCAGATGACTACTTATAGCAAGACTTGTCCCATGTTCTCAGGAACAAACATAACTACTCACAAATCCTATTCATGTTCATAATCAGAGGGATATTAATATGCATAAAGGATCTGAACATATGATCTTCCCGAAAGCTTCCTCCCGATTTTTTCCAGGGCAGAAGACACCTTATACCAGAAGATGGGCATCGGGGGGCTGCCAGTTGGCCCACGAGGCAGGGGGCGTACCCACGGTGTAGGGCGCGCCCCCACCCTCGTGGACGGTGGGTGGCCCCCCTCTGGTGCTTTCTACGCCCGATATTTTTTATATACTCCAAAACTGACTTTCGTGGAGTTTCAGGACTTTTTGAGTTGTGCAGAATAGGTCTCCAATATTTGCTCCTTTTCCAGCCCAGAATTCCAGCTGCCGGCATTCTCCCTCTTCATGTAAACCTTATAAAATAAGAGAGAAAAGGCATAAGTATTGTGACATAATGTGTAATAGCAGCCCATAATGCAATAAACATCAATATAAAAGCATGATGTAAAATGGACGTATCACTCATCCGTCGTGGCCTGAGACGAGATACACGTGGCTACTATCAGGGTGTCGGCACATCAGGAGGTCTTGCTGGACTTGTTTTACCATTGTCGAAATGTCTTGTGCACCGGGATTCCGAGTCTGATCGGGTCTTCCCTAAGATAAGAGGTTTTACCTTTGCTGATCGTGAGAGCTTGTGATGGGTTAAGTTGGGACACCCCTGCAGGGTTATGATCTTTCGAAAGCCGTGCCCGTGGTTATATGGCAGATTGGAATTTGTTAATATCTGGTTGTAGTTAACTTGACAGAGGATCCAAAATAAAATACATGATACATCTCCAACGTATCTATAATTTATGAAGTATTCATGCTATTATATTATCCATCTTAGATGTTTTATATACATTTATATGCTATTTTATATGATTTTAGGGACTAACCTATTAACCTAGAGCGCAGTGCCAACTTCTGTTTTGTCCTTGTTTTTGAGTTTAACAGAAAAGGAATATCAAACAGAGTCCAATTAACGTGCCAATTTTCGATGATTATTTATGGACCAAAAGAATTCCCTGGAGTAAAAGAGCTGGGCCAAAAGAGTCCTGGGCCGTCCACGAGGGTGGGGGGCGCGCCCACCCCCTGGGCGTGGGCCCCTATCTCGTGGACGACTCGGAGACCCCCTGGCCGTGAGACCGACGCCAAAAATTCCTATAGATACAGAAACCTCCAGAAAATAACCTAGATCATAGGTTTCGCCGCCGCAAGCCTCTGTAACCACGAGAAATCAAACTAGGCCCTCTCTGGCACCCTGCCGAAGGGGGCCATCATCACCGGAGGCCATGGAGGAGGATCCTGGAAGGACCATCATCGCCATGAAGGCCAAGGACCAGAGGGAGAATCTCTCCCCATCTAGGGGGGAGGCCATGGAGGAGGAAGCACAAGGGGGAGAACCTCTCCTCCTCTCTCTCGGCGGCGCGGGAGTGCCATCGGGAGGGGAATCATCGCCGTGGTGATCGTCTTCATCAACATCACCATCATCATCACCATACTCATCTCTTTTACGTGGTCCACTCTCCCGCACCCTGCTATAATCCCTACTTGAACATGGTGCTTTATGCCACATATTATGATCCAATGATGTGTTGCCATCCTATGATGTTTTGAGTAGATATCCTTTGTCTTTGGGTTGATTGATGATCTAGATTGGTACGAGTTGTATGTTTTATTTTGGTGCTGTCCTATGGTGCCCTCCGTGTCGCGCAAGCTTGAGGGATTCCCGTTGTAGGGTGTTGCAATACGTTCATGATTCGCTTATAGTGGGTTGCTTGAGTGACATAAGCATGAACTCGAGTAAGGGGATTGTTGCATATGAGATAAAGGGGACTTGATGCTTTAATGCTATGGTTGGGTTTTACCTTAATGATCTTTAGTAGTTGCGAATGCTTGCTAGAGTTCCAATCATAAGTGCATATGATCCAAGAAGAGAAAGTATGTTAGCTTATGCCTCTCCCTCATATGAAATTGCATTGACGACTACCGGTCTTGTTAACAATTGCCTAGGACAATTCCGCACACCGATCCATCATTATTCCACACTCGCTATTTATAATATTTAGTAATATATTCCAACTTTATGATAGTAGCACCTACTTTTATATTTTAGCTCTCCGAATCATGCAAAGTTATCCTCTTCATACCCATAACATAGTTTTATTTCTCGTTTCTAGTTGGAAGCAAACATTCGGTGTACGTAGAGTCGTATCAGTGGCATATAGGACTTGAGAGAATATTGATCTTACCTTTAGCTCCTTGTGGGTTCGAGACTCCATAATTATCACTTCCACCATTGGGAATTGCTACGATGATTCCCTGCACTTGGGGACCATCAAGCTCTTTTCTGGCGCTGTTGCCGGGGAGCAATAGCGTGGGGTTGATATTCTCGTGTGTGCTTGTTTGCTTTCTTCACTAAGTAGATTTTGTTTTTCCTTTTTGTTTCTGTTTAGTTGTGGGTGAAACATATAATTTTTTTAAAAGAATGAAAATACAAAAAAAAATTACTTGCCTCGTATGCCTAAAAAGTTTTTCAAAAAGAGAAGTGATTGGAAAGTTATGCATTGAAGAAGTGAGGGTCGACCTTGAGCACTTGTGTTCATGCTCACGGAAACCATGTAGAATTTTTCATGGAAGTTTCTCTGTAAATAATTATCCCCTTGTATATATCCATTGTATTATAAAAGTAATGTGCCAAGCTTTGGTTTTAGGATGATTAGATTGCTTGTTTTCTATGTGTAGAACAAAAAACAGGAAACTTTGGCTGTAGCGCGTGATTTTACATTTTTTACTAGAAGGTCAAATGGTTCTGAAACTTTTTTCACATTACTTCTGTACAAATTGTCATATTTTTTTAGAATTTTTTAGAGTTACATAAGTTTACTAAACTTCCAGATTACTATAGACTGCCCTGTTTTTGACAGATTATGTTTTCTATGTGTACGGTTTTATAGAATGCTTCATGTGCTTCACTTATATATTTTGAACTTGGATAATCGCTAGTCGATATTAATCCTATAATACACCATGAACTTCACTTATACCTTTTGGAGTATGAATAATACTATCATCTAAAGTGGATTTGGAAGAGTGTCAACTTTAGTAAGTAATGATTTCACTATTTCGAGTTTGCTCCCACTATTCCGAGTGAGAAGAATTTTGCTTATGTGGAGAGTAGTAAAATTTCTATGCTTGTAGATCATGAAAAGAATGCTTTATGTGATGGTTATATTGTTGAACCCATTCATGATGCTGCTGAATTTTTTTATGAGGGAGTATTACATGCTTGTAGAAGTTGCAATAATATCAAGTTTCCTCTCTATGTGCTTAAAGTTTTGAAGTTATACTTGTCTTGCCTTCCTATGCTAGTTGAGTCTTGTTCCTATAAATTATGTGCTCACAAAATACCTAGGCATAGGAAGTGGGTTAGATTTAAATATGCTAGTCATATTCCTCATAATGCTCTCTTTATGTTTCAATTCTTATCGTTTATGTGAGCATCATTGAAATCATCATGCCTAGCTAAAAGGCATTAAAGAAAAGCGCTTGTTGGGAGACAACCCAATATTTACCCTTACTGTTTTTGTGTGTTTACATGATTAAGCTACTGTACTAATCATGTTTTATAGCTTTTGTTTCAATAAAGTGCCAAGTAAGACTTTGGGAAGACTTCGGTGAAAGTTAATGTGATCTTGCTGTAAAAAACAGAAACTTTGTGCTCACGGGATTAGCTGTCATTTTTTTTACAGAAGAATGATTTTGAGTTGATTCTTTTTGCAGAAGATTAATAGAAAAATTCCTCACGTCCACCAATTTATTTCATAATTTTTAGAGTATCAGAAGTATGGTTGTTGTTCAGATCATCACAGACTGTTCTGTTTCTGACAGATTCTGTTTTCATTGGATAGTTTGCTTGTTTTCTAGTTTCTATGGCTTACATTTCCCAATATAAATTGTAGAAATTATATGGTATAGTAGGCATTGTGTGAGAACAATTATGAACGTTGTATTTTACAGTACCAAAGTGAATGGTTTACTCTTTATCATACTAACCTATCTCACGAAGTTACATTAAGTTTTGTGTGGTTGAAGTTTTCAAGATTTGGGTGAGATATCGATATGAGGAGAATAAGGAGTGGAACAACCCTAAGCTTGGGGATTCCCAAGACACCCCAAGGTAATATTCAAGGAAGACTCAAGCGCCTAAGCTTGGGTATGCCCCAGAAAGCATCCCCTCTTTCGTCTTCAAAACTATCGGTATACCTTACTCGGAGCTATATTTTTATTCGTCACATGATATGTGTTTTTCTTGGAGAGTATTTTCAATTTTACTTGATTTGAATAAAATCATTGGATCTGAAATCTTGAATGAAACAAAATCCTCCCATGGCTAGTTAATTATTTGACTACTCAGTGTTGTTCACTTATATCTTTTGGAGTAGTTTGTCATTTACTCACGTGCTTCACGTACATCCTATGAGTAAATGGTTGAATGAATTGAATATCATAAATCTGAATTTATATATGTTTCATATGCTTATACCATGGGGAGTAATGACTTCAGACAAAATAAGTATAGGTAGTAAACTTATTGATAGTTAGCAAACTCAGAATTGGTCACTTGAACAATTCATCAAAGAATATTGATGGAAGAGATATTTCACATATAAATATACTATCTTGGACATCTTTTGTAATTGTGAGCACTCATTAAAATATGACATGCTAAAAGGTTGATGTTGGACAAGGAAGACAACTTAATGGGTTATGTTTTCCTATATTCGAAACGTTATATTGTCTTGGATCATCCAACATGTTGGGCTTGCCTTCCCCTCTCATGCTAGCCAAATTCTTTGCACCAAGTAGAAATACTACTTGTGCTTCCAAACATCCCTTAACACTGTTTTGCCATGAGAGTCCATCATACCTACCTAAGGATTGAGTAAGATCCTTCAAGTAAGTTGTCATCGGTGCATGCAATAAAAATTGCTTTCTAAATATGTATGATCTATTAGTGCGAAGAAAATAAGCTTTATACGAACTTGTGATAGGGAAGAAATAGAAGCGACGGACTGCATAATAAAGGTCTTTATGACAAGCGGCAATATAAAGTAACGTTCTTTTGCATTAAGATTTTGTGCATCCAACCATAAAAGTGCATGACAACCTATGCTTCCCTCTGCAAAGGGCCTATCTTTTACTTTTATCTTCTACCCTTATACAAGAGTCATGGTGATCATCACCTTTCCTTTTTACACTTTTTCCTTTGGCAAGCACTTTGTGTTGGAGCGATCCGGATATATATATATATATATATCCACTTGGATGTAGGTTTTCATAAATTATTATTGTTGACATTACCGTTGAGGTAAAAGGTTGGGAGGCGAAACTATAAGCCCCTATCTTTCTCTGTGTCCGATTAAAACTTTGAACGCATAAATATCACATGAGTGTTAGCAATTTTGAAAGATTAAATGATAGTTGAGTATGTGGAGTTTGCTAAACCAAAGCTCTTACATGGACCCTTCCCGAAAATAAGATGAATTGCGATTGTTTGATGACTAAGAGCATTGTTTGTTAGTTTTCAAGAAAGTTTATGATCTATAATTTAACATGTGAATAACTTGTTACTTGATCATCAAACGTATTATGGGATGAGCTACTGTTATGACACATAATGATGCAGAAAAGGTGATTGAAATTATCATTGATCAAACTTGTGCACCTTCTAGCATTCACACGTCATAAATTATTTCTTTTATCATTTACCTACTCGAGGACGAGCATGAATTAAGCTTGGGGATGCTGATACGTCTCCAACGTATCTATAATTTATGAAGTATTCATGCTATTATATTATCCATCTTAGATGTTTTATATACATTTATATGCTATTCTATATGATTTTTGGGACTAATCTATTAACCTAGAGCCCAGTGCCAGTTTTTGTTTTTTCCTTGTTTTTGAGTTTTACAGAAAAGGAATATCAAACGAAGTCCAATTGATGTGTCAATTTTTGATGATTTTTTATGGACCAAAAGAAGCCCCTGGAGTAAAAGAGTTGGGCCAGAAGAGTCCCGGGCTATCCATGAGGATGGGGGGGGGGGGGCGCCCACCCCCCTAGGCGTGGGCCCCTATCTCGTGGACGACTCGGAGACCCCCTGGACGTGAGACCGACGCCAAAAATTCCTATAAATACAGAAACCTGCAGAAAATAACCTAGATCGGAAGTTCCGCCGCCGCAAGCCTCTGTAACCACGAGAAATCAATCTAGGCCCTCTCTGGCACCCTACCGGAGGGGGCCATCATCACCGGAGGCCATGGAGGAGGATCCCGGAGGGGCCATCATCGCCATGAAGGCCAAGGACCAAAGGGAGAACCTCTCCCCATCTAGGGGGAAGGCCATGGAGGAGGAAGCACAAGGGGGAGAACCTCTCCTCCTCTCTCTTGGTGGCGCGGGTGTGCCATCGGTAGGGGAATCATCGCCGTGGTGATCGTCTTCATCAACATCACCATCATCATCACCATCATCATCACCATCCTCATCTCTTTTACGCGCTCCACTCTCCCGCACCCCGCTGTAATCCCTACTTGAACATGGTGCTTTATGCCACATATTATGATTCAATGATGTGTTGCCATCCTATGATGTTTTGAGTAGATATCCTTTGTCTTTGGGTTGATTGATGATCTAGATTGGTACGAGTTGTATGTTTTATTTTGGTGCTGTCCTATGATGCCCTCCGTGTCGCGCAAGCGTGAGGGATTCCCGCTGTAGGGTGTTGCAATACGTTCATGATTCACTTATAGTGGGTTGCTTGAGTGACAGAAGCATGAACCCGAGTAAGGGGATTGTTGCATATGGGATAAAGGGGACTTGATGCTTTAATGCTATGGTTGGGTTTTACCTTAATGATCTTTAGTAGTTGCGGATGCTTGCTAGAGTTCCAATCGTAAGTGCATATGATCCAAGAAGATTAAGTATGTTAGCTTATGCCTCTCCCTCATATGAAATTGCAATGACGACTACCGGTCTTGTTAACAATTGCCTCGGACAATTCCGCACGCCGATCCATCATTATTCCACACTCGCTATTTATAATATTTAGTAATATATTCTAACTTTATGATAACAGCACCTACTTTTATATTTTAGCTCTCCGATATCATGCAAAGTTATCCTCTTCATACCCACAACGTAGTTTTATTTCTCGTTTCTAGTTGGAAGCAAACATTCGATGTACGTAGAGTCGTATCAGTGGCAGATAGGACTTGAGAGAATATTGATCTTACCTTTAGCTCCTTGTGGGTTCGACAATCCATACTTATCACTTCCACCATTGGGAATTGCTACGATGATTCCCTGCACTTGGGGACCATCAATACACCAACCGCGTGAGTAACCGTGACCATATCTTTTTAGTTTGAGAAGAGAACACGGTGGGGTTATGTTTGACTCACATGTTGTTCAAGATCACTTAGTGATCATTACTAGTTGAGACCGTTGGCATAGATGCTCTTCTTATTCTTGTACTCGTAAGTTAGCCACCATACATATGCTTAGCCGCTGTTGCAACCTCACCACTGAACCTCTCCCTACCCTCTAAGATTTGCTAGTCTTGATACCCATGGTTATGGGATTGCTGAGTCCTCGTGGCTCACAGATACTACAACAACAGTTGCAGGTGCAGGTTTCGATGCCTTGACGTGAGAGCGATGTTTACTTGTGTTGGAGTTCTTCCGTCTTCTTCTTCGTCAGTCTTGGGACAGGTTTCTGGTCGGCATCCTAGGATAGCAGGATGGATGTCGTTGTGCTTTTCATGTTTTTCATCCGTAGTCGGATGTCTTGTGTATGATGTGTTGTATTCATGTGGCTATTGTATGACTTGTATGTATCCCCCTCTATTTATGTAATGGTATGATGTAATGATATCCATCTTGCTAAGCGCCCGAAATGCGGTTGTGCTCCAATCATGAGTTCATCACGTGATCGAGATAGAATCGCATCTTGGGCGTGACACCAACTTCCATGGGAATCATGTGAGACATGGCTACTACCTCAAACGGAATTGCTTTGCATACTCAGGTGCCAAGATGACCCCCTTGAAGAGGCTCATGAAGATGGACAAGTCCACAAGCCCACGGAGGAAGAGCAACACCGAGCGGAACCGGAGAAGAATCCAGGTCCCGGACATCCGGCCTCCAAGCCCGGACATCCGGCCCTTGGATCATCTACAACAGCCGAGCCCCCACAACAGAAGCTACAAGGGCCAGACATCCAGCCCGCCAGCCCGGAAATCCGGCACTTCTACAGAAGCATACTCGTGGCTCAACCCCGCCTGCTCGGACATCCGGCTCCAAGCCCGGACATCCGACGCCTCATGACAGGCCGGACATCCGGCACGACGCCCGGACATCCGGCCTCTAATGCCTGCGTGCATTTTGTCTGGGCGGAAGCCCATGTATCCCCTCGCCCCTATGGACTACAAATAGACCCCTACCTCTTCCTAGTTAGGGTTAGCATGATGATGGCTCATCTAGACTTAGAGCATTACTCATCCTTAGTGGTTCATCTCTACGAGAGACTGATGACCCACAATTATAGGGGATCAATTGTAGCTCTTTTAATAAGTAAGAGTGTCGAACCCAACAAGGAGCAGAAGGAAATGACAAGTAGTTTTCAGTAAGGTAGTGTGTGCAAGTGCTGAAATTGTGAGTAGCGAGTAGTTTGATAGCAAGGTAATTTGTAACGAGCAAGTAACGATAATTGCAACAAGTATGCAGCAAGGTAGCCCAATCCTTTTGAGGCAAAGTACAGGCCAAAACGGTCTTTTATAGTAACCAAAGCGTTCTTGCGGGTACACAGGAATTTATCTAGTCACTTTCATCATGTTGGTATGATTTGTGTTCGCTACTTTGATAATTTGATATGTGGGTGGACCGGTGCTTAGGTGCTGTTCTTACTTGAACAAACCTCCTACTTATGATTAACCCTCCCGCAAGCATCCGCAACTACGAGAAAAGTATTAAGAATAAATTCTAACCATAGCATTAAACTCTAGGATCCAATCGGTCCCTTACGGAATAGTGCATAAACTGGGGTTTAAATTTCTGTCACTCTCGCAACCCACCATATATTTACTACTTCCACAATGCATTC
This sequence comes from Secale cereale, assembly GCA_902687465.1. Lineage (NCBI taxonomy): Eukaryota > Viridiplantae > Streptophyta > Magnoliopsida > Poales > Poaceae > Secale > Secale cereale. Next base: position 160,153,400 of record LR738709.1, read on the forward strand.
CCTTAGGCCCAAATATGGTGAAGTGTCATGTAGTCGACATTCACATGACACCACTAAGGGAATCACAACATACATACTATCAAAACACCGAACACATATCAAGTTCACATGATTACTTGCAACGTGATTTCTCCCGTGACCTCAAGAACAAAAGTAACTACTCACAAATAATCAACATGCTCATGATCAGAGGGGTATTAATATGCATAATGGATCTGAACATATAATCTTCCACCAAATAAACCATATAGTAGTCAACTACAAGATGTCATCAACACTACTAGTCACCCCCTAGCAACAATCTATAGTTCCGGTAACAAGATTGAATACAAGAGATGGACTAGGGTTTGAGATGAGATGGTGCTACTGAAGATGTTGATGGAGATTGCCCTCTCCAAGATGGGAGAGCTGTTGGTGATGATGATGATGATGCTTTCCCCCCCGGGAGGGAAGTTCCCCCGGCAGAATCGCTCCGCCGGAGGGCAAAAGTGCTCCTGCCCAAGTTTCACCTCGAGACGGCGGCGCTCCACCCCGAAAGTCTTCTCTAGATTTTTTCTATGTCAAAATCACTTATATACCAGAAGATGGGCAGCGGAGGTGGGCCGAGGAGGCCACAACCCACTAGGGCATGCAAGGGGGGCCTCACACGCCCTGGTGGGTTGTGCCCACCTGGTGGCCCCCCTCTGGTGTTTATTGGCTCCAGTATTTCCTAAATATTCCATAAAAAATCCTTGTGGGGTTTCAGCTCATTTGGAGTTGTGTAGAATAGGTGGCCCGACGTAGCTTTTTCTGGTCCAGATTTCCAGCTCCCAGAATTCTCTCTCTTGGTGTGTACTTTGCAAATTATGAGAGAAAAGACATTAGAATTACTCCAAAAAGCATTGTTATGGATAAAAAACATTGTAAATAATAGTAAGAAAACATGATGCAAAATGGACGTATCAACGCCCCCAAGCTTAGACCTCGCTTGTCCTCAAGCAAAAACCGAAAACGAAAAACATGTCCACATGCTTTGAGAGAGATAGGTGTCGATAAAAACAAAATACGAACATAGACACATCATGTTGATTAGTATAACAACAACAAATTTAAACATAGAACTTTCACCATAGAACTTTTATCATACACTTCTCATGAATAAGTAATAGTTCATCACACAATCGAAGGATAAAGCAAAAACTCTATTAGAAACCAACAAACTATGCCCTCGGTCAACTTTGCAATTACAATTCATCATCTTTTTAGGAAGGGTCACGTGGCGGAGCCTTTAGGCAAGTCCACATACTCAACCATCATATAGGCTTCTATAATTGCTAACACTCACCGAGTACACATGAGAAAAACATTTCAACCGGAGACATAAAAAGATAGGGGCTTATAGTTTCGCCTCCCAACATACTCACCTCAAGGGTGATGTCAACAATAATAACTCATGCTATTATATATGCAACTGGACATATGTGCGTAGATATTTCCTCACCACATGATGCTTGCCAAAGGAGAAAAAAATGAATAGAAGGAAAACTTTGACTCTTTGCATAAAAGTAAATACATAAAAGTAAAAGATAGGCCCTTCACAGAGGGAAGTAGAGGTTGCCATGCTCTTATTTGTTTGCATGCTCAACCCCTTAGTGCAAAAGAACGTCACGTTACATTGCCCCTTAAGATGACAACCTTTATTATGCAATCTGTCGCTTTTATTCTTTGTCATCCATGTTCGTGCAACGCTCAATTTTCTCTTACACTAAAAGCTCTCACATATTTAGGAGCAATTTTATTGCCTTTTTGCACCGATGACAACATACTTGAGGGATCTTGCTCAATCCCTAGGTAGGTATGGTGGACACTTGAAAAAGATTTGGGTTTAAGGGTTTTTTGGATGCACAAGTAGTATCTCTACTTAGTGCAGAATTTTTGGCTAACAAAGATAGGGGGCAAGCATCACATGTTAAAGGATCCATGAAAATATGACTTCTATGTGAATATAAACATACATAAACCATTACGTTGTCTTCCTTGTCCAACGGCAACAATTTTGGCATATAATATTTTGATGAGGGATCACAATCACAAAAGGTTTCTAGGATAATATATTTATATGTGAATCTTCCCTTCCCTTATTAATTCTTTAATGAGTTGCATCGCTGACCAATGCTATGTCTGTCAATCTCTAATAACATTTTCTTACTTATACTTTTCCTTATGTGGTGCTATCACCTACCATAGGATTAGTATATGATCTTATTGATTTATTTCCTTTCTTTTGTTTGCTTTCTTTCTGTTTTTCTTTCCTTTATTTGCAACATGAAAGTAAACAAAGTAAAAACTCAAACTAACATTATTATATAACTTGCACATGATAATAATGATAGATCACTAAGCTAATTCTCAAAGAAGAAAGATAGAACCAAACTTTATTCATCTAAGCAAAAGATTGAACTAGGATAAGTAAAAGCAAAAAGATAGTGGGATGATACGATACCGGGGCACCTCCCCCAAGCTTGGCGGAAGCCAAGGGGAGTGCCCATACCCGATACTCAGTTCTCCTTGGGTGGTGAAGAAGGTCATGAAGCGATCCTGTCCTTAAGGGTCAAGGGATCCTGCAGCAGACGGATGATGCTCCAGAGATGGATAATATGCTCTTGATGCAGAATATTTTCTCGAGTGAGATATTTATTTTGTATGCGAACTATTTCAATGACACGAAAAGCTTCAATCTCAGTAGGTGTAAGATGAGTAAGGTAGGGCTTAAGGATATCTTCTTCCTCCTCCTCGGCCAACAGTGCTTGGGCTGTCACCAGGGATGGATTTACGGTAGCATCCTTGCCCTTGCCTCCCTTGATGGTGTCCGTAGGCTCCTCCCTCTTTGTCTCGATCTTCATCAGCCAAGCATCTTCTTCCATGTTGTTGGAGGAGCAGGAAAACATGATGCCTACCTTGATAAATCTGACCAGAAACAACAAGAAAAGAGAATAGATGATTTCTTTGCGGTATGGTGGTTAAAAGGTTTGTGAAGCATAAATAGAATTTTTATCTTGCAGGACAGGTATACAGAAGAAAAACGGAGTCCGGAAGATGCCCCAGGTGGGCACAACCCACCTGGGCGCGGCAGGCATGCGTGGCGCGCCCTGGTGTCTTGTGCCTACCAGGGGACGCTTCCTGGGAGTCTCTTTATTCCCAAAATTCCAAATTATTCCAAAACTGACAAAAAATATTTTTGCAGACTATTCGGAGTCTGTTTACTTACCGTACTATGTACCTCCTTATTTTGACGATTCTGGAGTGTTCTAGAAGGACTCTTTTATGTGTTCTTTCGGTGTCAAAGTTTGGACAGTATTGCTTTCAACATTAATAGGCGTACCTGAGAAATAATGCTTTATTCGTTGCCCGTTGACAACCTTCGGGTTAGTGCCTTCAAAATTATTTATTTTGATGGCTCCAGACCGGTAAACCTCCTCGATGACATAGGGGCCTTCCCATTTTGAGAGGAGTTTGCCTGCAAAGAATCTGAAACGAGAGTTGTACATAAGCTTGGGATCTCCATTCATCTAATGAGCTTATATCAAATAGCCTCTTTTCACCAGCAAGTTTGAAATCATAGTTGAGTTCTTTAACTTCCCAATATGCTTTATGTTCTAACTCAAGAGGTACATGACAAGCTTTTCCATAGAACATTTTATAAGGAGACATACCCATAGGATTTTAATAAACTGTTCTATAAGCCCAAAGTGCATCATCTAATTTCTTAGACCAATTCTTCCTGGACCTATTGATAGTCTTTTGCAAAATTAATTTTATTTCTCTATTGCTAAGCTCAACTTGACCACTAGACTGGGGATGATAAGGTGATGCAATTCTATGGTTAACATCATACTTAGCAAGCATCTTACGAGAAGCACCATGAATAAAGTGTGAACCACCATCAGTCATTAAATATCTAGGGACTCCAAACCTTGGAGAAATAACTTCCTTAAGCATTTTAATAAAGGTGTTGTGATCAACACTACAGGTTGGAATAGCTTCTACCCATTTAGTAATTTAATCATGTCACATCCCTAGATCAACCCCTGTGGTCTTTGCCTGATCATCATGTCATCATGTTTAAATTTTTGCTAAACCTGAAATGGGGATGACTAAACCCTAGCACCAAATCAAAGCAATTAGGTTTAACCTAAAAATATTTTCAATAAACCCAAAAATTGCCTTCATTAATGTTTGATAATTTTGGCAAGGGTTTTGGTCCAAACCAAAAATATTGAACATTTTTGGGGAATTGTTTGGGCTTTGATTTAATTCACTAATGTATTTGAGTTGGAGCAAATAAATCTTATAAATATTTTTATTGCCCCAATAATTCCGAGACTTCTTGTGGAGCTCTGGAATTAATCATTTTACATCCACAAAAGTTTCCAGAAGCTGAAAAAATAATTTGGTTAGTAAACCAAATTCAAAAGAAAAGCAAAAAATAGAAAACAGAACAAAAATGAGAAAAACCTAGAGAGAGAGAGAGAGAGACTGACCGGCCTTACCTGGGGCCCAACTGTTTGGCCCAGCCCACCAGGGGCAGCCTCGTCTTCTACCTCTTGCCAGTAGGCAGAGGAGAAGCTGGGCACGGCGCGCGCCGGCACGCAGCTGCCTGCCTAGCCTCCCCTAGCCAGCGCGACGCCACAGACGACCTGCGACAGACGTCTGGAACCCCCCTAACCTCTCTCACTCTCCCCCTTCGTTCTCCCCTGCTTCTTCTCACCATGGCCGAAGCCGCCACGGCCGCGCCGGCGAGCACCACCGTGGCCACAGCCCTCCCCACGCCCCCGCAAAGTGACCATGAGCTCCGCCACGAACCCGTGGACCTACACGCCCACGCACGCGAGCTCGGGAGCATCATGGCGTCTTCCCCGACCTCATGTTCAACCTCCGGCCGCCGACAGCCTCATCGTCGATTCGTCACCGTCCGTGCTTCCCCGACCTCGTCGGCCTGCTCGTCTGAATCGCCGTGAGCCCCTCTCTGTTTTCCCCCTAATTACCCCCTCGCCCCCCGAGCCTAGCTGACCCTCCTCGTCGCACCCGTGAGCTCCTGCCGCCGGCCATGGCACCGCCACGGCCACAACTGCTGCCACCCGCGTCTGAGCACGTCACCGCACTCAGTGCTTCACCAGGAGGCCGTAGCACCCAGCTGTTGCTCCTGCCGTGCCCTGCGGTGTCGAATCCGTCGACGTCCGAACTTCGGTCGCCGCCGTTGAGGTCACCGCCGCCTTTTCCGGCCACCCCAGCGCCAGCCGCCACCACCGTTGGATGCGGACGAGCACCAGCATTCCAAGGAACCAAACCGCCGCTCTTTTGGTCGCCGGAGGGCAAAACCCGAGCCCCTCCGCCGTCTCTGGTCACGCCGGCGACGAGCCATGGGTCAACTCCGGCGAGTTTGACCCCGGTTGACTAGGATTTGACCCCCTCCCACTCACTGACATGTGGGCCCATGCCCCACTGACACTTTTAGTTAGGATTAAATTAGCACTAACAGTCTCTGTTAATTAGCCTAGTCACTGACCAGTGGGTCCCAGCGTCAGGTTTGACCTGGGCTGACGCTGTTGACCCGATGACGTCATTCTGACGTCAGGCTGACGCAGTAATGCTTTTCTGGATTTTAAATAAATCTATTTGATTTGTTTATTTTCAGAAAATAGCCAAAACATCTAAAAATCATAGAAAATAATCTATAACTCAGATGAAAATAATTTATATATGAAAATTGATCAGAAAAATCCAAGGAATCTGTTTATGGCATTTCCATGCATGTTTGAATAACTTACAGCCACTGTTTAGGACAATTTGAATAAATGGCATTTGAATAATCACATATGGAGTTTGAATTTGAACCTTTGGTTCAAATCAACTTCATTTAATATGGTTGCTAGTTGCATTAGCACAATCAACAACATATTGCCATGTCATGATAATGCATCATATTGTCGCATTGCATTGATTGTGTTCTCTCTTGTTTGCCAATGTTTGTCCCCTCTCAGTAGACGTTGTTCCGACGATGTGATCGATGACACCGATGAAGACTCATTGATATCTTCAGAAGTGCCAGGCAAGCATAACCCCCTTGTTCATTCCGATACAATCCCACTCTCTCACTTCTGCTCTCTTTACTGCATTAGGACAACAACGTTTCAACTGTTACCTGCTTTGGTAGTTGAACCCCTTTCCTCTGCATGACCTGTCATTGCCACAGTAAATATTTGAAACCCACTAGCATGAGTAGGAGTTGTTTGATCCATGTTGTGCCTACTCATTCATGCTTTCTGGTTATGCCTGCTATTGCTTAGAGTTGTGTCAGGTCTGATTCATCGGGAATGAATTGGAATGGTGATGAACATGTCCTACTGTGTGTGAGCTAAGTGTGTGAACACGATTTGGTAAAGGTAGCGGTGAGAGGCCATGTAGGAGTACATGGTGGGTTGTCTCACTGGAACTGTCCTTAAGAACCGAGTTCCGTGTAAGTTGTCCAATGAGATAGCTACTACCACGCATTGGAATGCTTAAATGCCCCTCTCGACTTATTAATCAACTCGATCTCTGTCCAGGAGTTGCAACTAGTTTCTGGTGTTTGTAGGTAGTGCCAGTAGTCTACCAAGTGGCACCCGGTACAGGTGGGCTTGGGACAGACTAGGTGCAGTGGCCCGGTGTACCAAGTGGCACCCGGATGGTGGGCTTGGGAACCCTGTACACATCATTTGGGGCCGTGAGCGACACCCCGGCCGGATCTCCCCACGGATGGAACCCGAATAGGCGATAAACCTGGACTAGAGTCTTGTGTGGTTAGTCAGGTCGTGGCCGACACCCTCGCCAGGCTTCTGCTTGAAGGTTGCCGAGATACACGACGTGTACATGGCGGTAAGTGGCGAGAGCGTGTGTGAAGAAGTACACCCCTGCAGGGTTAACATGATCTATTCGAATAGCCAGGTCCGCGGTTATGGACTTCTTGGATGCTTACGTCGTACATAGACAAATGAAAGTGGATACTCTAAAATGCTCAAGACAAGTGTGAGTGCTATGGATGGCGTTCTCGTAGGAAGACGGAAGCGGGTCTATAGTGGTGTATTGATTGGTGAATTTGTGGACTCGTGTGCGCCACCTCAAAAGAGTTACTTGCAGTCGTAGTTCAGGATAGCCACCGAGTCAAAGCTGGCTTGCTGCAGTCAAACTCCACCACCCCCCTTGTTGATACTATTGCATATGTAGTTAGTTCTGATGTAAGTCTTGCTGAGTACCTTTGTACTCACGTTTGCTTAATTTATGTTTTTGCAGAGAGACTTCAGTCTCGCTAGTGGTTCCGCGTGGACTTCGACGTTTAGCTTGCTACCTCAGCTACGATCTTGTGCCCTTGGGAGGGTCTTGTAGATAGTTAGGCTTCTCAGCCTTTTTTTTTTGTAGTTGTCTGTACATAGACATGATATGCTTCCGTTGCCTGTATGCTCTGTACGTTGGGTCATGTGACCTCTGTTTGTAATAAATGCTATGATGGCTCTTCTGGGCCTTTATCTATATGAGTTGTTGAGTTATGTTGTGATGCCTTGTTGTACAACACATACTTGCATGTTATGCGTACGTGTAATGTGTATTGCTATGTGTGGGATCCGACACCTAGTTGTTTACCCTTGGTAGCCTATCTTATAGGGAAATGTCTCCTAGTGCTTCCACTGAGCCTTGGTAGCTTGCTACTGCTCCGGAACACTTAGGCTGGCTGGCATGTGTCCTTCTTCGTTCCTGTGTCTGTCCCTTAGGGGAAATGTCACGCGTTGTTCCTTTAAGTCCTTGTAGCTTGCTACGACTTGGGTTCATACGTTGATGACCGAAACGTTCGTTGCTGGGTCATGTATGCCTGTCTCTGTAATTTAGTGCCACTTTTGGTTTATAACTGGTCATGTCGGCCCGGGTTCTCTGTCATATGGATGCTAGCGACACTATCATATACGTGTGCCAAAATGCACAAACGGTCCCGGGCCAGGTAAGGTGGCACCCGTGGGGATACCGTGCGTGAGGCTGCAAAGTGATATGAGGTGTTACAGGCTAGACCTGTGTGACTTATGATCAGGGTCCCGACAGCTTTGGTATCAGAGCCTGACTGCCTGTAGGATTAGTAAGCCAAACTGGTCGAAGTTGTGTCTAGAAACTCTTTAATTATATTAAGGGAATTTATTGTGGAAGGGAACGTAAGGCTCTTTTTACTCCTTTACCTTATGACCTTCTGATCTGAGTCACCTTCTTCTCTTCTATGGGGTTAAGAAAACTAGGCTTCTCATTCTAATTATCAGGATCACGTTAATTGTGGATTCAACTCTCAGTTCAGTTTATTCTACTTCCGTGTGTTCAACTGCTGATCTTAGAACCTTGACATTACGAAGCTAAGTGGTTATGCTACCCTTTTGTTTGGATCTCAAAAGTATTTTCGAGCATTTACAGCCATTATGCTGTCCGAGTCATCCGAGGTCTCTAAACAATCTGATGCATTTGCAAATCATTCCTACATGTTCTTAATGTCCTTTTAGGCCAGATTAACCACACTAGTCGGTGTGTGGAGGTACTCCATTACCTCAACACATATGTTGGAGTTATTATTATGACCCGAGATGTCTTAGAAGATCACCCAGTAATCTAGCAATGCTTTTATATTCCTAGTGTGATAATTCTGGCCGTCAATCTCGAAAGCATCCCGTGATGCCATTTAGTTAGTAGGCATTCTATTCCTGGGTTCTTGAACCCAAGACTCACTCCACTTACCTCCCGTTGGTAGTATTTGCTCGTTCCTTTAGGATATTAGTAACCTTGCAATAGTCCTCGAGGTCCGTGGTATGTCATTCTTCCAATACCATGAATCGTTATGGCAGAAGTTCTTTTGAACCAAAAGACCACAACCAGAGTGCTCTTGATGAGTTTTCCACTCCACATTGTGATTCTGCCAATTCTACCTTTCTGCATGGGTTATCCGGAAGAAATATGTTGAACTCGTTCAACATGCTAGTCTATGCATCCATAACTCGGAGAGTTATATGTTCCTTTGAGTTGTCCCTTTTAGTTGTATTATGACCCCGTCTATCAGTTGATGGCCAGGAGTGGTTGTGCATTCGTGTTCATCGATGCCTTTTACTCTTGTGGTCCGTCAAGCCATTCTATTCCGGAAGGACTAGGAGAAAAAAACTCCAGTACCTTATCCATATCCTGGATTGGGTCAAAGAAGTTGTACTTCGCAGATGAAGAATGCTAATCCAGCTTCTAATCTGTTCTATCTTGGAATATTACCATCCTTATGTCGAGAATGTCATGGGAATTGCACCACCTCCTATGAACTCTTGATATAGTGATACTTCTCACCATCATCAGTTATTCCTCGGTCTCCGTGTTGTTGTAACCGGAATACTGACAAGTGAACTACGGTGTGTAAAATCAATACTCCTAGCAATCCTGTTGCTTGGTGGTTAATTGATGATAATCTCATTCTTAGCGTGCTGGTTACTGAATCATCATTCTAAGATTGATCGTGCTACCTAGTCCATTTTTCTGGTGCACTCTTTGATCAATGAGTTAGGATTGCATAAGTCCCTCACTCTTGTGATCATATCATCTCGCCCTGAAAAGCAAGATTGTTTGCGAGCTTAGTAACATATCGGTGATTCGTGATTTTCCGAATATCTTCTCGGAAGTATCACCGGGTTGTCCCCTAACCAATACGTCGAGCTCGTGATCAAGTTGGTTTCATATAAACCACCCCTTCTCCAAGAATCTGTGTTGGATACCCTGAACTAGTTGGTTAAGCTAAACAACAACTTGGAGAGTTGGAAGATAAAAGCTTAATCGACCTAGCTCATCCCTAAGGGATATCTTGTATCTGTGTTGAAGAAAGATGGTATTTCATTGATTGATCCTCGTGATTAGTTAATGGATCTATCATCTTATACAAACTTTGATTTCAGTGTGGGCTATCGTCAGATCAAATCAGAACCAACGATATTCGTAATGTTGTCTTACTCGTGATTGTTTCCTCGAGCATACACCATTATATCTTTTGCGTCTGACCAATGCTATCGATTTGTTCACATAGTTGTGGAATTCCATCTTCATGGAAATCTGGATGACCTGTTGTTGAGCCCATCAGCAATATTTTCATCTTATCCATGATTCATGTTGAACATCCAGCTAGTATTGGAAACTTTTATAAGCATTATCTTCATGACCCCTTCGTGAAGTATATGTTGTGATGCCTTGTTTTACAGCACATACTTGCATGTTATGCGTACGTGTAATGTGTATTGCTATGTGTGGGATCCGACACCTAGTTGTTTACCCTTGGTAGCCTATCTTACAGGGAAATGTCTCCTAGTGCTTCCACTGAGCCTTGGTAGCTTGCTACTGCTCCGGAACACTTAGGCTGGCCGGCATGTGTCCTTCTTCGTTCCTGTGTCTGTCCCTTAGGGGAAATGTCACGCGTTGTTCCTTTAAGTCCTTGTAGCTTGCTACGACCTGGGTTCATACGTTGATGACCGACACGTTCGTTGCTGGGTCATGTATGCCTGTCTCTGTAATTTAGTGCCACTTTTTGGCTTATAACTGGTCATGTCGGCCCGGGTTCTCTGCCATATGGATGCTAGCGACACTATCATATACGTGTGCCAAAATGCGCAAACGGTCCCGGGCTAGGTAAGGTGGCACCCGTGGGGATACCATGCGTGAGGCCGCAAAGTGATATGAGGTGTTACAGGCTAGACCTGTGTGACTTAGGATCGGGGTCCCGACAAATCAACAGCAACCAAAATATGTGTATACCCATTAGAGGAAGGAAAAGGTCTCATGTAGTCAAATCCCCAAACATCAAATGGTTCGACAACAAGTGAATAATTCATAGGCATTTCTTGACGCTTACCGATATTACCTATTCTTTGGCATTCATCACAAGATGAGACATACTTACGGGCATCCTTGAAGAGAGTAGGCCAATAAAATCCAGATTGCAATACCTTGTGGGCTGTTCTATCTCTAGCATGATGCCCTCCATAAGCTTCGAAGTTACATTTCCGTAGGATTTATCCCTGTTCATGCTCGGGTACACAACGTCTAATAATACCATCTACTCCTTCTTTATAAAGATGTGGGTCATCCCAAAAGTAATGTCTTAAATCATAGAAGAATTTTTTCTTTTGTTGATATGTAAAGCTAGGTGGTAAATATTTAGCAACAATGTAATTAGCATAGTCAGCATACCAAGGAGTACTATGAGAAACATTTACTGCAGCTAACTTTCATCAGGAAAACTATCAATAATAGGTAGTGGGTCATCAAGCACATTTTCAAGCCTAGACAAGTTATCAGCTACGAGGTTCTCATCTCCTTTTCTATCAACAATATGTCTAGGTTTAGCATCTTTCTTTTACATATGATATATAATAGCAGCATGGTCTGTGTGAACAGTTACTTTGGAATCAACAATATAATATCTAAATTTATCACAAGCAAACACCACTAACAAGAATTCTTTTTCAGTTGTAGCATAATTTCTTTGAGCAATGTTTAGAGTTTTACTAGCATAATGAAGAACGTTCAATTTCTTATCAACTCTTTGTCCTAGAACATCACCAACAACATAATCACTAGCATCACACGTAATTTCAAAAGGCAAGTTCGAATCAGGTTGTTGAACAATAGGTGCAGAGATTAAGGCTTTCTTGAGTGTTTCAAAGGCGTCTAAACAATCATCATAAAAAACAAAAGGAATATCCTTTTGCAAAAGATTAGTGAGAAGCCTAGAAATTTTAGAGAAGTCTTTAATAAACCTCCTATATAAACCAGCATGGCCTAGGAAACTATGAATACCTTTTATGTCCTTGGGACATGGCATTTTCTCAATATCATCAACCTTAGCTTGGTCCACTTCAATACCTTTTTCAGAAATTCTATGACCCAAGACAATGCCTTGATTAACCATAAAGTGGCACTTCTCCCAGTTCAAGACCAGATTTGTTTGTTCACATCTCTGCAAAACTCGCTCAAGATTGCTTAAACAATCATCAAAAGACTTCCCATAAACAGAAAACTCATCCATGAAAAACTCAACAATCTTTTCACAAAAATCAGAGATATAGCCATCATGCATCTTTGAAAGGTAGCAGGTGCATTACATAAACAAAAAGTCATACGTCTATAAGCATAAGTGCCAAACGGACAAGTAAATATGGTATTTTCTTGATCAGGTTGAGAAACACGTATTTGTGAAAAGCCAAATAATCCATCAAGGAAGCAAAAGTGTGTGTGCTTAGATAATCTTACAAGCATTTGATCAATAAAAGGCAAAGGGTAATGATCTTTTCTAGTAGCTTTATTTAATTTTCTGAAATCCATTACCATTCTATAGCCTGTCACAATTCTATGTGGAATAAGTTCATTCTTATCATTACGAACAACAATTATACCTCCTTTCTTAGGGACACAATGAACATGACTTACCCATCTACTATCAGCTATGGGATAGATTATACCTGCTTCTAGAAGTTTTAATATTTCCGTTCTTACCACTTCTTTAGCTTCGTATTTAACCGACGTTGGTGATCAACAACTGGTTTAGCATCAGGTTTATCGGGGAAAACGACACCTATGGGATCCCGGGGACCCCTACTACGGTTGGCGGGGGCGTAGCGCTGCGCAAAGAGCAGGTCTAGCGATCAACGCGTGGGGATTTTTACCCAGGTTCGGGCCGCAAATGATGCGTAACACCCTAGCCCTATTTGTCTGTGTTTATCTTGTGTTCTTGAGTTCTTGAACTGGCTACTATGCGTGCCTTGTCCAAAAATTCCGAATCCTTCCACAGTATGCCTCGGGCCTCCTTTTATATGGCAAAGGGGTCGCCACAGTGGCACACAGGAGGCGGAAAGTATCTACAGTGTACACGTTTATCACCTGACATCGCTGGACAAACACATTTAATGCGCCACCTACGTACCCTCTTGCTTTATCGTGGATGGCAACAAAACTCGTCCCGTCCGTCGCCGCCTCGCCTTTTCCGACGAGGCATGCGGCACCACACTGGCTGGTTGGTCGCGGTGCTGGTGCGGTGACAGGGTCTTCACGAAGATCTACATGTCACCACGCAGGTGCTTGACTAGTTGGCCTAGAAGCTATATGCTTCCACGCAGGCACTTGTCTAGTTGGCGGGCTGGTTGCCGCGTTGAAACGACCGCGGGGCAGCGAAACTTTGGCAGGTGTGAGCCTGGCCGTGGCCCCGCAGACTCCCCTGGCAAGGGTCTTGCCGGGGTATCGTGGCTGTCCCTGGCAAGGATCTTGCCGAGGGTCTTTGGTCGTCCCCGGCAAGGATCTTGCCGGGGGTCTTCGGTCGTCCCCGGCAAGGATCTTGCCGAGGGTCTTCACCTTTTGGTCCTCATCTAGATTTCTAGGCATTTGGTCTTCACAAAGATCTGCGTGCCACCACGCATGCGCCCCTGAGTATTGGTCTCAAGGGTGGCGGCCTTGCTGGTGTTGGGCAACTCGCCCCGGCAAGACTCTTGTCGGGGCTGTGTAGGCCACCTCGGCAAGGGTGTTGCCGGGGGGAGCCCATCTTGCCCCTTTGCTTTTCATGCCTCTGGCTTGAGTGCTACCTTGGCAGTCTCGTATCTCTCCTTCCCCTGCCCCGCCAAGCATGGCCGCATGTGTGGCTACAACTGCACGTGCACAAGAAAAGGGGTATAGAAAGGCCCCTACTTTTGTACACCGACAAGAGGCCGCGGGCCCGGGCCACACATAAGCGCAAAGCATTTTTGGGCCATGCCCAGAACGGTGCGCGGGCATGCATTGCAGAGTTTTAACCGTGGTAATTTCTTCGCCAGTTGCGCTTCCCCATGACTCGCATTGAGTGTGTGATGTGGGGGTCGTGCGTGGAACGGTCACAACATGCATGCGTCACCTCGCGGTGAATAGTAAAGAGGCGGCCCACGTCTTCCCCATAAAAAAGAGGAAGCCGCAGGAGCGCTGCTCATTTACCCTCTGCGCCTTTTCTGATCTTGGAACCGTCGTTCCCCTCTTCCTCTCCAGGCGCAAATCGGAGCTTTCGCCTCTACTCGCCACCGCCGCGCCCCCATTGCCATTGATCCGTCGCCCCCTCTCGGCCGCCATGGCGCCCAAGGCAGGCAAAGGTAAGGGAGCAGCTAAGGACGCCGGGGGGGGAGGAGGCGCCGGAGAGTGAGTTGGTGGAACTGCGGGCGTGGTACGCCCTCTTCACCCCGACGGTCGACGCGCTCACCCTCAGGGATATGTTCAAGTGCATGTGGGGGAGGGAGACGACGGGGCGTCCCGCCACGTGCGTCGTCCCTGCCTTCTTGCCAAGCCCGGTCCAAATCGATACCTTTCTTTGTTGACTACTTCTCCTGTGGGCTCTGCCCGCCCTTCTCAGATTTCTTTAATGATGTGATCCACACCTAAGGCTTCCACCTTCTAGACCTTACGCCGAACACCGTGGTGTGCATGGCCTTCTTTTCTCACCTTTGCGAGGGCTTCGACGGAGTGCACCCCAACACGACGCTCTTCCGTCATTACTCACCCCTTTTATCCATCCAGGGGGTGCCATCTCTGGTTGCATTGCTTGGATCCCGAGGCCCCAGAACAAGGGCACGTACCCGGAGGGTGCCCAAAAGGAGAGATGGCATGAGTGGCGAGGCCGATGGTGCTGGATCGAGGAGATGGATCCACGGGAGTTCTGCTGGGTCCGTCGGAGGCCGCCGGTCCACAGCAAGGACTGGGGCGAGCTCGACGCCAACGACCGGAAGCACACGATTGCCACCAGCAGGATCCATCACCTCACCTCGGTCGGGCTCACTCTCGAAATGATCGGGGCCGACTTCATTCGCCACCGGATTGCCCCATTGCACAATAAGGGGAGGTCGGCCTGGGATTTCAGGAATGCGGCCGACATCACGAGGCTCCGCCCCGGCCTGAATCAGAACTTCACGGTGCTGCAACATGCACATCTTTGTTAGAGGCTTTTCTAGCTCAAGGTTGACGAGGCTGGCAGGGTCGAGAGGACCGGCAAGGCCGAGAAGACCAGCAAGGCCGCCAGGGCCGCCAAGCCCGACAAACTGTTCGGGTTGCCAGCGGGGGTGGTCCCATTGAGAAACAACTCTTCTTGACCGCCATTATCGCCATGATGCCGGTTTTCAGCGCGCACGGCCTCGATCTGGCCTGGGCCGAGCCAAAAGTGGAGCTGGTGCAGACATTCTTCGACAACTTGTCGGAGAGGTATGTTTGTCACGAGCCACGGCTCACTCGCCCCACCACTGAGGAAGAGTTGGTGTACATTGCCGTCAGGGCGGAGGAGGCAACACTTGCCGAGGAGGCCGGCAGCCTCGGCACTGTGGAGGACGAGGCCGACATGGCTGCAGAAGATAAGGAGTTTGCCGAGTGGAGGGGGTCTGCCGGGGAGCCCAGCGGCGTCGGCGCTGAGGTTCCCGTTGTTGAAGAAGCAGACGAGGAGTCGGCCGAAGAGGAGACTGATGCGGACGACTCCTCGGCCCCAGGGAAGAAACGCATCTGCGGAGGGCTGGCTCTCATGAGCCGGTCCGACCCGGCAAGACCACGCAGCGGCAACGGGACCAGGCGCAGCCCGTGCGCCATACAAGGGCTGCGACATCGAAGAGGAATCCGACTGCTGCCTCTTCCTCTTCCCAGGACCCCATCCCCTTCTCCTCCCCTCACGGACGCTGCCCCGGAGGCCGATTTCGATCTTGGGTCCTTTAGCCCGAAGAGGAATATGAGGCCAGAGGAGGAGGAGGACGACTGAGCACCTTGCCTCTCATCATCTCCTGACCCTCCGCATGTGCTATCTTTCCCTGAGTTGATTCTATCTTCGCAGTGACATGGAGACGCTGACCCAGCGAATGGCGAAGAGAGCCAAGGCCTCGACGGGCGACGAGCCCCCGGCGAGCGCTCCGCGCATGCCGACGCTGGTGGTGATCAACCCGGACAACAACCCTCAGCGTGGCCCCCGCTCCAGCCCCCAGCGTGAGTCCATTATTCACTCCCTATCGATGGGTGTTGGTGTGTGTGTATCCTCAGCGCTGACCTTGCCGGGTTCGCAGGAGGAGAGAGGCAACAGGAGGAGCCGCTGAGGGCCACCCCGGACTGATACGTCTCCAACGTAACTATATTTTTTGATTGTTCCATGCTATTATATTATCTGTTTTGGATGTTTAATGGGCTTTATTATGCTCTTTTATATTATTTTTGGGACTAACCTATTAACCAAAGGCCCAGTGCCAGTTTATGTTGTTTTGCCTATTTTAGAGTTTCACATAAAAGGAATACCAAACGGAGTACAAACGGAATGAAACCTTCGCGATGATCTTTCTTGGACTGAAAGCAATCCAGAAGACTTGGAGTAGAAGTCTGGGACTCCATGAGGAGGCCGCGAGGCAGGAGGGCGCGCCCAGGGGCGGTACGCGCGTCCCCACCCTCGTGGGCCCCTCGTAGCTACACCGATGTACTTCTTCCGCCTATATATACCCCTATACCCTAGAAACACCAGAGAGAGCCACGGAACCAATTTTCCATCGCCGCAACCTTCTGTACCCGTGAGATCCCATCTTGGGGCCTTTTCCGGCGATCTTCCGGAGGGGGAATCAATCACGGAAGGCTTCTACATCAACACCATAGCCCCTCTAATGAAGCGTGAGTATTTTACCACAGACCTTCGGGTCCATAGTTATTAGCTAGATGTTTTCTTCTCTCTCTTTAATCCTCAATACAAAGTTGTCCTCGTTTCTCTTGAAGATCTATTCGATGTAATACTTTTTGTGGTGTGTTTGCCGAGATCCGATGAATTGTGGCTTTATGAACAAGTTTATCTATGAATATTATTTGGTTCTTCTCTGAATTCTTATATGCATGATTTGATATCTTTGCAAGTCTGTTCGAATATTTGTTTAGTTTGGCCTACTAGATTGATCTTTCTTGCAATGGGAGAAGTGCTTAGCTTTGGGTTCAATCTTGCGGTGTCCTTTCCTAGTGACAGTAGGGGCAGCAAGGCACACATTGTATTGTTGCCATCGAGGATAAAAATATGGGGTTTATATCATATTGCTTGAGTTTATCCCTCTACATCATGTCATCTCGCTTAATGCGTTACTCCGTTCTTATGAACTTAATACTCTAGATGCAAGCTGGATAGCGGTCAATGCGTGGAGTAATAGTAGTAGATGGAGAATCGTGTTGGTCTACTTGACGCGAACGTGATGCCTATATTCATGATCATTGCCTTAGATATCTTCATAACTATGCGCTTTTCTATCAATTGCTCGACAGTAATTTGTTCACCCACCGTAATTCATGCTACCTTGAGAGAAGCCACTAGTGATACCTATGGCCCCCTAGTATCTTTCCTATTATATTGAATCTCCTTTATTTACTTTGCATCTTGTTTACTATTTTGCAATCTTTACTTTCCAATCTATACAACAAAAATACCAAAAATATTTACTTTACTATCTTTATTAGATCTCACTTTTGCGAGTGGTCATGAAGGGATTGACAACCCATTTATCGCGTTGGTTGCAAGGTTCTTGATTGCTTGTGTAGGTACTAGGTGACTTGTGTGCTGTCTCCTAGTGGATTGATACCCTGGTTCTCAAAACCGAGGGAAATACTTACGCTACTTTCTGCATCACCCTTTCCTCTTCAAGGGAAAACCAACGCATGCTCAAGAGGTAGCAAGAAGGATTTCTGGCGCCGTTGCCGGGAAGATCTACACCAAGTCAAGACATACCAAGTACCCATCATAAACTCTTCTCCCTCGCATTACATTATTTGCCATTCGCCTCTCATTTTCCTCTCCACCACTTCTAAAACGATTTTCGAAAACCTCTGCCTTTTCTTCACCCCTCTTATGTTCGTCGTGTTCGCTTGCTTTTTGTGTGCTTGTGTGTTGGATTGCTTGCTTTGTCACGATGGCTCAAGAAAATAACAAATTATGTGACATTTCCAACACCGATAATAATGATTTTATTTGCACCCCGATTGCTCCCGCTACTAATGCGGAATCTTGTGAAATCAATGCTGCTTTATTGAATCTAGTCATGAAAGATCAATTTTCTGGCCTTCCAAGTGAAGATGTCGCATCTCATCTGAATAATTTTGTTGATTTATGCGATATGCAAAAGAAAAGAGATGTGGATAATGATCTTGTTAAGTTAAAACTATTCTCGGTCTCACTACGAGATCGGGCCAAAACTTGGTTTACTTCTTCGCTTAAAAATAGTATTCATTCATGGAATAAGTGCAAAGATTGTTTAATTGCCAAGTATTATGCTCCCACTAAGATCATCTCTCTTAGGAATGATATTATGAATTTCAAACAACTTGATCATGAGCATGTAGCACAATCTTGGGAGAGGATGAAACTTAGGATAAGAAATTGTCCCACACATGGTTTAAATCTATGGATTATTATACAAAAATTTTATGCCGGTTTGAACTTTGCTTCTAGAAATCTTTTAGATTCGGCCGCGGGAGGTACTTTTATGGAAATCACTTTAGGAGAAGCTACTAAACTCCTAGATAATATAATGGTTAACTATTATCAATGGCACACCGAGAGATTTTCCACTAGTAAAAAAGTGCATGCAATTGAAGAAATTAATGTATTGAGTGGAAAGATGGATGAACTTATGTAATTGTTTGCTAGCAAGGGTACTAATGTTGATCCTAATGATATAACCTTATCCACTTTGATCGATAATACTAATGAATCTATGGATGTGAATTTTGTCGGTAGGAATAATTTTGGTAACAATGCTTATAGAGGAAACTTCAATCCTAGGCCTTTTCCTAGTAATCCCTCTAATAATTATGGAAATTCCTACAACAATTCTTATTGAAATTATCATAATATGCCCTCCGATTTTGAGAATAGTGTTAAGGAATTTATGGCTTCACAAAAGAGCATTAATGCTATGATTGAAGAAAAATTGCTTAAGATTGATGATTTGGCTAGGAACATCGATAGAATTTATCTTGATGTTGATTCTTTGAAACTTAGATCTATTCCACCTAAACATGACATCAATTATTCTCTCAAATCCATGAGAATTTCCATTGATGAGTGCAGGGAAAGAACCGCTAGGATGCGTGCAAAAAAAGATTGCTTTGTGAAAGTGTGTTCTTCTAGTTTTTATGATAATAATGATGAAGGTCTAAAAGTGATTGATGTGACTCCTATTAAATATTTGTTTTCCAATATGAATCTTGATAAAGATGGGACTGAAGATGAGTCAACTTTAGTTAAAAGGCGTCCCAATGATTCAGAGTTTTTAGATCTTGATGCAAAAATTAATAAAAGTGGGATTGAAGAGGTCAAAACTTTACACAACAATGAAACCATTATTTTGGATTCCAAGGAATTTAATTATGATAATCCCTCTTTTATAGATTGTATTTCCTTGTTGTAATCCATGTTAAATTCTCCTCATGCTTATAATCAAAATAAAGCTTTCACTAAACATATCGTTGATGCTTTAATGCAATCCTATGAAGAAAAGCTTGAACTAGAAGTTTCTATCCCTAGAAAACTTTATGATGAGTGGTAACCTACTATTAAAATCAAGATTAAAGATTATGAATGTTATGCTTTGTGTGACTTGGGTGCTATTGTCTCCACGATTCCAAAAAGCTTACGTGATGTGCTAGGTTTCCGTGAATTTGATGATTGTTCTTTAAATTTGCACCTTGCAGATTCCACCATTAATAAACCTATGGGAAGGATTAATGATGTTCTTATTGTTGCAAATAGGAATTATGTGCCCGTAGATTTCATTGTGCTTGATATAGATTGCAATCCTACATGTCCTATTATTCTTGGTAGACCTTTCCTTAGAACGATTGGTGCAATCATTGACATGAAAGAAGGAAACATTAGATTCCAATTTCTATTAAGGAAAGGCATGGAACAATTTCCTAGGAATAAAATTAAATTTCCTTATGAATCTATTACGAGAGCCACTTATCGATTGCATACCAAAGATGATAATACCTAGATCTATTTGCGTTTTTATGCCTAGCTAAGGGCGTTAAATGATAGCACCTGTTGGGAGGCAACTCAATTTTTTGTTTTTGTTTTTTCTATTTAGTAATAAATTATTCATATAGCTTCTGTTTATATGTGGTTTTATGTTTTAATTAGTATTTGTGCCAAGTAGAACCTTTGGGAAGACTTGGGTGAAGTCTTTGCCATCTTGCTGTAAAAAACAGAAACTTTTGCGCTCACGAGATTAGCTGCCATGTTTTACTGGGGAGTGATTTTAGGTTGATTCTTTTTGCAGATGATTAATAGACAAATTCCTCACGTCTAAAAATTTATTTTAGAATTTTTAGAGTTACAAAAGTATTCGAAAGTTACAGATTGCAACAAACTGTTCTGATTTTGACAGATTCTGTTTTTCGTGTGTTGTTTGCTTATTTTGATGAATCTATGAGTAGTATCGAGGGGTATGAACCATAGAGAAGTTGTAATACAGTAGGTTTAGCACCAATATAAATAAATAATGAGTTCATTACAGTACCTTAAAGTGGTGGTTTATTATCTTATACTAACGGAGCTCACGAGATTTTCTGTTAAGTTTTGTGTTGTGAAGTTTTCAAGTTTTTGGGTAAGGATTGGAAGGACTATGGAATAAAGAGTGGAACGAGCCTAAGCTTGGGGATTCCCAAGGAACCCCAAGGTAAAATTCAAGGACAACCAAAAGCCTAAGCTTGGGGATGCCCCGGGAAGGCATCCCCTCTTTCGTCTTCGTCTATCGGTAACTTTACTTGAGACTATATTTTTATTCACCACATGATATGTGTTTTGCTTGGAGCGTCATGTATGATATGAGTCTTTGCTTTTTATTTGGCCACAATCATCCTTTCTGTACACACCTTTTAGGAGAGACACGCTTGAATCGTAATTTATTAGAATACTTTTTGTGCTTCACTTATATCTTTTGAGCTAGATAATTTTGCTCTAGTGCTTCACTTATATCTTTTTAGAGCACGGTGGTGGTTTTATTTTATAGAAATTATTGATATCTCATGCTTCACTTATATTATTTTGAGAGTATTTTAGAACAACATGGTAATTTTCTTTGGCTATAAAATTAGTCCTAATATGATGGGCATCCAAGATGGGTATAATAAAAACTTTCATATAAAGTGCGTTGAATACTATGAGAAGTTTGATGCTTGATGATTTTTTTTGAGATATGAGGATGGTGATATTAGAGTCATGCTAGTAGAGTAATTGTGAATTTGAAAAATAATTGTGTTGAGGTTTGCAAGTCCCGTAGCATGCACATATGGTAACCGTTGTGTAACAAATTTGAAGCATGAGGTATTTCTTTGATTGTCTTCCTTTGTGTGGAGGTCGGGATCGCGCGATGGTTAACTCCTACCAACCCTTCCCCTATAAGCATGCGTGTAGTGCTTGGTTTTTGATGACTTGTAGATTTTTCCAATAAGTATGTGAGTTCTTTATGACTAATGTTGAGTCCATGGATTATACGCACTCTCACCCTTCCACCATTGCTAGCCTCTCTAGTACCGCGCAACTTTCATCGGTACCATACACCCACCATATACCTTACTCAATACAGACACCATACATACCTATCATGGCACTACCATAGCCATTCCGAGATATATTGCCATGCAACTTTCCACCGTTCCGTTTATTATGATGCGCTTCATCATTGTCATATTGCCTTGCACGGTCATGTAGTTGACATCGTATTTGTGGCAAAGCCACCCTTCATAATTTTTTCATACATGTCACTCTTGATTCATTGCACATCCCGGTACACCGCCGGAGGCATTCATATAGAGTCATATTTGTTTCTAAGTATCCAGTTTTAATCCTTGAGTTGTAAAAAAATAGAAGTGTGATGATCATTATAAGAGCATTGTCCCGTGTGAAAAAAAGGGAAGGCCAAAGAAGCCAATGAAAAAAAGGAAAATAAAAAAGAGAAAGGACAAAGAGGCCAATGAAAAAAACAGAAGAAAAAAAAGAAAAAAGAGAGAAGGGACAATGCTACTATCCTTTTTCCACACTTGTGCTTCAAAGTAGCACCATGATCTTCATGATAGAGAGTCTCTTGTTTTGTCACATTCATATACTAGTGGGGATTTTCGTTATAGAACTTGGCTTGTATATTGCAGCGATGTGCTTCCTCAAAATGCCCTAGGTCTTCGTGAGCAACCAAGTTGGATGCACACCCACTTAGTTTCTTTTGTTGAGCTTTCATACATTTATAGCTCTAGTGCATCCGTTGCATGGCAATCCCTACTCACTCACATTGATATCTATTGATGGGCATCTCCATAGCCATTGATATGCCTAGTTGATGTGAGACCATATTCCTCCTTTTTGTCTTCCCCACAACCACCACTTTATCCCACCTATAGTTATATGTCCATGGCTCACGCTCATGTATTGCGTGAAAGTTGAACAAAGTTTGAGAATACTAAAGTATGAAATAATTGCTTGCCTGAAACCGGGGTTGTGCATGATTTGAATATTTTGTGTGACGAAGATGGAGCATAGCCAAACTATATGCTTTTGTAGGGATGAACTTTCTTTGGCCATGTTATTTTGAGAAGACATGATTACTTTGTTAGTATGCTTGAAGTATTATTATTTTTATGTCAAGATTAAACTTTTGTCTTGAATCTTTCGGATCTGAACATTCATGCCACAATAAAGAAAATTACATTGATAATCATGTTAGGTAGCATTCCACATCAAAAATTCTGTTTTTATCATTTACCTACTCGAGGACGAGCATGAATTAAGCTCGGGGATGCTTATACGTCTTCAATGTATCTATAATTGTTGATTGTTCCATGCTATTATATTATATGTTTTGGATGTTTAATGGGCTTTATTATGCTCTTTTATATTATTTTTTGGACTAGCCTATTAACCGAAGGCCTAGTGCCAGTTTCTATTTTTGTGTGCATATTTTAGAGTTTCGCAGAAAAGGAATACCAAACAGAGTCCAAATGGAAAGAAACCTTCGCGATGATCTTTCTTGGACCGAAAGCAATCCAAAAGGCTTGGAGTAGAACTCTGGGACTCCACGAGGAGGCCACAAGGCAGGAGGGCGTGCCCAGGGGCGGTACGTGCGCCCCCACCCTCATGGGCTTCTCGTAGCACCACCGACGTACTTCTTCCGCCTATATATACCCCTATACCCTAGAAACACCTGAGAGAGCCATGAAACCACTTTTCCACCGCCGCAACCTTCTGTACACATGAGATCCCATCTTGGGGCCTTTTCCGGTGATCTTCCGGAGGGGGAATTAATCACGGAGGGCTTCTACATCAACACCATAGCCTCTCCGATGAAGTGTGAGTAGTTTACCACAGACCTTCGGGTCCATAGTCATTAGCTAGATGGCTTCTTCTCTCTCTTTGATCCTCAATACAAAGTTCTCCTCGATTCTCTTGGAGATCTATTCGATGTAATACTTTTTGCGGTGTGTTTTCCGAGATCTGATGAATTTTGGATTTATGAATAAGTTTATCTATGAATATTATTTGGTTGTTTTCTGAATTCTTATATGCATGATTCGATATCTTTGCAAGTCTCTTCGAATTAACGGTTTAGTTTGGCCTAATAGATTGATCTTTCTTGCAATGGGAGAAGTGCTTAGCTT
The DNA here is from genome assembly GCA_902687465.1 of Secale cereale. Lineage (NCBI taxonomy): Eukaryota > Viridiplantae > Streptophyta > Magnoliopsida > Poales > Poaceae > Secale > Secale cereale. Next base: position 160,177,115 of record LR738709.1, read on the forward strand.
TGGGTGCAATCTTGCGGTGTCCTTTCCCAGTGACAGTAGGGGCAGAAAGGCACGTATTGTATTGTTGCCATCGAGGATAAAAAGATGGGGTTTATATCATATTGCTTGAGTTTATCCCTCTACATCATGTCATCTTGCTTAATGCGTTACTTCATTCTTATGAACTTAATACTCTAGATGCATGCTGGATAGCGGTCAATGTGTGGAGTAATAGTAGATGCAGAATCCTTTCGGTCTACTTGACGCAGACGTGATGCCTATATTGAGAGAAGCCACTAGTGAAACCTATGGCCCCCGGGTCTCTTTCCTATTATCTTGAATCTCCTTTATTTAATTCACATCTCGTTTACTATTTTGCAATCTTTACTTTCCAATCTATACAACAAAAATACCAAAAATATTTACTTTACTATCTTTATTAGATCTCACTTTTGCGAGTGGCCGTGAAGGGATTGACGATGCCTTTATCTCGTTGGTTGCAAGGTTCTTGATTATTTGTGCAGGTACTAGGTGACTTGTGTGTTGTCTCCTACTGGATTGATACCTTGGTTCTCAAAACCGAGGGAAAAGCTTACGCTAATTTGCTGCATCACCCTTTCCTCTTCAAGGGAAAACCAACGCATGCTCAAGATGTAGCACTGACATGACATCCCCGTCGACCACGCCACCCAGAGGGGCATCACCGGCTAGGGCATCTACCGCCGAGCCCAAACGCACGGAGGAAGAGGGGGCAAGCATGGGCGCTGGTGGCTCCGTCCTGGCAACAAACGTTGGCGGGGAGGGAACCACTTCTCCTCGGCCCACCACAGGTAGGTTGCCTGCCGCCCGTCCCTTGCTATCTCTGCCATGTAACATTCTTCCTTTTCTTTGTCCTGAACTTTTATTTAGGCCTCGCTTCATTCTCCTTTCTGGTTTCCAGACCCTCCCTTGACGAACCAGGTGGGCGTCGACGCTGTCATCAAGGAGGTCGCCAAGGATGCCGAGGCTGAGGCCACCAAGATTGCGGCTAAGGAATACGCCAAGTCCGCCGCCGAGGTGGCCGCCAAGGGGCCTGCCGGGGAGATCGACAAGGCTGCTGTTGGGGAGGCCAGCAAGGCTGGTGCCGAGGAGGCCGCCGAGGGGCCTGCCGGTGAGGCCAGCAAGGCTGCTGCAATGGAGGCCGCCAAGGAGCCCACCGGTAGGAGGTGTCCGATGACCAACCTTCCTCCCCTATAGCCTCGCCCCGAGAAAGTACTTGAAGGTGGGTGATGATCTGTTCATCCCCCTCCCAGGGACGGCAAGCACCAGAGCGCAAGTCGAAGGGAAGGTTTTCGATGATGAGGCCCGCGCCACCGCTGGGCTCCAAGTTGTCGATGAACCGAGCGCCAGCGGTGGTGGTTCCCAAGAGGAGCAGCTCCTCCGGGCCATGAGCACCAATTTCCAGAAACTTCAGGTGCTCCACTGTGCCCGCCAGGATAAGGTGAACTCTTGGATGGCAGCCGTGGACAAGGCAGAAGCAGATTTTCAGGAGCATGTCGCTCAAACGCAAGTCTGGTTCGGCGAGGCCCGGCAAGAACTGAGGGCCATCCAGGATTAGCTGGACGAGTGGAAGCGAGAGCTCGTCCTGAAGCAAGCTGACATCAAGATGTCCCAAGAGGCGGCGGAGGAACATGTCGCCAAGGACGAAGCTGGCCGGAGGCAGCATCAAGCTCTATTCGACACACAAGAGGAAGATCTGCTTGTGAACAAGCGCTCACCACCATTCTCCGCAACAAGGACGAGGAGATCGAGAAGCTCATCGCGCAGCGGACCCAAGAGCTAGTGCAGAAGCACAAAGATGCACTTGATGCTCTGGCCCTGGACCAGGCCGGCAAGGTGGAGAAGCTGGAGCTGGAGCGGGAGGAGCTAAAGGAGGAGATCTCAAAGCTAGCGAGGGACAGGGACATGAGCAGCATTACTCTATCGGATTTGCAGGTCACCATCTCCGACAAGACCAAGCTGCTCTCCGAGGCCAAGGATTCCATCGATGACCTGAAGCTGAAGCTGGACACCTTGGAAGGGACGCTTTCGGAGGTCAGGGCCCGTGAGGAGACCCTGAACAAGGCCCTTGAGAGCGAGAGGCAGCGGCGGCAGGATGAGGCCGCTGCCCACAAGAACTCTGTGGACAACATAGAGCTCTGGACCGGTCGCCTCATCAACGTTACAGAGAGGCTCACCATGCAGTTAGCCGTCATGGGCATGCCGCACTTCAGGTACTCCCAGGAGGCGAACGTAAGCCCCAGTGCCAGGCTGACCTTGTTCTTCGAGCGCGTCCTCGACGCCATGGAGCAGCTCCGCTCCAATTGAGCAACTTATCTGGCCAATGAGTCTTAGAAGCTTTGCCGAGGTGCCCTGAGCAAGGTGCTCACCAAGGTGGCGTTCTGGAACCCCAGCGTCGACTTCGCCAACGCGCTTGAGAGTTTGTCGGACGACGCGGACCTCACATCACTCGAAGAGCGTATCAAGCCCATCATCAGCTGCGTTGACGGAGTCAAGAGGTTGGAAGGTAGCGCTGGGACTAGCCACCCCGTTTTGCCGCTGCGAGTTCATGTCCAAGACAATTTTACCTTAAGTTAGAACTGCGGCAACCACCGATGTAATATAACTTTTCAATATTTTGAAATACTGCATGCTATCTTCCTGTTTGATCTTTCTTTGTATGTACGCACCCTACGCTTAGTTGGGTAGGTTTGCTGGCGCATAAACCCATGTCGTGGTGCTTTGTGGAACGGATCAATAGCAGCCTGCCGGGGGTGCTTGCCGCCGAGCAAGCCACCTTGCCATTCTCAGCGCATGCGCTTGAACTGTTTATCTGACTCGAAACAGAACAAGGGTGTTTCCAATAGCGGAAGGGTTCCTTTGCGTGCAGGTTCTCCATACAAGGAGCAAAATCTTTCGAGGAAAAAACCCTATAGGAAGGAAATTGCTCAAGGTTTTGCATGGCTTAGCTTTTTTGTCGCCACAGAGATGATTGTTGCGGCTGCAGACGATGCCGCTCGCCTGGCTGATGGCACCAGAGTGATGGGGATGATTTTGACCTCATCCGTCACCAGTGCCCGCCCTGTCTCTTGCCTGCGCCGGCGCGAACCGACCAGCTCCACAGAAGTCGACCACTGGGGCCTTCTTCTTCTTCGGGGCCATCGCCAAGAAGGAGTCGATGCGCTAACTTCTAGAACAACTTTTCACAGCCTAGCACCCCTACCTGGTGCGCCAAAGATGTCGGGGAAAACGACACCTATGGGATCCCGGGGACCCCTACTACGGTTGGCGGGGGCGTAGCGCTGAGCAGGTCTAGACATCAACGCGTGGGGATTTTTACCCAGGTTCGGGCCGCAAATGATGCGTAACACCCTAGTCCTGCTTGTCTGTGTTTATCTTGTGTTCTTGAGTTCTTGAACTGGCTACTATGCGTGCCTTGTCCAAAAAGTCCGAATCCTTCCATAGTATGCCTTGGGCCTCCTTTTATATGGCAAAGGGGTCGCCACAATGGCACACAGGAGGTGGAAAGTATCTACAATGTACAAGTTTATCGCCTGACATCGCCGGACAAACACATTTAATGCGTCACCTACGTGCCCTCTTGCTTTATCTGGGACGGCAACAGAACTCGTCCCGTCCGTCGCCGCCTCGCCTTGTTCCGACGCGTGTCGAAGCTGACGAGGCATACAGCGCCACGCTGGCTGGCCGGTCGCTGTGTTGGTGTGGTGACAGGGTCTTCACAAAGATCTGCATGCCACCACGCAGGTGCTTGACTAGTTGGCCTAGAATTTGCATGCTGCCACGCAGGCGCTAGTCTAGTTGGCGGGTTGGTTGCCGCGGGGCAGCGGACTTTGGCAGGTGCGGGCCTGGCCGTGGCCCCGCAAACGCCCCCGGCAAGGGTCTTGTCGGGGTCTCGTGGCTGTCCCTAGCAAGGATCTTGCTGGGGGTCTTCGGCCGTGCCTGGCAAGGATCTTGCCGGGGGTCTTCGGTCGTCCCCGACAAGGATCTTGCCGGGGGTCTTCGTCTTCTGGTCCTTATTGAGATTCGTAGGCCTTTGGTCTTCAAAAAGATCTGCGTGCCACCACGTTGACGCCCCTGAGTCTTGGTCTCAAGGGTGGCGGCCTTGCTGGTGTTCGGCAAGTCGCCCTGAGAAGACTCTTGTCGGGGCTACGTAGGCTGCCCCGACAAGGGTGTTACCGGGGGGGAGCCCATCTTGCCCCTTTGCTCTTCATGCCAGTGGCTTGAGTGCTGCCTTGGCAGTCTCGTACCTTTCCTTCCCTTGCCCCGCCAAGCATGGCCGCAGGTGTGGCTACAACTGCCCGTGCACAAGTAAAGGGGTACAGAAAGGCCCCTACTTTTGTACATCGACAAGGTTCCATATTAATTTTGTGCTGACATAGAGTGATACTAATGCCCTTTAAATCATCCAGAGTATGTCCAATAGAAGCTCGGTGCTTCCTTAGAACTTTCAATAATCTTTCTTCTTCATGTTCTGAAAGGTTTGCACTAATAATAATAGGATATATCTTCTTTTTATCAAGATAAGCATATTTCAAAGTGTTTGGCAATTGTTTTAATTCAAACATAGGATCACCTTTAGGTGGAGGAGGACCTCCCAGAGTTTCAATAGGTAAATTGTGTTTAAGCAGAGGACGTTGTTCAAAGAAAATCTTATCTATTTCATTTCTGTCATGCATATGTAAATCATTCTCATGGTCTAGAAAGTATTGTTCTAAAGTATCAGTAGGTGGCACAACAATAGAAGGAAGACCAATTAATTCATCCTTACTAGGCAATTATTTTTCATGATTATTTCTACTAAACTTGAAAAAATTAAGCTCATGAGACTCATCACCAAAGCTAACACAAAAATTTTGTTTCTTGCAATCTATATTAGCATTAACTATGTTCAAGAAAGGTCTACCAAAGATAATGGGACATAAGTCATCTTGTGGGGAACCAAGAACAAGAAAATCAGTAGGGTATTTTATTTTCCCACACAAGACTTCAACATCTCTAATAATCCCACAAGGTGATATGGTGTCCCTATTTGCAAGTTTAATAGTAACATCTATGTCTTCTAACTCTGTAGGTGCTATGTATTTCCTAATTTCTTGATACAAAGTGTAAGGAATAGCACTCACACTAGCACCTATGTCACATAAACCATGATAACAGTGATCTCCTATTTTAACTGAATTGACAGGAAGGCCAACAACTGATTAATTTTGTCCCTTTTTCGGGTTTAGCAATTCTAGCAGCTTATGCACAGAAGTAAATAACATGCCCATCTATATCTTCATCCAAGAGATCTTTAACCATAGCAACATTAGGTTCTACCCAAATTTGTTCATCTGGTTCAGGTGTTCTAACATAGCTTTTGTTAACCATTGTTGAAACTTTAGCATGTTCCTTCATCCTAACAGGAAAAGGGGGTTTCTCAATATAAGTAGTAGGAACAACTGAATCAACATTATTGAGTATAGCTTCTTCTTTAACGGGTACCAGTTCTTTAATTTCTTATTTAATATGCGAGTGATATTTAAACCAATTCTCTTTATGGAGTTCAACATGAGTAGCAAATGATTCATAAAAGTAGGCTACTATCTCAGAGTCAAATCCATATTTAGTGCTAAACTTTTGAAAAGCATCGGTATCCATAAAAGATTTAACACAATCATACTTAAGTTTTATACCTAATTCTTTACCTTCGTCGAGTTCCCAATGTTCAGAGTTGCGTTTAATTCTTTCCAAAAGATCCCACCGGAATTCAATAGTTTTCTTCATAAAAGAATGAGCAAAAGAAGTATCCATCATGGTTTGATCATTACGAGAAAGCCAAGCATAAAAGTTCTAGATAATAATATCTCTTGAGTGCTCGTGATTGGGGCATGAATATAACATTGACTTAAGCCTCCCCCAAGCTAGAGCGATACTTTCTCCTTCATGAGGCCACAAATTATATATATAATTCCGATCACGATGAACTAGATGCATAGGATACTTTTTTGGTGGAACTCCAATTCTAAATGATTCCAATTCCATGATCCAATATCATCGCATAGCCCATACCATGCCAATGTTTTTCCCTTCAAAGATAAAGGGAAAACCTTTTTGATCACCTCACCTCTGGGTAAACCTACAAGCTTAAACAATCCACAAATTTGTTCTACATATATCAAGTACATATCAAGATGTTTGGTTCCATCTCCGACATAAGGATTAGCTAGTAGTTGTTCTATCATACCCGAAGGAATTTCATATTCAATATTTTCAATAGGTGTAGTAGGTTGAGGGGCAATTAATTGTGGTTCTGGATGAGGTGAAGATACCCCGAACAAACCCCTCAAATGATTGTTTTCCATAGTAGCAAGTGACAATAAATTTCAGCACACTATATAAATGTTTCCTTACCGAATTCCACTTACCAAAGGCGCTTCACACCCCGGTAACGATGCCAGAAAATAGACTTGATGACCCACAATTGTAGGGGGTCAATTGTAGCTCATTTTGGTAAGTAAGAGTGTCGAACCCAATGAGGAGCAGAAGGAAATGACAAGTAGTTTTCAGTAAGGTAGTGTCTGCAAGTGCTGAAATTGTAAGTAGCGAGTAGTTTGATAGCAAGGTAACTTGTAACGAGCAAGTAACGATAATTTTAACAATTATGCAGCAAGGTAGCCCAATCCTTTTGAGGCAAAGGACAGGCCAAAACGGTCTCTTATAGTAAGCAAAACATCCTTTTGGGTACACGGGAATTTCATCTAGTCACATTCATCATGTTGGTTTGATTTGTGTTCGCTACTTTGATAATTTGATATGTGGGTGGACCAGTGCTTAGGTGCTGTTCTTATTTGAACAAACCTCCTACCCATGATTAACCCTCCCGCAAGCATCCGCAACTACGAGAAAAGTATTAAGAATAAATTCTAACCATAACATTAAACTCTAGGATCCAAGTGGCCCCTTACGGAATAGTGCATAAACCGGGGTTTAAGTTTCTGTCACCCTCGCAACCCACCATCTATTTACTACTTCCACCATGCATTACCTTAGGCCCAAATATGGTGAAGTGTTATGTAGTCGACGTTAACATGACACCACTAAGGGAATCCCAACATACATACTATCAAAATATCGAACACATATCAAGTTCACATGTTTACTTGCAACGTGATTTCTCCCGTAACCTCAAGAACAAAAGTAACTACTCAAAAATAATCAACATGCTCATGATCAGAGGGGTATTAATATGCATAATGGATCTGAACATATAATCTTCCACCAAATAAACCATATATTAGTCAACTACAAGATGTAATCAACAGTACTAGTCACCCCTAGCAACAATCTATAGTTCCTGTAACAAGATTGAATACAAGAGATCAACTAGGGTTTGAGATGAGATGGTGCTGGTGAAGGTGTTGATGGAGATTGACCTCCCAAAGATGGGAGGCCTATTGGTGATGATGATGACGATGATTTCCCCCTCCGAGAGGGAAGTTTCCCCGGCAGAATCACTCCACCGGAGGGCAAAAGTGCTCCTGCCCAAGTTCCGCCTTGAGACGGCGGCGCTCCATCCCAAAAGTCTTCTCTCGATTTTTCTAGGTCAAAATCACTCATATACCAGAAGATGGGCACCGGAGGTCGACCGAGGAGGCCACAACCCACAATGGCGCGCCAGGGGGACCTGGGGCGCCCAGGTGGGTTGTGCCCACCTGGTGGCCCCCCTCTGGTGTTTATTGGCTCTAGTATTTCTTAAATATTCCATAAAAATCCTTGTCGAGTTTCAGCTCATCTGGAGTCGTGCGGAATAGGCGACCTGACGTAGCTTTTTCAGGTCCAGATTTCTAGCTGCCAGAATTCTCCCTCTTGGGGTGTACCTTGCAAATTATGAGAGAAAATACATTAGAATTACTCCAAAAAGCATTATTATGGATAAAAACATTGTAAATAACAGTAAGAAAACATGATGCAAAATGGACGTATCAGAGATCGCGGCCTCTATGGAGAAGATCCACACAGATTCAAGACCTCCTCCGGGAGAAGATTCAAGACCTCCTCATGGAGAAGACTACCGCCACTTGTATCGTCCGTCATTGACTTTGGATCGTGTATCTCTTTATGTTCCCGGATCTAGCATATGTGTGACTACTTCTTGTTGATTTGAATGTTTTCCCCTCGTTTCCTTCGTGTTTTCCCCTCGTGTTCTTCGTCGGATCCTTGAAAGTGCAACTAATCCCCGGGTGGTTTTGGTAATTAATAACAACATATATATCATTGAACTAATAGTTACTTGAGAATCATTTCAGAGAAGTTCGATGATATGGGTATGGAAATGTCTGAAGAAGTGGACCCCTCAAAATGCTAAGGCAAGCATAGCTCAAGACTCTATTTTTGGTTTAGTGATCAAAGATCACATTGAGTCCATAGGAAAAGCCAATACTATTAAAAGGGGATGAGGTTGTGTTGATGATCTGGTTGCTCAAGTGCTTAGTGATTTAGCTCCTTTAACTATCAGCAACTTTCACTTCTAAACACACTCATAAGTAATCTCGGACAAACCGATTCTTCCAACTCAGTCCCACCGAGATGAACCACCTCAGCTATATTCCAAACCCTAGAAATTTCGGTCCATCCGATTTTGAGTTCGGTCTCACCGAAACTGGAATGCCAACCTTTTGTAACCGTTTGTCATCATTTCGGAATATCCGAGTTGTTGATTTCGGTCCCACCGATTATGGCAAGTTCCTACCTTTGACTCATATCGGACACACCGAGATGGTATTTTCGGTCCCATCGAAAACCCCAACGTTCACTATATTTGAACGTTCGGTCTGACCGAGTTTTCACTTCGGTCCCACCGAGATTGCTCAATTATGTGTGTAACGGTTGGATTTTGTGTGGAGGCTATATATACCCCTCCACCCCCTCTTCATTCGTGGAGAGAGCCATCAGAAAGTACTACCACTCCTACCTTATACTTTCTGAGAAGAGAACCACCTACCCTTGTGTTGAGATCAAGTCATTCCATTCCTACCATATGAAACTTGATTTCTAACCTTCCCAAGTTGCTTTCCACTCAATCCTTTCTTCCACCAAAGCCAAATCAGTGAGGAGAGTTGAGTGTTGGGGAGATTATCATTTGAAGCACAAGAGCAAGGAGTTCATCATCATCAACAACATCTATTACCTTTTGGAGGGTGGTGCCTCCTAGATTGGTTAGGTGTCGCTTGGGAGCCTCCGTCTTCGAGATGTGGAGTTGAACCAAGAAGTTTGTAAGGGCAAGGAGATCGCCTACTTCGTGAAGATCTACCCCGAGTAAGGCTAGTCCTCCGTGGGCGTAGGCCATGATGGAATAGACAAGGTTGCTTCTTCGTGGACCCTTCGTGGGTGGAGCCCTCCGTGGACTCGCGCAGCCGTTACCCTCCGTGGGTTGAAGTCTCCATCAACGTGGATGTACGATAGCACCACCTATCAGAACCACGAGAAAAATCTCCGTGTCTCCAAATTGCGTTTGATCTTCTCCACCTCTCTTTACTACATGTGCAATTTACTTTCCGCTGCTTATATTCTAGAATTGCATGTGTAGGCATACTTGAATTGATCATAATCGTGAAACTGCCAAAAACTGTTCATGATCAAAAGGCAGAATTTTTATATTGTCAAGTAGTCTAATCACCCCCCTCTAGACATACTTTCGATCCTACAAGTGGTATCAGAGCTTTGGTCTCCATTGTTTTGGTTTACATTGCATTGGACTCCATAAGCTTGGTTTCACAACCTAGGAGAGTATGGCGTCTAGTGAGGGTAATTATCGTAGAGGTCCTTACTTTGATGGTACAAATTTTGCTAGTTGGAAGCATAAAATGAAAATGCATATTCTTGGTCATAACCCAGCCGCATGGGGCATTATTTGTGTTGGCATGCAAGGTGAATTCTTCGAGGAAGGAAAAGTTCCGGATCGCGAAGCTACACCGGAAGAGTTGCGGATGTTGCAAAACAATGCTCAAGCTTGTGACATTCTCTTCAATGCTTTGTGTCCCGAGGAGTTCAACAAAATCAGCCGTCTTGAGAATGCTAAAGAGATTTGGGATACTTTGGTAGAAATGCTCGAAGGTACTGAATCTGTGAAGGAATCAAAGCTAGATATTCTTCAAGGTCAACTTGACAAGTTCAAGATGAAGGATGGTGAAGGAGTCGCTGAAATGTACTCTAGGCTTGCTCTCATCACAAATGAGATTGCCGGCTTAGGAAGCGAAGAAATGACCGACCGTTTCATCATCAAGAAGATTCTAAGAGCTTTGGATGGAAAATATGACACCGTGTGCACTTTGATCCAAATGATGCCAAACTACAAGACTCTCAAGCCAACTGAAGTCATTGGAAGAATTGTTGCTCATGAGATGACACTTAAGGATAAGGAAGAGCTTCACAACAAGTCAAGTGGTGCTTACAAAGCTACAAGTGATGCTCCCACTACCTCAAGTGACAAGTTAATTTCCAATGAAGAGATAAGCCTAATGGTTAAGAACTTCAACAAGTTCTACAAGAATAGAGGCAAAGAAAGAAGCTCAAAGTCTAGATCATATGATGAAAAGAGATCTTCTAGTCGTGATCGAAACTGCTACAATTGTGGAAGACCCGGACACCTCTCAAATGAGTGTACGGCTCCCCACAAGAGAAGAGAAGAATCTCCAAGAAAAAGAGCAAGAGATGAGTCACCTCGGAGAGAGAGAAGGAGTAGAGATGATCGTTATGATCGAAGACTCTCTCGGAGAAGCAAGGATTCGGAGAGGAAGGACAAGTCATCAAGGAGCTACACAAGAAGAAGACATCAAGCTCATGTAGGTGAATGGGTCTCTGGCTCCGACTCCGACAATCAATCCGATGGAAGCTATCACTCCGACTCCGACTACAATCAAGATGAAGGTGTTGCCGGTCTTGCACTCGTATCCTCCAACTCCAACTCCTACGAATTATTTGATTCACCAAATGAGGGAATTGGAAGATGCTTCATGGCTAAAGGCCCCAAGGTAACACACCCTGAATTCATTGACTTTGATAGTGATGAGGATGACTTGCTTGGTGAAGATGAGCTATTGCATGATAAATCTAGTGAGCTTAGTAACGATGAAAATGCTAGTAGTCTTTATAGTCGAGAAGAGTCGAATGACAATGCTATGAAGGAGATTGATCGTCTAACTAAAGAACTAAACACTCTTAAGTTAGCTCATGAAACAACTCAAGAAGATCACAGAGAGCTCCTAAGATCTCATGAGAAGCTACGCTTCGAGAAGCTCACTCTAGAGCAAGAACATGAGTTTCTAAAAGCGATCAATGACGATCTTCGAAAGAAGAGTTCTTCATATCTTGCCAAACGACTTCTCTTGTCTAATTTCTTGCCACCTATTAAGACTAAGCATGACAAGCATAAGAAAAATTCTTCCTCTAGTAGTAACAATAACAATGTCAAATCTAATGTTGTTACTTCTAGTAGTTCTCTTGATTCCACTAACAATGTTTCAAGCCAAGTTACACTTGAGCAAGAAAATAGCTTATTGAAGGAAATCATAGAGAAAGGTGTCTACAAGAGTCTTGCCGGAAGCAAGAACTTTGAGGAAATTGTTCGCAAACAAGGAAGGCACCGGAAGAATCAAGGGATTGGTTTTGAGTGAAAGTTCAACGCCGAAGGTGTTGAGTGGGAAGAAGGTCAATACCCTACTCCACAGTTTGTTTCTCAAAAGGAGAAGTATGATCCTACTTCTTCCAATGTGGAACAAGCTCAAGATGACCTTCCACCACAAGACCACAAGCTAAAGGCCAAGGACAAGCTTCAAGAGGAGATTGATGCATTCATTGAAGCACCTCAAGCCATGGTCAAGTGGGTTCCCAAGGACACATCAAGTTCTACTTCGTCAAGCTCAACTACAACTCCAAGGATTCCCATCAAGATGATGTGGATCCCAAAGAAGAAGAACTAGAAGGTTCTTGAGGGTGACTCCGCCAACATACTTCACTCATATTCATTTTGGCAAGAACTTGTGCAATCAACTTCCACATCATGCACTAGTTCATGGAGTCACAAACCCTCTTGTTGGTAAGTCAAGGGACAAGGTAATCATTGCTTTCATAGACATCATCTTTTGTGAACTTCAATCTATGTCTATGGATATCCTCGTTTGTTCCTTGTGGGACTAACCCATGTAGGTATTGAAAGTGCCCTAATCCAAAGGATAGCTCCCAACTCTTGATGATATACATCAACATTGAGCATCCACATCTTCAACATCTACATGAAGTCTTCTACGACAACCCAAGGTTAGTTTGACCCTTTAAAAGGGGTTCTCACATCTAGGGGGAGATTTGCTCTAAAAATTGAGCTAAAGCATCTCCAAATGATGTGAACACACCAATGCTTTATGTAAAAGTGGTAACCCCACTTGTGCTTAAACGATGAGTATGACCTATGATCAAATGTTCTCATTTGGCTCCTAAGTCAATATACTCATATATAGATGACCTAGTCATCGACAAATTGTGTGCTAGTAGCTAGAGTTTTGGTTGTGCATGTTTGACACATATTTCATTTGCTATCTTATTGTGTGAGCATGTTGAATGCATGATTTTATCCATTCAAGGACATCCATTTGTTGTTTTGATTGTTTTGATTTTTCTGGCCAAATGGATGGACAAGAATGCCTAAGCACCTTCCCTAGCTATCTATGCTTTCTTGTCTCAAATTCTATTCATGCTCATATCACAACTTTGAACAAGTCATTTTCGGACCCTCCGAGTGAGGAGCACTCGGAGCCACCGATCCGTCTAAGGCTGACTTCCAAAACCTTCTAAGTCATTTTCGGTCTGACCAACTTCTCCCACTCGGTCCAACCGAAACGCTTAGACTGATCTAGGTTTCATCTCGGTGAAACCGAGTTCAAAATCTCGGCGTGACCGATATGCGTAACTGCACAGCAGTTATACATTTCGGTGTCACCGAGTTTTTCAACTCGGTCCCACCGATAGCATGGGGATATATATACTGAGGGCTGCGCGCGATTACTTCTTCAAACCGTTTCGCCCCCAAGTCCCCTGCTGCCGTCGCCCTGGTCTTCGGATCGTCGCCGTCGTCGCCTGTGCGCCCTCGCCGCAGGTCTCCGCCGCCGTCAACGGTATTCTTCTCCACGCCGTTGCCGCCGTAGAGGGACTCCACCAAGTTAGGGTGAGTCCCGATCCCTCTCGTGCTCCCCATCTGATTCTTGCACGATTGGTTTGCCATGTATCTATCCACGATTGGAAAACTCCTTAACATCATATCAGATCGTTTTAGTTTCGAGCGAAATTCTTAGGTTTAGGTTTCCACGGAACACATCTCGGTGAAACCGATTTTGAAAACTCGGAATGACCGATTTGGCCTCTGGCCATTGCACTGCACCTTTCGGTCTAACCGAGTCGTGCAAATCGGTGTGACCGATGTAGAGTCTCAGTGAAACCCTAGTGTTTCGGTAGGACCGAAACCCACTTCGGTCTGACCGAAAGTGGTGTGGTAAGCCTCTGTATACACTTCGGATTCACCGAAACTGAAAATCGGTTTGACCGAAATGCATTCTGTGAAAACTCAAAACTAAGATTTGAACTCATTTTTTTTTACAAAAACCTCTGCAGTTTGTGATAACTCTTCTACTCTGCCTATACCTTATCTTTTCACAGGTTGTCAGCCATGTCAGATGCCAGTGACAGCCAGAACAGGTCTGAGTCACCGTTTGCAGAGATCCTTGAGGCAGATACCAGTCCTGAGGCTAGTAGTCCTAGTGATGATGGTGAGAGGAGCACCCCTAGTGGTTTGCCTCCTGTAGCCACCAGAACCAGAAAGCAGAGAAATTCTGATGATAAGGACTCTGACTTCGTTGCTGAGGAAGTAACCTCCAAGCCCAAGAGAAAAGTTGTTGCCAAAAAGCACGAAGGGCAGCAGTCGAAGAAAGGCACCAGCAAGGTCAAGCAGTCAGCTGTTGCAAAGAAGCTCAACTTGGAAGAGCTAGCTCCAAGTAAAGTGAAGAAAACTTCCAAGAGGAAGAGAGTTGTGTATGTTGAACCTCATGTTGATGCAGCTGAAGAAGAAGAAGAAGATGCACCCCAGCCTCCTCCTCAGAAGGCTAAGTTCATGGGTGATGCTATTAAGGCTCAAGCCACTTCTAAGCCCAAGAAGCCTGCTCAAGCCAAGGCAGCTCCAGCCAAGCCCAAGAGGACAACCAGGAACATCCCAGCTTCTGAGAAGAACAAAGGTGATATGCCACTGTCTGAGTCTGATGAAGAACATGTGTTGCTGAAGCTCCGTCCAAAACTGCCACTCCACAACGATGCTCATCCTCAAGCCGAGGATATGAAGGCAAGGAAGGAGAGAGGTCTCAGGCTATGGAGACAGTCTGACCCATATGCCGTGAGGAGAAGGACTGCTGTGGACCCCAGATTCCACACCAGAGAGCAGCAGGACTTTTATGAGACCGTGCTAATGGATAAGAAGCCTATTGTTGCAGACACCAGGTATGTTGACTGGAAGTACATTGACAGTGAAGAGCACCGAGACTTCTTTCCCCATGTGCATGAGAGCTTCACTGCATGTGGAGTTGATGAGTTCGTGGGTCAGAAGCTGACAGATTGGAACGACGAGATGATCATGCAGTTCTACGCCACAACCCACTTTTATCCCGATGGGAAGATCACCTGGATGACTGAAGGTCAAAGGTTTTCTTCGTCTGTTGAAGAATGGGCAGAACTTCTGAATGCTCCAGTGCAGAGAGAGGACGACATTGATGTCTATGGGATTCCTAAGAAGAGCCATGATTCCATGAAGAACATGTACAAGGAGATCCCCGCAGCTGATTTGGAAGGGTGGAAGCTTGGCTCAGTGTACTATCTCCAGGCAGGTCTGGCCACCACTAACACTATTCTGAGGCATACCTTGATGCCCAAGTCTGGAAACCATCGCATGATTCGAGGCTATTCTATCAACATGCTGCACATTCTTGATGAGAAGGCACCTTTTAAGGTGATGGACTTAATGGTAGAGACCATTAAGAGGACTGCAGCTGACCAGAAGAGGTCATGTGGATTTGCCCTGCAAATTCAGATGCTCATCAATGCCAAGTTTGGCACGGGCAAATTCATGTTGGATAGGAAGCACTTGCCACTGCAGCCAGAGCATGAAGATAACATTGTTGTGATGGATGAGGAGGATCCAACTTCTGTTGAAGGTCAAGCCAAGATTGAATGAATTCGGTACACCTCTCCAAGACTCGCTCCTCGCTCCCCGTCGCCTCCTCGGCGACGGCGCACGCCTCCATGGGCCATCCCGTCTCTCTGCCCCCCTCCTCCCCCCATGCTGCTGCGCGCGCGAGCCCGTCGTCCTACCGGGAGGCACTGCTGTCCCCTGCGACCTCCCCTGCGGCATTGAAGGCGGTGGTTGGGAGTTCCTCGGACGGGGCTGGCCAGATCTCTCCGCGCCCCCGCCTGAAGTCCATCATTACGGTACCAGCGCGGGACCGCGACATTGATGGCGAGGGCTGGGTGACTGTTGGTCCCGGCGGTCGTCCCTTCCGTGAATCACTGCCGCGTCCTCCTCCACAAGAGCGTGACGAGCGCTTCCGGGCTCTCCTCTTTAAGAAGGCTAGAGGGTGCTGCTTCAAGTGCTTCTCACCTAGGCACCGCATTGCCGACTATAGAAACAAGGCCCGGTGCTTGCTGTGCGGCGAGGCCGGTCACAAGGCGCGGTGGTGCGGGGGTCAGGGCAAGGGTGCGGCGAGGGCGGAGGCTCTGGTGGCTCCGTTGGCGCTCCGTGGGGCGGCCTCTCCCGTTCCGGTTGCGGGGCGCAACTCGTCCAAGATGGAGGCTCCCAGACTGGCGAGGCATGGAGTGGTGCGGGCGGCGGCGCCGCGGCTAGCGGTGGTGGCGGATACTGAGCGTGCCCTCACGGCTCGCGCGGTGGTGGCGGTGGTTGTGGGCTACGGCGATACGCTCGCGCTCTGTGAGGTGCAGCGTGCTTTCGCTGCTCGCTTCAGTGTGCTGGACGAGCGCGTTCACGCGTCGCTGCTCGACCAGGGGGAGTTCCTCATCTACTTCGACGATCTGGAGGCGAGGAACGAGGCGGTGGCGGTCCCGGGCCTGCTCACCCTGGGCACGGTTTCCTTCCGGATCGTCCCGTGGACGAGGTTCAGGAACGCGACGGCGGCGGCCATGCGTTTCAAGGCGCGGGTCTGCCTGGAGCGAGTGCCGCGCAGCGCCTGGAGCCTGGAGGCGGTGGCGTCTCTCTTTGATCGGTCAATGATCCTGGATGCGCAAGATTTCACCTACACCACTGAAGAAGAGACGGCGTGCATGAGGCTTTGGGTGTGGATGGACAACGTTGACATGCTGGCGACCCGCGGCGTGCTGCAGCTGGAAGAGCCGATGGAGCAGGACTCGCCCATCTTCCCTGGTGTTGGCATCTCCACCGAACCGGCGCCGAGGTCGGGGCCGCTGCGCCTGCTGGAGTACGACGTGCTCATCCACCTCGACCGCGTGATCGACTACCGCGACTCCGGGCATCAAGAATGGCGGTACAAGTGGCAGCTAAGGCGTGAAGATGGAGGCCTAACGCCCTCTGCTCGCGGTCCTGTCGACTCTCGGCTGATCTTTCCACCTGGGAACGACGACGATGGCGACGCTTCGGCCGGCGGTGGCGGGGCTGGCGGTGGACAGGTTGGTGGTTCTGCTGGAAGGATGGACCGGATTGGAGGGCTGCCGGCAACGGCGCCGCTCGGACACGGCGGTTCGGGCGGGCGGCACGGGCGCAACGCTGCGGGCGGGGCACCCGTTGGCCCGCCTGTGTCGGGAGGCAGGGCGCCAGAGCTGACCGGCTCCATTGGGAACTCCTGTTCTTCTGCAGACGAGGTTGGCCCCGAAGCTGCTTGCCCTCCCAGTGATAACTTGGGGATGGCTGCGCAGTCGCTCGACAGTGAGGTGGGGCTGGCTCTGGCCCCTGTGTTGGCCGGCCAGGACGCTGGCGACAGGCTGCAGCGGGACAGCTACGTTGCACCTGTGCACCCCTCGGTCGCTGGGGTGCTGCATGACTGTGCGTCCGTAGACCACCCCCTTGGTTTGGGCCTCGACACCGACTCTGGCCCAACCCGTGGTGCTCCCCCGGCTCTGGTGATTGGGCCACCTTGTGCGACCCTTGGGCCTTCACCTGCGATTGGTTTGGGTGCTCGCTCGTCGGCCACCGAGGGCGATGGTCTGGCAGAGGCCCTCTCTGCGTTCCTGCTAGCCGCTTCGTTGCCGTCGCCCCCTGCACTGCTGCCGACACCAGATCCCCTGCTACCCCCGCCACCCTCCCCGCTGACCGGCACGGTGGCCGCGCTACCCCCAACCCCCGTCGTCGCGCTGTCCCCAACACCAGTCACCGCGGTGGCGGATGCCGGGGCCCCTCGCTGCAGCGGCAGGCTCGCAGCCAAGCCCACCCGTGGACTCTCTGCCGAAGAAAAAGCGAGGCTCGTGTTGCTCAAAAGGAGCGGCATCGTGCTCCATGACGGGCCTCCTGAGGCTGAGGAGCTGCAGCGTTACAGGCTGCTGTACTCCAAGGAGTTGCCGGATTCCTTCATTCAGGCGGTCTCGGCGCTGGTTGCCGCTACCTCCTCCAAGTTCAAGAACGCTAGAGATCAGGCGGCCTGCACCTGATGTTTCCTCAGTTCTGCTGTGTATTTGGGTTAGATTGTTTCCCATGATTGTACAACACTCGAATTTGCTAGGTGTGTGGTGGTCCTATTGCTGGGAATCGTTTGCTCGAGGCCGTTGCTGCTGTTCTGCTGTGTTGTGTTCTCTGTGTGAAGGATATGAAATCACGGCTGTTATGTTGTTCGTGTCTGCCTGCTGTTTGTTCTCCTGCTGCTCCCTGAAGCAGGGTGTGCCTGTGCCTGTGTCTGCCCCCTGTTTGTTCTGCTGCTGCTCCCTGAAGCAGGGTGTGCATATGCCTGTGTTCTGCTGCTGCTCCCTGAGGCATGGTGTGCCTGTGTCGATCCTGGTTACCCCATGGATATACACCTTCTGAATTGGAATGTACGGGGCCTGAATAACCCGGCGCGGCGCCGTGCTGTTCAGAATTTGTGCAATGGATGGAACTGTAACATCGTGTGCCTGCAAGAGACCAAGGTCGCAGATCTCTCGAGGAACTTGGTGGTGGAAACTTTGGGACCCAGGTTTGGAGATAATTACCTTTTTAAGGGGGCTGATGGCACGCGAGGCGGTATCCTGATTGCGTGCAGTGCTGATTTTGCAATAACACCATTGCCGGCCGCGCCGAGTTCTTTCTCTCTGTCTGCCATCGTGACCGATAAATCGGATGGCTCCTCGTGGACACTGACTGCTGTGTATGGACCGCAAGATGATCAAGACAAGATTGTTTTTCTTCAGGAGATCCGTGACATCAAGGTTTTAGCGCAGAATGAATGGCTTATTGCTGGTGATTTCAACCTTATTGCGAGAGCAAATGAGAAGAGCAACTCCAATGTCAACATTCGTATGATGGGCCGGTTTAGAAGTGTCATCGAGGATCTTGAACTTAGAGAGCTCCAGTTGATTGGAAGGAGGTTCACTTGGTCTAGTGACAATAGCCACCGCACCTGCTCCAAGCTTGACCGTATATTCATGACTCGTGATTGGGAACTGCGGTTCCCCCAATACAATTTGTTGCCTGCCTCCACGGCCATTTCAGATCACAGCCGCCTGCTACTCAAGAAGATGATGATCAAGCGTTATCAAGGGTTCAGATTTGAGGCTTTTTGGGTCACTTTGCCTGGGTTTAGGGAAATTGTTCAGGAGGCCTGGGGCAGAGATGTGAGATCCCTGGACGCTTTCAGAGTTCTGCACACCAAGCTGTGTCGCACGGCCGCCGCCCTCAAAAAGTGGAGCAGAGCTCGCATGTCCGACTTGAGGCTGCAGGAGGCTATCGCCAACGACGTTATTTTCCATTTGGATGTGGCTCAAGATGACAGGGTCCTGTCTGATGATGAACTGAATTTGAGGCGTCTATTAAAGGCTCGGCTACTTGGGTTGGCGGCCATTGACAGGGCAAGATGGAGGCAGAAGTCCAGATTGACCACAATCAGAGTTAGCGATGCAAACACGAGGCTTTTCCACCTGTGAGCCAATGGCAGACGCCGGAAAAATCACATTCCTACCCTCAAGAAGCAATGTGGAACAGAGACTAATATCCACGAGGAGAAGGCGGAGATTCTTCTGCAACATTTCAAGGGCCTTATGGGAGTGCCATTCAAGGCCAACTGCAAGTTAAATTGGGAATTCCTACAGCTACCACGCCAAGACCTGCGACACCTTGATGCTGATTTCACCATGGAGGAGCTGAAGGAGGTGATTGATTCGATGCAGTGTGGGAAGGCACCTGGCCCTGACGGCTTCCCTGGGCTATTCTTCAAGAGCTGTTGGGATATTCTGAAGTATGACCTCATGAGGGCTATTGATTCGATTCACTCTCTCAGAACGGATCACTGGCATTTGTTGAACTCAGCTCACATTGTACTACTGCCTAAGAAGGATGCTCCCGGCAGCCCTTTGGATTACAGGCCAGTCAGTTTGATGCATAGCATTGCCAAGATCCTCTGCAAGTTACTTTCCAATAGGCTGGCCCCGGAGCTCGATTCCATGGTTTCTCACTCCCAAAGTGCTTTTATTAAAAAGAGGTGCATTCAAGACAACTTCCTGTACGTGCACAATGTTATCAAAGAAGCCTACACTAAGAAGAAGCCGCTAGTTTTCCTGAAGCTTGACATTGCGAAAGCCTTTGACTCAGTTGGTTGGGGTTTCTTGCTGGAGACCTTGTCTGCAATTGGCTTCGGGCAGCGCTGGAGAAACATTGTGTCTGCCATTCTGAGCTCCACCTCATCTAGGATTTTGCTTAATGGCATCCCCGGCATTCCTTTCAAGCACATGTGCGGCCTGCGACAGGGAGACCCCCTGTCCCCAATGCTATTCATTCTTGTCATGGAGCCGCTTCGGAGGTTGTTCGACCTTGCGACGGAGAGGGGTGTTCTATCTCAGCTTGGGCCCAAGTCTGCCAGACTACGTACTAGCATGTACGCTGATGACGCGGCTCTTTTTATTAACCCTGTTAAGGAGGAGGTGCGGGCGGTCAGAGCAATTCTGGATAGGTTTGGGGAGGCCTCTGGACTAAGGATCAACGCCCTGAAGTGCGTTGCTTACCCAATCAGATGCGAGGGTGTTGACATCCAGGATATCATTCAGGACTTTGGGGGGACGACGGGCTCTCTTCCGTGTCGCTACCTTGGTCTCCCGCTTAGCTACCGCAAGCTCAGGAGAATTGAGATAATCCCGCTCATTGAGGGAATGGCTGGCAGACTCAAGGGATGGAAAGGCAAACTGATGGCAAAAACCGGCAGGCTCACGCTAATAAATTCGGTGCTTACGTCCATGGTCACTTATTTCCTTACCAGTTTTGCTATTGACAAATGGGTGATAAAGAAGCTGGAGAAGATTCAGCGCAATTTCCTTTGGAACGGTGATGATGAGTGCAGCGGAGCCAAATGTCTAGTTAACTGGAGGAGGGTGTGCTCCCCTAAGGATCTGGGTGGCCTTGGAATCAAAGATATTGCCTGCTTTGGTAGGGCTCTTCGGCTGCGTTGGGCTTGGCTTGAATGGAGTACCACCCCTAGGCCTTGGCTGGGCACCCCCATCCCTTGCGATCGCATTGATAAGTTATTCTTCTCGGCTTGCACTGAGATAACTCTGGGGAATGGTCAGCGTGCGCTTTTTTGGCATGATCGTTGGTTGGGAGGCATTGCTCCAGTCAATATTGCTCCTGGTCTGTTCGTCTTGGCGAGACGGAAAAATTTAACTGTGAAGGAGGCACTTGATCATGGCCGTTGGATGAAGGGCCTGGAGAGGATTGCTTCTGAGGAGCTGCTCGACCAATTTATCAAGCTGTGGGAGCTGCTCCAACACATAGTGCTCTCTGATGTCCCCGACTCCATTCGGTGGAGGTTCTCTGCTGACGGATGCTACTCTGCTGCTACCGCCTACAAGGCCCAGTTTTTGGGCCGCATTGCTGAGCCGCAGCTGCTCTCTGTGTGGAAGGGCAAGGCCGAGCCGAAGGTTAAATTCCACCTCTGGTTATTGCTCCAGAACAAAATCTGGACGGCTGATCGGCTAGCGACGAGGGGATGGCCACACAACGAGAAGTGCACTTTCTGTGATCAGATTATCGAGTCGGCTGCCCATCTTACTTTGACCTGCCCATTTGCCCGGGAGGTTTGGTTCTCCTTTCAGCAAAGTGATCCTGAGGCTACTACTGTTGCTTCTATCTCGATAACTATTAAGGGTTGGTGGAGGAGGGTTTGGAATCTGCGCAATAACTCAACTACACGCACGCAGATCACCTCCGCTGTTTACGTCGCGTGGAATCTTTGGAAAGAGAGAAATAGGCGGACCTTTGAAGGAAAGAGATGCTCCCCCGAGACTGTCGCTGCTATGGCCAGAGATGAAATAGCAATGTTCAAGGAGGCTACTGATTAGTGTGTGGGGTCTTTCCTTTTTTTGTTTTCCTGAGTTTGTGTTCTTCTGAGTGTGTGACGCTCTGTACAACAATTGGAACCTTGGTTCCTTTTTCCCTCTTCTAATATGAAAAGGCAGAACTACTGCCATGCCCTTCAAAAAAAAAGCCAAGATTGAAGCTGCAAAGAAAGTCAAAGCTGACAAAGAGGCAGCAGTAGCAGCAGCTAAACCAAAGAGCTTCGGAGAGCAGATTCTTGAAGCTACCCAGAGGATTGAACAACGCCTGGCCAGCATTGAACAATCTCAGGAAAGCCTAGAGAGGATTGTTGACGACAAGATTCACGCTCTGGACGTGAAGCTGACTGAGATTCAGGTGACTGTCAACAAGCTTGAGGCAGACATGGAGGAAGCAAGGCAGGAGAGAGCAGAGCTCATGCAGGAAGATCTAGTCCAGGACTCTCATCGCCAGACTGCTCAGGTTCCCAGAGGATCCCGATCAGCAGCTATCCCAGTGACTGACTCCAGGGCTACCACTTCAACACCTCCCACAGCTCCAGCAGTTGCTCCAGCCACAGCTCCAGCATCCACTCCTCCAGCGCAGACATCAGCTGAAGTCTTCGCCGATGCCGTCATTTCTACTCCGACATCTACCCAGACGGGAGCCGCCAGCAGAGCCCACAGTGACGCTTAGCTCTATGCTTTTTTGAACTTTTTGGTAACTTGTTGCCAAAGGGGGAGAAATTGTATAGATCATAGGGCTTCGAGAGAGAGAGTGCTCTTTCGCTCTTTTGCCGGTTTCCTTTGAGATACATTTGGTTCTTTTGGTCTTTCGATACTTTCAGTGTGCTTGCTACTATGTTTGATGCTACCTTAATGAGTGCTTGGTCATACTATGCTTTAATGTGTGCTTAATGCTTATCATATGCTATTCCTTCTTGTATGATTATTTACTCATGTCTTGGTGATTGAGTGCATGTTATGCATTCTTATCATTTTGTGCGCTCCACCAAGATGTATGTGACATGGAAGAGTGACCCATAATCCTAATCGATTGTGCATTTGCATTCAAACGCAAATTTTAAATAATGCACAAATTTAGGGGGAGCTCTTGTTTATCACATACTTCTCAAAGCGACGATATTATTCATTGATTATATCTTTTGTCGAAGCTTTGATCTATATGTTGTCATCAATTACCAAAAAGGGGGAGATTGAAAGTGCAACTAATCCCCGGGTTGTTTTGGTAATTAATAACAACGTATATATCATTGAACTAATAGTTACTTGAGAATCATTTCAAAGAAGTTCGATGATATGGGTATGGAAATGTCTGAAGAAGTGGACCCCTCAAAATGCTAAGGCAAGCATTGGCAAAAGCTCAAGACTCTATTTTTGGTTTAGTGATCAAAGATCACATTGAGTCCATAGGAAAAGCCAATACTATTAAAAGGGGATGAGGTTGTGTTGATGATCTGGTTGCTCAAGTGCTTAGTGATTTAGCTCCTTTAACTATCAGCAACTTTCACTTCTAAACACACTCATAAGTAATCTCGGACAAACCGATTCTTCCAACTCAGTCCCACCGAGATGAACCACCTCAGCTATATTCCAAACCCTAGAAATTTCGGTCCATCCGATTTTGAGTTCGGTCTCACCGAAACTGGACTGCCAACCTTCTGTAACCGTTTGTCATCATTTCGGAATATCCGAGTTGTTGATTTCGGTCCCACCGATTATGGCAAGTTCCTACCTTTGACTCATATCGGACACACCGAGATGGTATTTTCGGTCCCACCGAAAACTCCAACGTTCACTATATTTGAACGTTCGGTCTGACCGAGTTTTCACCTCGGTCCCACCGAGATTGCTCAATTATGTGTGTAACGGTTGGATTTTGTGTGGAGGCTATATATACCCCTCCACCCCCTCTTCATTCGTGGAGAGAGCCATCAGAAAGTACTACCACTCCTACCTTATACTTTCTGAGAAGAGAACCACCTACCCTTGTGTTGAGATCAAGTCATTCCATTCCTACCATATGAAACTTGATTTCTAACCTTCCCAAGTTGCTTTCCACTCAATCCTTTCTTCCACCAAAGCCAAATCAATGAGGAGAGTTGAGTGTTGGGGAGATTATCATTTGAAGCACAAGAGCAAGGAGTTCATCATCATCAACAACATCTATTACCTTTTGGAGGGTGGTGCCTCCTAGATTGGTTAGGTGTCGCTTGGGAGCCTCCGTCTTCGAGATGTGGAGTTGAACCAAGAAGTTTGTAAGGGCAAGGAGATCGCCTACTTCGTGAAGATCTACCCCGAGTAAGGCTAGTCCTCCGTGGGCGTAGGCCATGATGGAATAGACAAGGTTGCTTCTTCGTGGACCCTTCGTGGGTGGAGCCCTCCGTGGACTCGCACAGCCGTTACCCTCCGTGGGTTGAAGTCTCCATCAACGTGGATGTACGATAGCACCACCTATCGAAACCACGAGAAAAATCCCCGTGTCTCCAAATTGCGTTTGATCTTCTCCACCTCTCTTTACTACATGTGCAATTTACTTTCCGCTGCTTATACTCTAGAATTGCATGTGTAGGGTGATACTTGAATTGATCATAATCGTGAAACTGCCAAAAAATTTTCATGATCAAAAGGCAGAATTTTTATATTGTCAAGTAGTCTAATCACCCCCCCTCTAGACATACTTTCGATCCTACAATCCTTCTCCAATCGTGAAAGATAGGCCTAGATCAGGTTGTCCCCGCATCATAATGGTATCTTGAGCAAAGGTTCATCACGAATTTGGAGCCCCACACTTTTTCTTCTAGCCTTGTTTTGTTGATTTTGCCGTAATTTTGAAAATTTCCAACAAAAATAGCCATACCAAATTTTTTGTGATCTGTTGATTTGATTAGGTTTGGTTGGATTTGTTCCATGGATTTCCTTGCCACTAGTGGATCTAGCTTTTCCACCACTTTTCCCCAATTTCTATTCACAAAATCCGCCGAATTTCGCCCGAAATTTTATTTTACACCGGGTTCATCAGGGATGAGGAACCTCGGACATCCGGCCCATGACCCCCGGACATTCGGCCATCCCGGACATACGGCCTACAGCCTGGACATCCGACCTCTCCCAGGCCAATCCTCCACCACCACTACCCTTTCCCGCCAAGTTTTCTCACATTTATTTCAGGCATACACCTATACTCCACCACCACTTCCGCAACCCCATCGCTTACACGCTACCATATTCGACAAATTTTGTCATGTTTTGTCTTGGATACTTGAGTTGTGGTTTCACCGTTTCCTCGGGTGTTTAAGCTAATTTGGAACGGAACGACTTCGACGACACCACCGCTCATCCTCGACAAGGACGGTAACATCGACAACACCTTGTATATCCTACCTTGCAATTGCATTTTCACCCACATAGACCATTTCGCGTCGCTTTCCTATTGATACTAGACATTTGAGTATTGCCGGGCCACGACACTTGTGCACATTAGTGATAGTCATAATTATTGCATACTACATCATTACATCCCGGCGTGTCACAAGAGTGTTCCGCATACACAATAGGTATCTTGGTACGAGAATCTCGCATAAGTGGCCA
This sequence comes from Secale cereale, assembly GCA_902687465.1. Lineage (NCBI taxonomy): Eukaryota > Viridiplantae > Streptophyta > Magnoliopsida > Poales > Poaceae > Secale > Secale cereale. Next base: position 160,202,270 of record LR738709.1, read on the forward strand.
AAGAAAGTGCTCAAAGCTTATATGCAAAAGAGCCATCAAAAAGCTTATAAGCAAATGACCTTAGCATCATACTTCGTGCTTCAAAAGAGATCAAAAGATATAGCAACACAACATCTTGTGCTAAATCATCGGCATATCCTACACTTATAGCATACTTGTGATAGGAATTCGCTACTTTTTGTCTCTTATAGGTTGTGCACAAGTGCGTATCCGCCTATTAAGCAATTGGTTAGCATCTCTCTAGTGTTGTGCAACATGATCATTTTCTATGGATTCCACATTTTCCGCTCACCCTTGGTTGCACAACCACATCTATCTATTTGTGTGTGTGTTTCTGTGTGACTTATTCTTGCTAGTGATCTACTTGTTGCTTGAGCAAATTCCTGAACCATTCTCAACATCGTTGAGTCTTGTTAGCGATTGCATTGATTTCGTGCGACTATCCTCACTGAGCTCCTCCAAAAGCTTTATTTGTGTAGGTGTGAGAATCGACAAGAAGGGTACCAATTGTGCTATTTCCGGGTTACATTATTGAGTGATCATTGATCTATCTTCAACTTCGGTCAAGGTACATTTGGTATTGTTCTTCCTTTTCTTCCACTCACATACTCGCTTGCGATGATGGATAGGCCAAGTACATCTACGAACCCAGTATTTGATGATCCTCAAGAATCAAACAACTACGTCACCAAACTACATCTATTTGGTGTTCAACGAGCTCTACATCAAGAGAATGAAGCTATGCAAGAGCGCAATGGGCAAATCACCGCCGACGCACAACATTTCGAAGCACACACAAGAGAGCAATTCGACATCATCAACAACAACATATCTACTCAATTTGATGAGCTACGGACTTTGGTGGTCAATCAACGCTCCTCATCTACGTCATCTCAAAGACGGAGGAGCTCAAGTCGTCATACTGACTACACTTTTGGCTCAAGTACACCTACTTCGAACACTCTTCGCCAAGCCGTGCGTCAAGCACGACAAGACAACCGGAATCCACTTCACGGCAAGAGTCCACAAGAGCATCTCGAAGAGCAAGAACGTCAACAACATCAAAACCAAGTTACACTTGAGCAAGCACAAGCAAGATAACGACTACGCCAACAAGAAGAAGAGTGAGCACGCCAACAAGAGGAAGAGCTAGCACGCCAACACCAATAAGAGCAAGATGCTGAGGCACAACATCAAGTAATACAATGCCGAGAAGCTCAAGCTCTTGAGGTGCAATGTGCCCTACGTGACTCACATCGCAATTTTGCAACTCCCAATCGACACATTCGTCAAGAAGATGAAGCACTTCGCGATAAGATACAAGAGATGCATTATCAAGCACGAATGCAACGTCAAGTTCCTCGTCAAGCGCAACAAGAGCAACAACCTCGACAAGAAGCACAAGCTAGGCAAGAACAACATGAAAATGAGCATCAACCATGCCAAAAGCAACATGTGGCTGACAATCCTCCAAATCAAGAATGCCCTCACAATAGGCAAGGAAACAATGAAGAACATCACTATGGCAAGCTCAAGTTCACAATGCCAAAGTTCTCGGGAAGCACTGATCCCAAAGATCACCTCTCATGGGCATTGAAAGTTGACAATATCTTTCGCCTCCACAACTTTGATGAAGAAAAGAAGATCGCAATGGCATCCCTTGAGTTCCAAGACTACGTTCTCATTTGGTAGGAGCAAGTCATTGAGAGAAGAGAAGCAAAAGGCGAACCGCCTATCACTACTTGGAGTCAAATGAAGGATGTCATGAGAGCACATTTTGTGCCAACGCACTACAACCGTGACCTCTTCAAGAAATTGCAACTCCTCAAGCAAGGAACCAAGTCCGTTGAAGAATACTACAAGGAAATGGAGATTGCCATGATACGAGCCAACATCACAAAAGATGAAGATCAAACTATGGCGAGATTCTTTAATGGACTCAATATCCTATCAAGAAGATTGCGGACTTCCAACCATACACGAATCTCCTAGAGCTAGTACACCAAGCAACCAAAGCGGAGCGAAAAGTACAAGAAGACTGCAAGTACTCCAAATTCATCTCCAAGAACTATGGTTCCTACAACCAAGCTTAAACTACTTCGGCACCTCCTACCTCTACCAAACCATCCACAAGATTAGGTGACAAGTCAAGCTACAAGAATTCATCTACATCAAGTCGCCCCCTTCCTATGAACAACTTCAAGCCAAGATCTTCATCATCTACAACTCTAACCGAGGATACCTCCAAGACGAGCTCCATCAAATGTTTCAAATGCCAACGACGAGGCCACAAGTAATTTGAGTGCAAGACCATTCACACCATGATCATCAATGAAAATGGATCCTATGACTTAATGAGCGATGACAAAATGGAAGCCCTTGAACATGTATCTATGCATCACCAAGTGAAGATGAATACCATCAAGTGTTTTGCGACAATGACTCGAGTCCCAATCTTGTTGTCTCCAAGGTCTTCACACTTCAACATCATCAAGATGAAGATCAACGATGTCACATCTCCCACACCAAGGCCGGCATCAATGGACGTTCCTTCAAGGTTATCATCGATGGAGGAAGTTGTCATAACTTGGCAAGTGAAGAGCTTTGGGACAAGCTACAATTGGTCAAGACGAAGCACCCTCATCCCTACAAGGTCCAATGGCTTAGCGACGCCGAAACTATTCAAGTGGAGCACACCGTGCAAGTATCCTTCAAGATAGGCTCCTACGAGGACACATTGGAGTGTGATGTGGTCCCTATATCAGTTTTCCACCTTATCCTGGGAAGACCATGGCAAAACAATCATGGAGTCACCCACAATGGACGGACCAACCATTACTGCTTCAAGATGAAGGGCAAGGAATTTGTGCAACATCCAATGTCACCAAGTCAAGTGGCCGCCGACAAATAAGTATCTACCAACCATCATGGAGAGAATGGTGAGAGAGTGAGCCACCAAAAGGAGAGTGAGATCCACAAGCCAAATTCGAGCGCCTCCACGATGAGCGACAAGAAACAACTAGTGTTATTTGCCACCAAAAGTGAGATGATAGAAGTGTGTGAGAACCCATCGAGCATCTTTCACATTGTGCTTCTATGCAAAGGGGAAGCAAAACATACTAACACTTCACCACCTCTACCTTTAGTGTTGTCTCAATTGTTGCAGGACTTCCAAGATGTCTTTCCAAATGAACTACCTTCGGGACTACCTCCTCTTCACGGCATCGAGGACCGCATCGACCTCATCCCCGCAACACCCCTTCCTAACAAGGCACCGTACCACGTCAACCCGGAAGATACCAAGGAGATCCAACGGCAAGTCCAACAACTCATCGACAATGGACACGTTCGTGATGACCCACAAGTGTAGGGGGTCTATCGTAGTCCTTTCGATAAGTAAGAGTGTCGAACCCAACGAGGAGCAGAAGGAAATGATAGGCAATTTTTGATAAGGTATTTTCTGCAAGCACTGAAATTATAGATAACATATAGTTTTGTGATAAGGTAATTGGTAGCAAGTGACAAACGGTCAAAAGTAAATAAGGTGTAGCAAGGTGGCCCAATCCTTTTTGTAGCAAAGGACAAGCCTGGAAAAACTCTTATGTAAAGGAAATCGCTCCCGAGGACACATGGGAATTATCGTCAAGGTAATTTTCATCACGATCATCCGATTCGCATTCGGTACTTTGATAATTTGGTATGTGGGTGGACCGGTGCTCGGGTGCTGCCCTTACTTGGACAAGCCTCCCACTTACGATTAACCTCTAATGCAAGCATCCGCAACTACAAAAGAAGTATTAAGGTAAACCTAACCATAGCCTGAAACATATGGATCCAAATCAGCCCCTTACGAAGCAATGCATAAACTAGGGTTTAAGCTTCTGTCACTCTAGCAACCCATCATCTACTTATTACTTCCCAATGCCTTCCTCTAGGCCCAAATAATGGTGAAGTGTTATGTAGTCGATGTTCACATGGCACCACTAGAGGAGAGACAACATACATCTCATCAAAATATCGAACGAAGACCAAATTCACATGACTACTAATAGCAAGACTTCTCCCATGTCCTCAGGAACAAAAGTAACTACTCACAAGACATAATATTGTTCATGACCAGAGGGGTATTGATAGGCATAATGGATCTGAACATATGATCTTCCACCAAATAAACCAACTAGCATCAACTACAAGGAGTAATCAACACTACTAGCAACCCACAGGTACCAATCTGAGGTTTGGTTACAAAGATTGGATACAAGAGATGAACTAGGGTTTGAGAGGAGATGGTGCTGGTGAATATGTTGATGAAGATAGCCCTCCCCAAGATGGGAGAGTTGTTGGTGCTGACGGCGATGATGATTTCCCCCTCCCGGAGGGAAGTATCCCCGGCAGAACAGCTCTGCCGGAGCCCTAGATTGGTTTCCGCCTCGGTTCCACCTCGAGGCGGCGGCGTCTGGTCCCGAAAGCCTCCTTATGATTTTTTCCAGGTCAAAACACCTCATATAGGAGAAGATGGGCATCGGGGGCCTTCCGGCTGGCCCACGAGACAGGAGGGCGCGCCCTAGGAAGGGGGGCGCGCCCCCCACCCTCGTGGGCAGCCGGTGGCCCCCCTCGTGGACTTCTTTCGCCAGATATTTTTTATATTTTCTGAAATGATGTTCTGTTGAGTTTCAGGGCTTATGGAGTTGTGCATAATAGGTTTCCAGAGTTTGTTCCTTTTCCAGCCCAGAATTCCAGCTGCCGGCATTCTCCCTCTTCATGTAAACCTTGTAAAATAAGAGAGAAAAGGCATAAGTTTTGTGACAAAACATGTAAGAACAACCCATAATGCAATAAACATCAACATATAAGCATGATGCAAAATGGACGTATCAACTCCCCCAAGCTTAGACCTCGCTTGTCCTCAAGCGAAAGCCGATATCGAAAAATATGTCCACATGTTTAGAGATAGAGGTTTCAATAAAACAAAATACAGACATGAGGGCATCATGATCATTCTCATAACAGCAACTTATATAAATATAGTCATATGATTCTTATGCTAAAGTAACAATTCATCCACAATATCAAGTATGAATCATAAACTTCATTGGAAACTAACAAACTCTGATATCGGTCATTGAAGCAATTGCAATTTATCGTAATATCAGAAAGTGTCAATATAAGAGCTTTTCAGCAAGCCTACATACTCAACTATCATATAATCTTTCACAATTGCTCACACTCACGCAATACTTATGTTTATGGAGTTTTAATCTGACACAGAGAAAGATAGGGGCTTATGGTGTTGTCTCCCAACCTTTTACGTCATGGGTAACGTCAACAGTAATAGATCATGAAAACTTACATCCAAGTGGGTATATATGTCAGGATCTTTCCAACACAATGTGCTTGCCAAATGATAAAATGTAAAAAGGAAAGGTGGATTTCACCTTGACACTTATAAGACAGGAATAATAGATAGGCCCTTCGCAGAGGGAAGCAGAGGTTGTCATGTGTTTTTTATGGTTGGATGCACAAAGTCTTAGCATAGAAGAACTTCGCTTCATATTGCCACTTGTGATAAGGACCTTTATTATGCAGTCCGTCGCTTTTATTACTTCCATATAACAAGATCGTATAAAGCTAATTTCTCCCACACTAATAAATCATACATATTTTAGCGAGTTTGCAACATGACAACTTACTTGGAAGGATCTTTCTCAATCCATAGGTAGGTATGGTGGACTCTCATGGCAAAACTGGGTTTAAAGATATATGGAAGCACAAGTAGTATCTCTACTTAGTGCGAGGAGTTTTGTCTAGCATGAGGGGGAAAGGCAAGCTCAACATGTTGGATGATCCATGACAATATACTTTATTTCGGATATAAGAAGACATAACCCATTATGTTGTCTTACTTGTCCAACATCAACTCTTTAGCATGTCATACTTTAATGAGTGCTCACAATCATAAAAGATGTCCAAGATAGTATGTTTGTATGTGAAGCCTCTCTTCTTTTATTACTTCCTATTAATTGCAATGATGACCAAAACTATGTTTGTCACCTCCCAACAACTTTTATTTATCATACTCTTGTATGTGAAGTCATTACTTCCCATAAGATCGATATGATCTCCTTGATACTCTTTATGTTTTCTTTCTTTTTATCATGACCCAAGTAGGGAAATCAAGCCCTTGACTCAACACTAATATTTGTTATATAGCTCACGGACTTGATTACAAAGGGTAAAGCTCACAAGGCAAAAGCTCACAACTAGATCATGCTAACTTTATTCTAATAGATCAAGATACTACCAAAAGGATCAAACTAAGTAAAGCGGTAAAGATATGAGTGATGGTGATACGATACCGGGGTCACTCTCCCAAGCTTGGCAGTTGCCAAGGGGAGTGCCCATACCCATATGATTACGTCTCCTCTTCGGGGGTGGTGATGATGGAGTTGTTGATGACGTAGGCTTGTTGTCCACCTTCCAAGGCATGGGTTCACCATCGTAGAAGGATGATCGAGTCTCCGGGATAGTCAAATCTGCAGCCAAACTCATCTTCTTGAATCTATATTCATACTCACAGTTTTGGTTTTGCAGGTCATAGATCTGGGCTTGGAGGTGTTTGATCTTCTCTTGAAGATCGGAGATAGCTTCCCCAAAGATCCTTGAGTCCAGCTTGAGGTTGTTGGCGAGCTCCGAGATCATCATGTGGTTGGCGTTGAGTCCTCGTTCCACCACACCTTGGCACTTGAAAACTTGCTGCTCCATTGCTTCGAGTCTTATCTGCACGCTTCCGGTCCTCCTCGGCCCCTCAACATCATGGATGTGCAGCACCCCCTCATGCAACCCCATGGTTTTGGGGTGGTGCAGCACCTCCGCAAGGTAGGGGTTGATGACCTTCTCAAAGAACTTGTCCTTGGGGGTGTTGGAGGACGCCATGATGATCTAGATATGTCAAAAACAGCAGCTCGAAACGAAAACAGAGGATTTTTGCGTGATACAGAGTTCAAAACCTTCGGGTGTATATATAATGAATTTTTACCGACTAAAAGGAGTAACCCACAATAAAACACAGTCTGGGGTACACACAGGATGCCCACGAGGCAGGGGGCACGCCCTGGGAAGGGGGGCGCGCCCTCCACCCTCGTGGAGGCCTCGTGTCTCTTCTGGACTGCGGTTTATATTTCTATTTTTCTAAATATTCCAAAACGGAGAAAAATTGCCTTTAGAACTGTTTTGGAGTCAGTTTATTTACCATATCACATACCTCTTCCTTTTCGGAGGCTGAATCGTTCTAGAAAGTGTCCCTTATGTATTCCTCTGGAGTTACGGTTTCAATAACATTCGTTTCAACATTTATAGGATTACCTGAGATATAATGTCTGATTCTTTGACCATTCACCACCTTCGGATTTGTGCCTTCGAAGTTGTTGATTTTTATGGCACCGGAACGATAGACCTCCTCGATAACGTAAGGTCCTTCCCACTTGGAGAGAAGTTTTCCTACAAAAAATCTTAAACATGAGTTGTATAGGAAGACATAATCACCTACGTTAAACTCACACTTTTGTATCCTTTTGTCATGCCATCTTTTAACTTTTTCTTTAAACAGCTTGGCATTATCATAAGCCTGGGTTCTCCATTCATCGAGATGGCTAATATCAAATAACCTTTTCTCACAGGCAAGTTTGAAATCATAGTTGAGCTCCTTAATAGCCCAATATGCCTTATGTTCTAGCTCAAGAGGTAAGTGACATGCTTTTCCATATACCATCTTATATGGAGACATACCCATAGGATTTTTGTATGCAGTTCTATAGGCCCATAATGCATCGTCTAGTTTCTTGGACCAATTTTTCCTAGACCTATTAACTGTCTTTTGCAAGATTAATTTCAACTCCCTATTACTTAGTTCTACTTGACCACTAGTCTGTGGGTGATAAGGGGATGCAATTCTATGGTTGACATCATACTTAGCAAGCATCTTACGGAAAGAACCATGAATAAAGTGTGAACCACCATCAGTCATTAGATATCTAGGGAATCCAAACCTCGGAAATATAACTTCTTTAAGCATCTTAATAGAAGTGTTATGATTAGCACCACTAGTTGGAATAGCTTCTACCCACTTAGTAACGTAATCAACAACAACTAAAATATGTGTGTACCCATTAGAGGTAGGAAACGGTCCCATATAATCAAAGCCCCAAACATCAAATGGTTCAATAACAAGTGAATAATTCATAGACATTTATTGACGTGTACTAATATTACCAATTCTTTGGCATTCATCGCATGATAAAACAAACTTACGGGCATCCTTGAAGAGAGTAGGCCAATAAAAACCGGATTGCAATACCCTGTGTGCAGTTCTATCTCCCGCATGGTGTCCTCCATAAGCTTCGGAGTGGCACTTGCGTTGGATCTGTTCCTGTTCATGCTCAGGTACACAACGTCTAATCATACCATCTACTCCTTCTTTATAAAGATGTGGGTCATCCCAGAAGTAATGTCTCAAATCATAGAAGAACTTTTTCTTTTGCTGGTATGTGAAGCTAGGAGGTATAAACTTAGAAACAATATAATTAGCATAATCATCATACCATGGAGTAGTACGAGAAGTATTTATGACAGCTAGTTGTTCATCAGGAAAGCTATCATCAATAGGTTGTGGGTCATCAAGTATATTCTCTAACCTAGACAAGTTATCTGCTACGGGGTTCTGAGCTCCCTTTCTACCGATAATATGCAAGTCAAATTCTTGTAGCAAGAGAACCCATCTAATAAGTCTAGGTTTAGCATCTTTCTTTTCCATAAGGTATTTGATAGCAGCATGATTAGTGTGAATAGTTACTTTAGAATCAACAATATAGGGTCTAAACTTATCACAAGCAAACACAACTGCTAAAAAATCTTTCTCAGTGGTAGCATAATTTCTTTGGGCACTATCTAGAATTTTACTAGCATATTGGATAACATTCAATTTCTTATCAACTCTTTGCCCTAAAACAGCTCCTACAACATAATCACTAGCATCGCACATAATCTCAAATGGTAAATTCCAGTCAGGAGGCTGGACAATAGGTGCAGAGATCAATGCTTTCTTAAGTATTTCAAATGCTTCTAGACAATCATCATCAAAGACAAAAGGAATATCTTTTTGTAAGAGATTAGTCAGAGGTCTGGAGATTTTGGAGAAGTCCTTTATGAACGTCCTATAAAACACAGCATGACCAAGGAAACTTGGTATACCTTTGATGTCCTTAGGGCATGGTATCTTTTCAATAGCATCAACTTTAGCTTTGTCAACTTCAATACCTCTCTCAGAAATTTAATGTCCCAAGACAATGCCTTCATTAACCATAAAGTGGCACTTCTCCCAATTCAAGACCAGATTAGTTCTGCACATCTCTGCAAAACTCGATCAAGGTTGCTTAAGCAATCATCAAAAGAAGTTCCGTAAACGGAGAAATCATCCATGAAAACCTCAACAATCTTTTCACAAAAATCAGAGAATATAGCCATCATGCATTTTTGAAAGGTAGCAGGTGCATTACATAAACCAAAAGGCATACGTCTATAAGCAAAGGTACAGAAAGGACAAGTAAAAGTGGTCTTTTCTTGATCCCCTTTTGACATAGGTATTTGAGAGAAACTAGAATAACCATCTAGAAAGCAAAAATGAGTATGTTTGGATAACCTTTCTAGCATTTGATCAATAAATGGCAAGGGGTAATGATCTTTCTTAGTAGCTTTATTTAACTTACGGAAATCAATTACCATCCTATAACCTATAACTATTCTTTGCGGGATCAATTCATCTTTATCATTAGGGACATCAGTCATACCTCCTTTCATAGGAACACAATGGACAAGACTTACCCAGTGGCTATCAGCAACTGGATAAATAATACCTGCCTCTAGAAGCTTTAGTATTTCCTTTCTTACCACTTCTTTCGTCTTAGGATTTAGTCATCGCAGATGATCAATAACTGGTTTAGCATTTTCTTCTAATTTTATCTGGTGTTGGCATATAGTGGGACTAATGCCCTCAAGATCATCCAGAGTATATCCAATAGCAGCACGACGCTTCTTCAGAGTTTTCAATAATTTTTCTTCTTCCTGCTCTGAAAGGTTAGCACTAATAATAACAAGATATATCTTCTTTTCATCAAGATAAACATACTTAAAATTATCAGGCAAAGGTTTAAGTTCAAACACGGGATCACCCTTGGGTGGAGGAGGATCCCCTAGGATTTCAACAGGCAAGTTGTTTTTTAGTACGGGTCCCTGTGTAAGGAATATTTTATCTATCTCCCTTCTCTCGTTCATATGCATATCATTTTCATGGTCTAGTAGGTATTGTTCTAAACGATCATTAGGTGGCACGACAATAGAAGCAAGACCAATAATTTCATCCTTACTAGGTGGTGCCTTTTCAAGGGGTTGTCTACGAAATTTAGCAAAGGTAAAATCATGAGACATATCCCCTAACCCAACCGTGACAATATCTTTCACGCAGTCTATCTTGGCATTAACGGTATTCAAGAAGGGTCTACCAAATATAATGGGACAGAATGCATCTTGTGGGGAACTAAGAACAAGAAAATCAGCAGGGTATTTAACCTTCCCACACAAGACTTCAATATCTCTAACAATCCCAACTAATGAAATAGTGTCTCTATTAGCAAGCTTAATCGTAACATCTATCCCTTCTAACTCAACAGGTGCAATATCATGCATAATTTTGTTATACAAATCAAGAGGGATAATACTCGCACTAGCACCTACGTCACATAAACCATGATAGCAATGATCTCCTATTTTAACAGAGATAACAGGCAAGCCTACAACAGGTTTATGTTTATTCCTAGCATTGGGTTTGTCTATTCTAGCAGACTATTCTTGTAGGTAAATAACATGTCCATCTAAATCTTCTACCAAGAGATCTTTAACCATAGCAATACTAGGTTCAACTTTAATTTGCTCAGAGGGTGTAGGTGTTCTAGTATTATTCTTACGAACTATAGTTGAAGCTTGAGCATGATCCTTTATCCTAACAGGAAAAGGTGGTTTCTCAATATAAGCGGTAGGTATAACAGGATCAACATTATAAGTGATCGTCTTTTCTTCAACTTTAATAGGTTCAACAACCTTTACTTCAATAGGGGGGTGGTATTTAAACCACTTCTCCTTGGGGAGATCAACATGAGTAGCAAAGGGTTCACAGAAAGAAGCTACTATCTCAGAGTCAAGTCCATATTTAGTGCTAAACTCTCGGAAAACATCGGTATCCATAAAAGCTTTAACACAATCAAACTTAGGGGTCATACCTGACTCCTTACCTTCGTCGAGATCCCAATCTTCAGAGTTGCATTTAATTCTCTCCAATAAATCCCATTTGAATTCAATAGTCTTCATCATATGACAACTAGAACAAGAAGTATCGAGCATGAAGCGATTATTAAGAGAAAGCCGAGTATAAAAATTTTGAATGATCATTTCTCTAGAGAGCTCATGATTGGGGCATGAATATAACATTGACTTAAGCCTCCCCCAAGCTTGAGTGATGCTTTCTCCTTCACGAGGCCAGATATTATAAATATAATTACGATCACGATGAACCTGGTGCATAGGGTAGAACTTCTGATGAAATTCCAACTTCACACAATTATAGTTCCATGATCCCATATTATCGCACAACCTAAACCATGTCAATGCATATCCCTTCAAAGATAAAGGGAAGACCTTCTTCTTGATAACATCCTCAGGCATACCTGCAAGCTTAAACAATCCACAAACTTCATCCACATAGATTAGATGTAAATCGGGATGCAGTGTCACGTCTCATGTAAAGGGATTTTCAAGTAGTTTCTCTATCATACCCGAAGGAATCTCAAAGCAAACATTTTCAATAGGTGCAGTAGGTTGAGGAGAAACTCTTTGCTCATCTGATCGGGGTGAAGATACCCCGAACAAGCCCCTCAAAGGATTTTGAGCCATAGTAACAAGTGATAATAAATTTTAGCACACTATAAAAAAAATTCCTTACCAAATTCCACTTACCAAAGGCGCTTCACTTCCCGGCAACGGCGCCAGAAAAGAGTCTTGATGACCCACAAGTGTAGGGGATCTATAGTAGTCCTTTCGGTAAGTAAGAGTGTCGAACCCAACGAGGAGCAGAAGGAAATGATAGGCAGTTTTCGATAAGGTATTTTCTGCAGGCACTGAAATTATAGATAACAGATAGTTTTGGGATAAGGTAATTGGTAGCAAGTGACAAACGGTAAAAGTAAATAAGGTGCAGCAAGGTGGCCCAATACTTTTTGTAGCAAAGGAAAAGCCTGGACAAACTCTTATATAAAGGAAAGCGCTCCCGAGGACACATGGGAATTATCGTCAAGCTAGTTTTCAGCACGATCATCTGATTCGCGTTCGGTACTTTGATAATTTGGTATGTGGGTGGGCCGGTGCTTGGGTGCTGGCTTTACTTGGACAAGCCTCCCACTTATGATTAACCTCTAATGCAAGCATCCGCAACTACAAAAGAAGTATTAAGGTAAACCTAACCATAGCCTGAAACATATGGATCCAAATCAGCCCCTTACGAAGCAACGCATAAACTAGGGTTTAAGCTTCTGTCACTCTAGCAACCCATCATCTACTTATTACTTCCCAATGCCTTCCTCTAGGCCCAAATAATGGTGAAGTGTCATGTAGTCGACGTTCACATGACAGCACTAGAGGAGAGACAACATACATCTCATCAAAATATCGAACGAAGAACAAATTGATAGAGGCAAAGGTGTCCCGTCTTTCGATGAGATGGTGGCTATCGTTTTGGAGGAAGTCGACTTGGACGATCTGACTACGAACGTGCGAGGACGTCGCGCCTTAGCAATCGCTAAACCAACTCCGAGAGGTTATTGACCACGCCGGAGCACGATCAACCTGACCACGAAGGTCTGTTTCCTGCAGGCAAACGAAGAACAAGCAAGAAACTGAGATTGCAATCTGGATATTGCGAATTCAAGAGGAAAGCTTTCTTGATCAAGTGGGGTTCCGTGACGTCTTGGTCTGGTCGTTGAACACAAACGAAGTACGCGAATTTGCAGCTATGGCGAACTTAATCTAAACAAAACCCAAAGTCTAAACGACGCCCTAAGGGCTGTATATATGGGGGAAAGAGGGGGGAATTTTGTGGCCCTTGGTGGAGGGGTCCGAAACCAACCCTAACTCTTGTTTCCCCACACATACGGACTCTAAAACAGCCTATACTCAAGTATTTCGAAATTACATGGGCCTGGCCCAATAATAAGGTGACGCAGCACCTATAATAGCCTCTGGACAAAATTTATGAAGTGGTGTCTTGTATATTTCGTCCAAGGCTTCACGCACTCATTATGGTGGCTTCAAAGTCCTGAAATCATCCCTTGTAACTCCATTCTTGTTCCCCTTGCGCATGCCATCATCTCCATGCTTGATCTTGCTCCAATGTTCATCCTTCTTGTCCAAGCTAGGCCCTTCATTTGTAAGCAAGACAAATGTATCCAATTTAGGCAGCATCAAATTCTCATGAACTTTGGATTCATTACCAAGAAACGAAAGTACCTAGTAATTTAACTAGCATGCGCGAGCTCTAGTAATTGGTCCTGTATATGTGTCAGTTGGAGCTGTGGGTGTAACCTTGTTAGTGATGTCCTCATCACAAATTCACATGACTACTAATAGCAAGACTTCTCCCATGTCCTCAGGAACAAAAGTAACTACTCACAAGACATAATATTGTTCATGATCAGAGGGGTATTGATAGGCATAATGGATCTGAACAAATGATCTTCCACCAAATAAACCAACGAGCATCAACTACAAGGAGTAATCAACACTACTAGCAACCCACAGGTACCAATCTGAGGTTTGGGTACAAAGATTGGATACAAGAGATGAACTAGGGTTTGAGAGGAGATGGTGCTGGTGAAGATGTTGATGAAGATAGCCCTCCCCAAGATTGGAGAGTTGTTGGTGATGACGGCGGTGACGATTTCCCCCTCCCGGAGGGAAGTATCCCCGGCAGAACAGCTCTACCGGAGCCCTAGATTGGTTTCTGCCTCGGTTCCGCCTCGAGGCGGCGGCGTCTGGTCCCGAAAGCCTCCTTATGATTTTTTCCAGGTCAAAACACCTCATATAGGAGAAGATGGGCATCGGGGGCCTTCGGGCTGGCCCACGAGGCAGGGGGGCGCGCCCCCACCCTCGTGGGCAGCCGGTGGCCCCCCTCGTGGACTTCTTTTGCCAGATAATTTTTATATTTTCTGAAACGACATTTTGTTGAGTTTCAGGGCTTTTGGAGTTGTGTAGAATAGGTTTCCAGAGTTTGCTCCTTTTCCAGCCCAGAATTCCAGCTGCCGGCATTATCCCTCTTCATGTAAACCTTGTAAAATAAGAGAGAAAAGGCATAAGTATTGTGACAAAACATGTAAGAACAGCCCATAATGCAATAAATATCAACATATAAGCATGATGCAAAATGGACATATCAGTCCGCCAAAGCATGAGCCCTTGTGCCATTCCGGTAATCCTTGTCCCCAAGAAATATGGTACTTACCACATGTGTTAAGATTGCCGTCAAATTAATGCTATCATGGTTATATATCGTCACCCAATACCGCGCTTAGATGATATGCTTTATGAGCTTAGCGGAGCCACAATCTTTTCCAAGACTAACCTAAAAAATGGCTATTACCAAATTAGCATACAAGAGGGTGATGAGTGGAAAATCGCCTTCAAAACAAAGTTCGGGTTATATGAATGGCTTGTTATGCCTATGGGTTTATCCGAGGCACCCGACACGTTTATGAGAATGATGCACTATGTTCTTAGGCCATACATCAGAGTCTTTGTAGTAGTCTACTTTGATTACATGCTCGTTTTTAGCAAATCTCTCAAAGACCATGTGAATCATCTTAGCACCGTTTTGGAAACCCTCTGCAAGGAAAAACTTTATGCCAATATGGAAAAGTGAAAATTAGATGTAGAAAAACTTGTGTTCTTAGGATTTGTTGTGTCATCCAAAGGTTAGCATGTAGATGAAACTAAGATTGAAGCTATCAAAACTTGGCCAACTCCGACGAACTTGCATCAAGTGAGTAGTTTCTTAGGCCTAGCCGGATTCTATAGACGTTTTGTGAAAGACTTTAGCACAATTGATATGCCTATACATGCTTTGAGCAAAGAACACACCCTTTGTTCGGTGTCCTTCGCAAGAGACCGCATTCCTTGAGCTTAAAACTTTGCTAAGTAACGCTCTTCTACTTGCCTTACCAAATTTTGACAAACCTTTCAAGGTACATTGTGACGCTAGTGGTACCGCCATAGGACGCATGTTAATGCAAGAAAAGCGCCCTATTGCGTATTTTAGCAAAAAACTTTCCGGAGCGCAACTTAACTACCCCATCTATGATAAAGAGCTATATGCTTTAGTGCGAGTTTTGCATATTGAGGAGCTTTATCTCCGACCTCATGAATTCATTCTTCACATGGACCATGAGACACTCAAGTATAGTCATACTAAGTTGAACAAGCGTCATGCTAAGCGGAGTGAGTTCATAGAGTCTTTTCCCTATGTCATCAAGTACATTAAAGGCAAAGAGAACGTTGTAGCGGATGCGCTTTCCCACAAATGCATGCTCGTTACCAAACTTGAGTTGAATGTTATAGGCCTTAAGCACATAAAAGACTTGTATGAGCATGATCCTTTCTTTGCGAATTCCTATGATAACTTTGTGACGCATACTTCTTGGGAATGATATTACATCAAGGATGGTTATCTTATGAGAGCTAACAAACTTTGCATTCCCGAGTTGTCTCTTCGTTTGCTCCTTTTGCAGGAATATCACCGAGGACTTATGGGACATCTTGGACGCGACAAGACATTTGCGACGCTCTCCAAAAACTATTATTGGCCCAAGATGTTCCGTGCCATCTCACGCTTCATCAACCGGTGCTCTACATGCTGCAAAGCTAAGTCAAAAGCCCAATCCCATGGTCTTTATATGACACTTCCTATTCCATATCAACCTTGGGAAGTCATTAGCATGGACTTTATACTTGGTTTGCCCATGACTCAAAATGGCAAGAATTCCATTTTTGTTGTTGTGGATAGATTTTCCAAAATGGCTCATTTCATTCCATGCAACAAGATAGATGATGCTTCACATGTTGGCTCATTTCATTCCATGTTTCGATGAGATGGTGGCTATCGTTTTGTAGGAAGTCGACTTGGACGATCCGACTACGAACGTGCGAGAACGTCGCGCCTTAGCAATCGCTAAACCAACTCCGAGAGGTTATTGACCACGCCGGAGCACGATCAACCTGACCACGAAGGTCTGTTTCCTGAGGGCAAACGAAGAACAAGCAAGAAACTGAGATTGCAATCTGGATATTGTGAATTCAAGAGGAAAGCTTTATTGATCAAGTGGGGTTCTGTGACGTCTTGGTCTGGTCGTTGAAGACAAACGAAGTACGTGAAGTTGCAGCTATGGCAAACTTAATCTAAACAAAACCCGAAGTCTAAACGACGCCCTAAGGGTTGTATATATGGGGGAAATAGGGGGGAATTTCGTGGCCCTTGGTGGAGGGGTCCGAAACCAACCCTAACTCTTGTTTCCCCACACATACGGCCTCTAAAAAGAGCCTATACTCAAGTATTTCGAAATTACATGGGCCTGGCCCAATAATAAGGTGACGCAACACCTATAATAGCCTCTGGACGAAATTTATGAAGTGGCATCTTGTATATTTCGTCCAAGGCTTCACGCACTCATTATGGTGGCTTCAAAGTCCTGAAATCATCCCTTGTAACTCCATTCTTGTTCCTCTTGCGCATGCCATCATCTCCATGCTTGATCTTGCTCCAATGTTCATCCTTCTTGTCCAAGCTAGGCCCTTCATTTGTAAGGCAGACAAATGTATCCAATTTAGGGAGCATCATATTGTCACGAACATTAGATTCATTACCAAGAAACGAAAGTACCTGGTAATTTAACTGGCGTGCGCGAGCTCTAGTAATTGGTCCTGTATATGTGTCAGTTGGAGCTGTGGGTGTAACCTTGTTAGTGATGTCCTCATCATCCTCCCCTTCCTGAATTGAAGTCGTCCTCGACGGAAGCTCATCTTCCTCACCCAAGTAAGGCTTCAAATCTGCAATGTTAAATGTGGGACTAACCCCAAAATCTGCAGGCAACTCAAGCTTATATGCATTATCATTTATTTTCTCTAGCACCTTGAAAGGACCATCAGCACGTGGCATTAGCTTTGGCTTGCGCAAATTAGGAAACCTATCCTTACGCAAATGTAACCGAACAAGATCTCCATGTGCAAAGACAACACGCTTTATACCCTTATCTCCAACAAGTTTATATTTAGCATTCATGCGCTCAATATTTTCCTTAGTTAACTCATGCATTTTTTAGATCAATTCAGCACGTTGTTTAGCATCAAAATTAACCTTCTCTGAAGATGGAAGAGGCAACAAATCAATAGGTGCACGAGGTAGGAAACCATAGACAATTTCAAAAGAGCACATCTTAGTAGTAGAATGCAACGAACGATTATAAGCAAATTCAATATGAGGCAAGCATTCTTCCCACATTTTCTTATTATTCTTCAAAACATCCCTAAGCATAGTAGACAAAGTTCTGTTGACTACTTCAGTTTGACCATCAGTTTGGGGGTGACAAGTAGTACTAAAAAGCCGTTTAGTCCCCAACTTAGCCCATAAACATCCCCAAAAGTGGCTAAGAAATTTAGTATCACGATCTGAAACAATAGTATTTGGCACACCATGCAAGCGAATAATTTCACGAAAGAACAAATCAGCAACATTAGCAACATCATCGCTTTTATGACATGGTATAAAGTGTGCCATCTTCGAGAACCTATCCACGACAACAAATATGCTATCCCTCCCCTTCTTTGTTCGAGGTAAACCCAAAACAAGGTCCATAGATATATCTTCCCAAGGAACACTAGGGATAGGCAAAGGCATATATAAACCATGAGGATTGAGTCGTGACTTAGCTTTTTGACATGTAGTGCAGCGAGCAACAAAACGCTCAACATCCCGTCGCATCTTTGGCCAAAAGAAATGTGTAGCAAGTACGTCCTCCGTCTTCTTCATGCCAAAGTGTCCCATTAATCCTCCTCCATGCGCCTCCTGCAACAACAAAAGACGAACATAGCTAGCTGGAATGCATAGCTTGTTAGCACGAAACACAAATCCATCATTAACGACGAACTTGTTCCATGTTCTCCCTTCTTTACAATTCTGCAATACATCTTTAAATTCAGCATCATGCACATATTGATATTTGATGGTCTCCAAACCAAATATTTTAAAGTTAAGTTGTGAAAGCATAGTATAACGACGAGACAATGCATCAGCAATAACATTTTATTTTCCCTTCTTGTGTTTAATAACATAAGGGAAAGTCTCTATGAATTCAACCCATTTAGCATGTCTACGGTTCAGTTTTGCTTGACTTTTAATGTGCTTTAAAGATTCATGATCAGAATGTATAACAAATTCTTTGGGCCATAAATAATGTTGCCATGTCTCCAAAGTCCGAACAAGAGCATATAATTCCTTATCATAAGTAGAATAATTCAGACTAGGCTCACTCAATTTTTCAGAAAAATATGCAACAGGTTTACCATCTTGTAATAACACACCTCCTAACCCAATTCCACTAGCATCACATTCAAGCTCAAAAGTCTTATCAAAATCAGGAAGTTGGAGTAAAGGAGCATGTGTCAACTTATCTTTCAATACCGTGAATGCTTCTTCCTGTGCAGTAGCCCAAACAAAAGGCACATCCTTCTTTGTAAGCTCATTGAGAGGTGCAGCAATGGTGCTGAAATCTCTCACAAAACGCCGGCGAGGCCAAGGAAACTCCTCACGTGTGTGACCGTTTTGGGCTGCGGCCAACTCTCAATAGCTTCAATCTTGGCTTTATCAACCTCAATTCCCTGTGGAGTAACAACATATCCAAGAAAAGATACTCGGTCGGTGCAAAAGGTGCACTTTCCAAGGTTACCAAACAAACGTGCATCACGTAGAGCAATAAAAATAGCACGTAAATGTTCCAAATGTTCCTCCAAAGACCTGCTAAAAATCAATATATCATCAAAGTAAACTACCACAAATCGTCCAATGAAAGCACGTAAAACTTCATTCATTAATCTCATGAAAGTACTAGGTGCATTAGTTAACCCAAAAGGCATGGCTAACCACTCATATAATCCAAACTTAGTTTTAAATGCTGTTTTCCATTCATCTCCCAATTTCATACGAATTTGATGGTATCCACTACACAAATCAACTTTGGAGAATATTGTAGAGCCACTCAATTCATCAAGCATATTATCTAGCCTAGGAATAGGGTGATGATAACGAATAGTAATATTATTAATGCCTCTACAATCAACACACATACGCGATGCACCATCCTTTTTCGGCACTAGAATAATTGGAACAACACAAGGACTAAGGGATTCGCGTATATAACATTTGTCGAGTAGCTCCTATACTTGACGCATAATCTCCTTCGTCTCTTCTGGATTGGTACGGTATGGTGCGCGGTTGGGTAGCGATGCACCGGGAATTAGGTCAATCTGATGCTCAATCCCTCGAATAGGTGGTAATCTCGGTGGTACGTCTTGTGGAAAGACGTCGGCGAACTCCTGCAAAATGTTAGTGACAGCAGGAGGCAAAGTGGAAGGCACGTCCTCGAATGAAAATAATGCCTCTTTGCATACAAAAGCATAGCAAACAGATTTGCTAAAATCTAGCTCATCAATATCAGATTTGGTGGCAAATAAACATGCACTTTCCAATTTAATTTCAGAAGCAACAGTAGATGGTTTATTATTAGGCTTCATTTGTTGCTCAAATTCTTTTGCCACAATCTGATTTTCACTCTTATTTTTCTCTTGTTTTGCTTTATTAGCTCTATTAATATCATCTTTCAAAATGGAATCAGGAGTCATAGGAAGCAAAGTAATATTTTTATCCTTATGAACAAGAGTATACTGATTGTTTCTACCATGGTGTACATATTTTTTTATCAAATTGCCATGGTCTACCAAGTAATAAGGAACATGCTTGCATAGGTACCACATCACAATCAACATAATCAACATATGTAGAGATACTAAAATGCACACGAACAGTACGTGTTACCTTAACCTTGCCGCTGTTGTTGAACCATTGGATGTAGTAAGGATGTGGATGTTGTCTTGTGGTGAGAGATAGCTTCTCCACCATCTCCATGCTAGCCAAGTTGTTGCAACTCCCTCCATCTATGATCACGCGAACATAACGTTCCTTCACGACTCCCTTTGTATGGAACTAATTATGCCTCTGATTTTTCTCAGCTTGTGTAACCTGCACACTCAAAACACGTTGAGCTACTAAACATTCATACTTGTCAGCATCTTCAGGAGCCATGTATTGCGTCTCATGATCAGAATTGTCTCCACCGTGTTCTTCACGTGTAATAAGAGCCAACGTCTCCTCATCATAGTCACTAGCGGATTCATATCCACCATCCTCAGTAGCAATCATCACATGCTGAGATTTGCAATCTCTCGCAAAATGTCCTCTTCCCTTACAACGACGACAAATAATATCACTGGTTTGCCCTGTTGATGCCATGGAAGAAGAAGAACTCTGTGCAGGCCTAATAGGTGTGCTCTTGGCAGATAATGGTGGTTGTGCCTGCTTCCTTGTATCACGGCTGGAGGTAACAGCTGATGGAGGTGTCAGTGCAGTAGAATGTGTGGAAGTAGAGGATGCACGCGGTGTCCATGATGAAGGTCGACTTGCAGAAAAGTTAGTCCGTGCCAATGCCTGTCGATCCTGCACTTCACGTTCAGCTTTACAAGCAAGATGGAATAAACGAGTGATATTATTATAATCCTTATACTCTAGAATGGTCTGACTCTCTCTATTTAATCCACCCATAAAATGTGCAAGCATAGCTTCATTCTCCTCAACAGTACCACATCTAATAAGGCTAGTTTGTAATTGCTGATAATATTCTTCTGCAGAATTTTTTCCTTGTCTTAAGCGCTGCAATTTTTGAAGTAATTCACGTTGATAATATGGTGGAACCCAACGAGTACGCATAGCAGTTTTCAAAGCAGCCCAAGTAGCTGGAATAAGATATAATCTACAATGTTCAGACCACCAAACACATGCAAAACTAGTGAAAGCACAAACAGCAGCAGGAACACGTCTCTCCTCGGGATAATGTAAACATGTAAAACGTTGTTCAGTTTCTAACTCCCAAGTAAGATATATATCTGGAACATATCTACCCTCAAATGGTGGAATATTCAATTTCAGTTTAGGAAGATGGTCATGTACCTCAGGTGGTGGTGCAGCCCTACCGTTGCGATGATATGCATGAGGACGACCTGGTGGTGGTGGTGCTGGTTGTTGCACGTAGTTCTGATTTTGGTCAACCTCATCCTCGTAATGGTCCTCCACCTCTGCAGTAGCAGCAAGAGCTACAGAAACATCAACAGCAGCACCAGAAGCTTGACCAGGCTCAAGGGGAACGCGCTGTGCTCGTCCCACTTGATTTGGAAGGCGATGTTGTTGTTGTTGTTGTTGTTGTTGTTGTTGTTGTTGTTGTTGTTGTTGTTGTTGTTGTTGTAGAGGTGGGACAGCTGCAGCAGCCGGTGGTGGTGGAAAACGCGAAAGCAATTTAGCAAACTTGGTATCGAGCTTTGTTTCAAACGTCTTCTCCATGCCATCTATCTTCTCCATGGCCTCGTCAAATCTGTTTAGCACATCTTGCACCTGTAAACTCATCATTTGCTGAAACTTATCACGAAGCTCCTTGTTCGTCAAGTTCTCCCAGTCAGTCTCGTCGACTTGTGATCCTGGCATGGTTAGCAGCAATAGAAACACACAAGAATATGATCCTACAGACTACTAATAAGTGGTGGTGGCGGCGGGTGTCACAAATCCGACAAGCAAATTTCAAATTCTTACCAGTTCTTACCCAGCAGCAGGTGGTGATCGGCAACCGTGGTAGTCAAAACTCTCAAAGCTTGGATAAAGCGATTACCAGGGAGAGTCAAACGCACGACGTAGATGTATGTGGAGCTGGGAAGGCTTATAAGATGGTAGCAAAAGGGGTCAGCAATAATCAATTGAGAGATGCAAAGTTGAATAAACGCTCAATGACGGTACTGTGCTGGTCCTAGGCTAGACCGTACTAGAGACGCGAGCCTAGAACAATAACAAAATCGCGGCGCTGCACATAATAAAGGGGAAAGCACACTCTGAAAAAAAAAATCGCCTTTTTTTGCGCTCTTTTTTTTCGCGCTCTTTTTTTTTTGCCGAAAATCACTAATGGCGAGTGTCTCAATACACTTCCCAAGTCAAACTAAGATGATAGGCACAAAAAAATTTTGACGATTTTTTTTCCGGAATCAGGGCAGCGACGACGAAAAAGTGCGGTAAAAAAACAGTATGGTGGCACGTGTCTCAAAAGACTCAGAATAGCCCAAAAATAGGATAGGGAAAATATATTTTCACCTGTGGAATTTTTTGCCTAAAAACTGCCCGGGGGTCTCCAGATTTTTTTTCCCGAGACCTACTCAGGCAAGGAAACACGAAACCGAAACTAGATGGATCTCCAAAGACAATCTAGAACGAAAAGAACTCGGATTGGTGGTGGATATGTGGTAGTAGAATATGGCAGCGGTGGTGGTATTTGGCAGCGGTGGTGGTATATGGATACAGATTGGTGGTGGTATATGGATACGGATCGGTGGTGGTATGTGGCAGTAGCGATGAAGATGTTGCGGCGGCGGCGTGACAACTTATGACCAGAACTCGAAACTCTAAAAGACTAGACGCTAAGACCAGCAACTTGACACGACGATGCAACCGCAAATTCAACTAAGCAAACACGGAAAAGATTATGCAATGGCTCAGACTGGTTCGGATATGATGAACTAACCCTAATTTTTTTTGGCTTTTTCGTGGACTGTAGGTATGAAGAACATACTCGATCTAATCTACGAAAAACTATAAAATCTCACCGAGCAACCTGGAAATCTGATACCACTTGATAGAGGCAAAGGTGTCCCGTCTTTCGATGAGATGGTGGCTATCGTTTTGGAGGAAGTCGACTTGGACGATCCGACTACGAACGTGCGAGGACGTCGCGCCTTAGCAATCGCTAAACCAACTCCGAGAGGTTATTGACCACGCCGGAGCACGATCAACCTGACCACGAAGGTCTGTTTCCTGCAGGCAAACGAAGAACAAGCAAGAAACTGAGATTGCAATCTGGATATTGCGAATTCAAGAGGAAAGCTTTATTGATCAAGTGGGGTTCTGTGACGTCTTGGTCTGGTCATTGAACACAAACGAAGTACGCGAAGTTGTAGCTATGGCGAACTTAATCTAAACAAAACCCAAAGTCTAAACGACGCCCTAAGGGTTGTATATATGGGGGAAAGAGGGGGGAATTTCGTGGCCCTTGGTGGAGGGGTCCGAAACCAACCCTAACTCTTGTTTCCCCACACATACGGACTCTAAAACAGCCTATACTCAAGTATTTCGAAATTACATGGGCCTGGCCCAATAATAAGGTGACGCAGCACCTATAATAGCCTCTGGACGAAATTTATGAAGTGGCGTCTTGTATATTTTGTCCAAGGCTTCACGCATTCATTATGGTGGCTTCAAAGTCCTGAAATCATCACTTGTAACTCCATTCTTGTTCCCCTTGCGCATGCCATCATCTCCATGCTTGATCTTGCTCCAATGTTCATCCTTCTTGTCCAAGCTAGGCCCTTCATTTGTAAGCAAGACAAATGTATCCAATTTAGCAGCATCATATTCTCATGAACATTAGATTCATTATCAAGAAACGAAAGTACCTGGTAATTTAACTAGCGTGCGCGAGCTCTAGTAATTGGTCCTGTATATGTGTCAGTTGGAGCTGTGGGTGTAACCTTGTTAGTGATGTCCTCATCACAAATTCACATGACTACTAATAGCAAGACTTCTCCCATGTCCTCAGGAACAAAAGTAACTACTCACAAGACATAATATTGTTCATGATCAGAGGGGTATTGATAGGCATAATGGATCTGAACATATGATCTTCCACCAAATAAACCAACTAGCATCAACTACAAGGAGTAATCAACACTACTAGCAACCCACAGGTACCAATCTGAGGTTTGGGTACAAAGATTGTATACAAGAGGTGAACTAGGGTTTGAGAGGAGATGGTGCTGGTGAAGATGTTGATGAAGATAGCCCTCCCCAAGATTGGATAGTTGTTGGTGATGACGGCGGTGACGATTTCCCCCTCCCGGAGGGAAGTATCCCCGGCAGAACAGCTCTACCGGAGCCCTAGATTGGTTTCTGCCTCGGTTCCGCCTCGAGGCGGCGGCGTCTGGTTACAAAAGCCTCCTTATGATTTTTTCCAGGTCAAAACACCTCATATAGGAGAAGATGGGCATCGGGGACCTTCCGGCTGGCCCACGAGGCAGGGGGGCGCGCCCCCACCCTCGTGGGCAGCCGGTGGCCCCCCTCGTGGACTTCTTTTGCCAGATAATATTTATATTTTCTGAAACGATATTTTGTTGAGTTTCAGGGCTTTTGGAGTTGTGTAGAATAGGTTTCCAGAGTTTGCTCCTTTTCCAGCCCAGAATTCCAGCTGCCGACATCCTCCCTCTTCATGTAAACCTTGTAAAATAAGAGAGAAAAGGCATAAGTATTGTGACAAAACATGTAAGAACAGCCCATAATGCAATAAATATCAACATATAAGCATGATGCAAAATGGACATATCAGTCCGCCAAAGCATGAGCCCTTGTGCCGTTCCGGTAATCCTTGTCCCCAAGAAATATGGTACTTACCACATGTGTTCAGATTGCCGTCAAATTAATGCTATCATTTTTATATATCGTCACCCAATACCGCGCTTAGATGATATGCTTTATGAGCTTAGCGGAGCCACAATCTTTTCCAAGACTAACCTAAAAAATGGCTATTACCAAATTAGCATACAAGAGGGTGATGAGTGGAAAATCGCCTTCAAAACAAAGTTCGGGTTATATGAATGGCTTGTTATGCCTATAGGTTTATCCGAGGCACCCGACACGTTTATGAGAATGATGCACTATGTTCTTAGGCCATACATCAGAGTCTTTGTAGTAGTCTACTTTGATTACATGCTCGTTTTTAGCAAATCTCTCAAAGACCATGTGAATCATCTTAGCACCGTTTTGGAAACCCTCCGCAAGGAAAAACTTTATGCCAATATGGAAAAGTGCAAATTCGATGTAGAAAAACTTGTGTTCTTAGGATTTGTTGTGTCATCCAAAGGTTAGCATGTAGATGAAACTAAGATTGAAGCTATCAAAACTTGGCCAACTCCGACGAACTTGCATCAAGTGAGTAGTTTCTTAGGCCTAGCCGGATTCTATAGACGTTTTGTGAAAGACTTTAGCACAATTGATATGCCTATACGTGCTTTGAGCAAAGAACGCACCCTTTGTTTGGTGTCCTTCGCAAGAGACCGCGTTCCTTGAGATTAAAACTTTGCTAAGTAACGCTCCACTACTTGCCTTACCAAATTTTGACAAACCTTTCAAGGTACATCCGACGCTAGTGGTACCGCCATAGGAGGCATGTTAATGCAAGAAAAGCGCCCTATTGCGTATTTTAGCAAAAAACTTTCCGGAGCGCAACTTAACTACCCCATCTATGATAAAGAGCTATATGCTTTAGTGCGAGTTTTGCATATTGAGGAGCTTTATCTCCGACCTCATGAATTCATTCTTCACACGGACCATGAGACACTCAAGTATATTAAGGGTCAAACTAAGTTGAACAAGCGTCATGCTAAGTGGAGTGAGTTCATAGAGTCTTTTCCCTATGTCATCAAGTACATTAAAGGCAAAGAGAACGTTGTAGCGGATGCGCTTTCCCACAAATGCATGCTTGTTACCAAACTTGAGTTGAATGTTATAGGCTTTGAGCACATAAAAGACTTGTATGAGCATGATCCTTTCTTTGCGAATTCCTATGATAACTTTGTGACGCATACTTCTTGGGAATGATATTACATCAAGGATGGTTATCTTATGAGAGCTAACAAACTTTGCATTCCCGAGTTGTCTCTTCGTTTGCTCCTTTTGCAGGAATATCATGGAGGACTTATGGGACATCTTGGACGCGACAAGACATTTGCGACGCTCTCCAAAAACTATTATTGGCCCAAGATGTTCCGTGACGTCTCACGCTTCATCAACCGGTGCTCTACATGCCGCAAAGCTAAGTCCAAAGCTCAATCCCATGGTCTTTATATGACACTTCCTATACCATATCAACCTTGGGGAGACATTAGCATGGACTTTATACTTGGTTTGCCCATGACTCAAAATTGCAAGAATTCCATTTTTGTTGTTGTGGATAGATTTTCCAAAATGGCTCATTTCATTCCATGCAACAAGATAGATGATGCTTCACATGTTGCGAATCTCTTTTGTAGGGAAATCTTGCGCCTACATGGAGTGCCCAAGACGATCGTCTCAGACCGCGATGTCAAGTTCTTGAGCTACTTTTGGAAGACTCTATGCGCCAAACTCTTCATCAAGCTACTATTCTCATCGGCTTACCATCCACAAACGGACGGCCAAATGGAGGTGACGAACAGGACGCTATCGATTCTTCTTCGTGTGTTGATCAAGAAGAACATCAAGGAATGGGAGCTATGCTTGCCCATTGCCGAGTACGCATACACCCGGGCAAGACACTCGACAACCGGCAAGTCCCCCTTCGAGGTCATTGGTGACCCACAAGTATAGGGGATCTATTGTAGTCCTTTCGAGAAGTAAGAGTGTCGAACCCAACGAGGATCAGAAGGAAATGATAGGCAGTTTGCAGTAAGGTATTCTCTGCAAGCACTGAAATTATCGGTAACAGATAGTTTTGTGATAAGGTAATTTGTAACAAGCAACAAGTAACAAAAGTAAACAAGGTGCAGCAAGGTGGCCCAATCCTTTTGTAGAAAAGGACAAGCCTCGACAAACTCTTATATAAGGAAAAGCGCTCCCGAGGACACATGGGAATTATCGGCAAGCTAGTTTTCGTCATGCTCATATGATTCACGTTCGTTACTTTGATAATTTGATATGTGGGTGGACCGGTGCTTGGGTACTGCCATTCCTTGGACAAGTATCCCACTTGTGATTAACCCCTCTCGCAAGCATTTGCAACTACGAAAGAAGAATTAAGGTAAACCTAACCATAGCATGAAACATATGGATCCAAATCAGCACCTTACGAAGCAATGCATAAACTAGGGTTTAAGCTTATGTCACTCTAGCAACCCATCATCTACTTATTACTTCCCAATGCCTTCCTCTATGCCCAAACAATGGTGGAGTGTCATGTAGTTGACGTTCACATTACATCACTAGAGGAAAGACAACATACATCTCATCAAAACATCGAACGAATACCAAATTCACATGACTACTTATAACAAGACTTCTCCCATGTCCTCAGGAACAAACGTAACTACTCACAAATCATGTTCATGTTCATAATCAGAGGGGTATTAATATGCATAAAGGAATGCTACTTCTCGAGCTTGCGTTGTATTCCCTCGAAGAGGAAAGGGAGATGCAGCACAGTAGCGTAAGTATTTCCCTCAGTTTTTGAGAACCAAGGTATCAATCCAGTAGGAGACCACGCGCGAGTCCCTCGCACCTGCACAAACAAATAAGAACTTCGCAGCCAACGTGATAAGGGGTTGTCAATCCCTTTCCGGTCACTTATGAAAGTAAGATCTGATAGAGATGATAGTTTATATTTTTGGTATTTTTGATTTATAAGAACAACAAATAAAAGCGATAAAAGTAAAGTAGATGTAGATTGATATGTTGAGAATAGACCCAGGGGCCATAGTGTTCTCTAGTGGCTTCTCTCATGATAGCGATATTCTACGGCGGGTAAACAAATTACTGTCGAGCAATTGATAGAAAAGCGAATAATTATGAGACTATCTAGGTATGATCATTGTATATAGGCATCACGTTCGAGACAAGTAGACCAAAATGATTCTGCATCTACTACTATTACTCCACACATCGACCGCTATCCAGCATGCATCTAGTGTATTTAGTTCATAAGAACATAGTAACGCCTTAAGCAAGATGACATGATGTAGAGGGATAAACTCAAGCAATATGATATAAACCCCATCTTTTTATCCTCGATGGCAACAATACAATATGTGCCTTGCTGCCCCTACTGTCACTCGGAAAGGACACCGCAAGATTGAACCCAGAGCCAAGCACTTCTCCCATTGCAAGAACTATAGATCTAGTAGGCCAAACCAAACCAATAATTCAAAGAGACTTGCAAGGATATTATGAGCACACATAATAAGTTCAGAGAAGAACCAAATATTTCTCATAGATAATCTTGATCATAAACTCACAATTCATCGGATCTCGACAAACACACCACAAAAATAGATTACATCGAATAGATCTCCTCGAAGACCGAGGATAACTTTGTACTGAGATCTAGAGAGAGAGAAGAATCCATCTAGATACTAGCTATGGACCCGAAGGTCTGTGGTAAACTACTCACAACTCATGGTGAGGGCGGTGATGATGATGATGAAGAACTCCGTGATAGATCCCCCTCCGGTGGAGCTCTGGAACAGGCTCCAAGATGGGATCTCACAGGAACAGAAGGTTATGGCGGTGGAATTAGGGTTTTCTCTCTATTGTCGAAGGTTTCAGGGTACGTAGACTTATATAGGAGGACACCGGGGGGCTGCTCGAGGGGCCCACGAGGTCGGGGGCGCGCCCTGGGTAGGGGGCCGCGCCCCCCACCCTCGTGGGCGCCTCGATGCTCCCCTGACGTGGTTCTCAAGTTCCCTGTGCGTGATTTTCTCCAAAAATATCTTTCGCGAAGGTTTCATTCTGTTTGGACTCCATTTGATATTCTTTTTCTGCAAAACCCTGAAACAGGCAAAAAACAGCAATCTGGACTGGGCCTTTGGGTTAGTAGGTTAGTCCCAAAAATGATATAAAAGTGTAAGATAAAGCCCATTAAACATCCAAGACTTCATAAATAATATCATGGAACAATAAAAAATTATAGATATGTTGGAGACGTATCAAGCATCCCCAAGCTTAATTCCTGCTCGTCCTCGAGTAGGTAAATGATAAAGAAAGAATTTTTTATGTGGAATGCTAACCAATATAGTTTCTCAATGTAATTCTCTTAATTGTGGCATGAATCTTCAGATATGAAAGATTCAAGATAAAAGTCTATAGTGACATAAGAAATAACAATACTTCAAGCACACTAACAAAGCAATCATGTCTTCTCAAAATATTATGGATAAAGAAAGTTACCCCTACAAAGTCATATAGTTTGGCTATGCTCCCTCTTCATCACACAAAATATTCATATCATGCACAACCACGATTTCAGCCAAGCACTTGTTTTCATACTCTATCTTTTCAAACCTGTCAACTTTCACGCAATACATGAGCGTGAGCCATGGACATAGCACTATGGTTGGAATAGAGGTGGTTGTGGAGAAGAAAAAAAGGAGGAAGATAGTCTCACATCGACTAGGCGTATCAATGGGCTATGGAGATGCCCATTAATAGATATCAATGTGAGTGAGTAGGGATTGCCATGCAACAGATGCACTAGAGCTAAGTATGTATGAAAGCTCAACAATAGAAACAAGTGGGTGTGCATCCAACTTGCTTGCTCACGAAGACCTAGGGCATTTGAGGAAGCCCATCGTTGGAATATACAAGCCATGTTCTATAATCAAAATTCCCACTAGTATATGAAAGTGACTAATCACGAGACTCTCTACAATGAAGAACATGGTGCTACTTTGAAGCACAAGTGTGGAAAAAGATAGTAGAAATTGTCCCTTCTCTCTTTTCTCTCATTTTTTTGGAGGGGCTTTCTCCTTTTTTTTATTAGCCCCTCTCTATTTTTTTGGGCCATCTTTTTATTATTATTGGCCTTTCCTCACATGGGACAATGCTCTAATAATGATGATCATCACACTTTTATTACAACTCGAAATTACAACTCGATACTACAACAAGTATGACTCTACATGAATGCCTCCGGTGGTGTACCGGGATGTGCAATGGATCAAAAGTAACATGTATGAAAAATTATGCACGGTGGCTTTGCCACAAATACGATGTCAACTACATGACATGCATGGCAATATGACAATATGATGCGTGTCATATGAACGGAACGGTGGAAAGTTGCATGGCAATATATCTCTGAATGGCTATGGAAATGCCATGATAGGTAGGTATGGTGGTTGTTCTGAGGAAGGATATATGGTGGCTGTTTTGAGGAAGGATATATAGTGGGTGTATGGTACCGGCGAAAGTTGCGCGGTACAAGAGAGGGTGAGAGGGCGATGATGATGATGATGATGAACTCCGTGATGGATCCCCCTCCGGTGGAGCTCTGGAACAGGCTCCAAGATGGGATCTCACGGGAACAGAAGGTTACGGCGGTGGAATTAGGGTTTTCTCCCTATTGTCGAAGGTTTCGGGGTACGTAGACTTGTATAGGAGGAAGGAGAACACCAGGGGGTGCTTGAGGGGCCCACGAGGTAGGGGGCACGCCCTGGGCAGGGGGCCACGCCCCCCACCCTCGTGGGCGCCTCGATGCTCCCCTGGCGTGGTTCTCAAGTTCCATGTGCGTGATTTTCTCCAAAAATATCTCTCGCGAAGGTTTCATTCAGTTTGGACTCCTTTTTGATATTATTTTTCTGCAAAACCCTGAAACAGGCAAAAAACTGCAATCTGGACTGGGCCTTTGGGTTAGTAGGTTAGTCCCAAAAATGATATAAAAGTGTAAGATAAAGCCCATTAAACATCCAAGACTTTATAAATAATAGCATGGAACAATAAAAGATTATAGATACGTTGGAGACGTATCAAGGATCTCAACATATGATCTTCCACCGATTAAACCAACTAGCATCAACTACAAAGAGTAATAAACACTATTAGCAACCCACATGTACCAATATGAGGTTTTGGGACAAAGATTGGATACAAGAGATGAACTAGGGTTTGAGAGGAGATGGTGTTGGTGAAGATGTTTATGGAGATTGACCCCCTCCCGATGAGAGGATCGATGGTGATGATGACGGTGATGATTCCCCCGTTCCGGAGGGATGTTTCCACGGCAGAACAGCTCCGCCGGAGCCCTAGATTGATTTTGCCAGGTTCCCCCTCGAGACAACGGCGCTTCGTCCCGGAAGCTTCCCTCTTATTTTTTCCAGGGTAAAAGACACCTTATATTAGAAGATGGAATTCGGGGGGCTTCCAGGTGGCCCACAAGGCAGGGGCGCGCCCAGGGGGTAGGGCGCGCCCCCACCCTCGTGGATGGTAGGTGGCCCCCTTTGGTGCTTTCTTCGCCCAATATTTTTAATATATTCCCAAACTTACTTTCGTCGAGTTTCAGGACGTTTTGAGTTGTGCATAATAGGTCTCTAATGTTTTCTCCTTTTCCTGCCCAGAATTCCAGCTGTCGGCATTCTCCCTTTTCATGTAAACCTTGTAAAATAAGAGAGAAAAGGCATAAGTATTGTGACATAATGTGTAATAACATCCCATAATGCAATAAATATTGATATAAAAACGTGATGCAAAATGGACGTATCAACTCCCCCAA
This sequence comes from Secale cereale, assembly GCA_902687465.1. Taxonomy (NCBI): domain Eukaryota; kingdom Viridiplantae; phylum Streptophyta; class Magnoliopsida; order Poales; family Poaceae; genus Secale; species Secale cereale. The sequence continues at coordinate 160,234,063 of LR738709.1, forward strand.
GTTTAGACCTCGCTTGTCCTCAAGCGGAAGCCTGTATCGAAAAATATGTCCACATGTTTAGAGATAGAGGTGTCGATAAAATAAAATACGGACATGAGGGCATCATGATCATTCTTATAACATCAATATATACATACAAATATATATATATATATATATATATATATATATATATATATATATATATATATATATATATATATATATATATATATATATATATATATAGTCATATGATTTCTTATGCTAAAGTAACAATCTATTCACAATGTCAAGTATGAATCAGAAACTTCATTGAAAACTAACAAACTATGATCTCGATCATTGAAGCAATTGCAATTTATCATAACACTGGAAAGAGTCAATATAAGAGCTTTTCAGCAAGTCCACATACTCAACTATCATTTAGTCTTTCACAATTGCTAACACTCATGCAATACTTACGGGTATGGAGTTTTAATTAGACACAATGAAAGATAGGGGATTATAGTGTTGCCTCCCAACCTTTTACCTCAAGGGTAACGTTAACAATAATAGTTTATGATAACTTACATCCAATTGGGTATATATGTCAGGATCTTTCCAACACAATGTGCTTAACAAAGGATAAAATGTAAAAAGGAAAGGTGAAGATTACCATGACTCTTGTATAAGGTATAAGACACGAATAAATGATAGGCCCTTCGCAGAGGGAAGCAGAGGTTGTCATGTGTTTTTATGGATGGATGCATGAAATCTTAATGCCAAAGAACGTCACTTTATATTGCCACTTGTGATAGGGACCTTTATTATGCAGTCTGTCGCTTTTATTTCTTCCATATCACAAGCTCGTATAAAGCTTTTCTCCACACTAATAGATCATACATATTTAGAGAGCAATTTTTATTGCTTGCAACAATGACACCTTACTTGAAGGATCTTACTCAATCCATAGGCACATATGGTGGACTCTAATGGCAAAACTGGGTTTAAGGATATTTGGAAGCACAAGTAGTATCTCTACTTGGTGCAAGGAATTTGGCTATCATGAGGGGGAAAGACAAGCTCAACATGTTGGATGATCCATGACAATATAATTTATTACTGATGTGAGAAAACATAACCCATTACGTTGTCTTTCTTGCCCAACATCAAACTTTTAGCATGTCATATTTTAATGAGTGCACACAATCATAAAAGATGTCCAAGATAGTATATTTATATGTGAGAACCTCTCTTTCTTTATTACTTCTTATGAATTGCAACGATGAACAAAACTATTTTGTCAACTCTCACCAACTTTTATTCATCATACTCTTTATATGTGAAGTCATTACTCTACATAAGCTCAACATGATCTCTTTATTTCTTTTTATTCATTCTTTTTTCTTTTATTCCCTATAACATCCCAAATTTTCAATTTGGAATGTTATACATTAGATCATCATGCATATCATATTTTCTTGCTTTTGGTGATCCAAGAAAATCCTAAGCAACTCAAGGACCCTCGGAGAGAGTTGGGGATTTCTAAATTTTCATATTTGAGGTTTCTCAAATTTTGAAAATAGGATCGTTTGATTTTATTTATTTTATCTTTAAGTATTTCTATCATAAAAATATGAGAGAGGGAGTAAAATGACTCTCCCAAAATAAAGAAATACGGAAGATTTAATAAAAAGATCAAATAAGTCTTATTTGGAGTTTATTTGGGTTTTATTTGAATTAGGAAAAATTGCATGTTTTCAAAAATGCATTTTAGTGCCAAGAAAATGTTCATCTTGTTCTAAATATTTTATTTAGATGGTGAAAAATTGTTTTGGCAATTTCTTGATTTTATTTTATTTTCTAGAGTTATTTTTAGCGCCGGCGTAGGTGTTTAAAAAAAAGTAGGGGGACCCGACCCCGCTGGGCCGAAGCCCAGCCGAGCAGGCCCATCGCCGCCGCGCCGCCTTCCACTCGCCGCCGCCCGTGGCCGCGTCGGACTCTGACTCCGCCGCCGCCATGGCTTGCCCCCTCCCCCAAGCTAGCACCCCCTCCTATATAAACTAGCACCCCCCCTTTCAACCAACGCCGCCGCACGCCAGCCCCGCCGCCTTGACACCAGCCCCGCCCCGCCGCCGCGACGCCGCCGCCAGCCGCCGCCCTC
>LR738709.1:160237803-160253517 GCA_902687465.1 Secale cereale
CCAAGCTAGCACCCCCTCCTATATAAACTAGCACCCCCCCTTTCAACCAACGCCGCCGCACGCCAGCCCCGCCGCCTTGACACCAGCCCCGCCCCGCCGCCGCGACGCCGCCGCCAGCCGCCGCCCTCGCGGCCGCTGCCCACCGCCAGCCCGCAGTAGCCCTGCCGCCGCCCGCCGTCGCCGGAAGCCGCCGCCGCCGGTAATTCTCGACGAGGTAGCCGCCGCCGGTTTTCTTTAGAAGACCGTTGGTTTTTTTTAAGAACCCTAGTCATTTTTTTATTAGATCGGTTTTCTGTTTTTATCTTCTGGTTTAGTTAAGTAGTAAACGTTCGCCCGTTCGTTCGTTCTAACGAACGAATTCGTCGTTTAGTCTCAGCTGACGAACGTCCGTTTGTTAAGCTGTTTTAGTTTTCATTTTTCCAGTTATTTTTTGATAGCGATCTTTGATCCGATCTTCGTTTTAGTTTAACTTTTCGCTCGTTTATCGGAATCAGGTGATTCAAGCGCCTGGAGTTTCATCTCGAAATTCTCTTTCCATTTAACCTAGTCGCTCAAGCCTTTGCCTCTACTAAATTTGGACTTAGATCCAGATTGGTTCGGTAGTTGTTTTCTCTTTCGTCGTTTGTCTTTTGTTGCTTTCTTTTGTTGGTTCTTTTGCAAACCGGAGTTCTTAAGTTGAACTTTCTGGTTAAATCTTTTATTGAGTTTTATCCGTGCATTAGTTAAGTACTTATTGTGTGTTTGTTTGTTTGCGATAGAGTACCCGGAGTGCGCCGCTTGCTACTTCGAATCTCTAGGTTTTGCGGATCATCAGCAAGGCAAGTAACACTTTGATCATACATCCAACTACCCAGTTTTCATTGCATTAGTCAACCCTTCACACATTGCATGAGTAGGATCAATTAACTTGTGGGACTGGGAAGTAGATTGAGGTAGTACCTATTACCTGCATTACATTCAAACCTTTGGGAGTTACTTCTACGTTTGCTGTTAGGCCATGCTATGCTCGTAGACGTGGATTGGGTGAGTGTATCCATGACAGATGTGAGTTTGCTAATTAATGGTTCAACTTAAGGTGGCAACATTAATACACATCTGGGTGGACTGAGGCATCTGGGTATTCCTGGGATTGCCTGTTTTTCTTCGGACCGCCACCCAGGCTCAAAGGGATCATGAGATTATTCATACTAGAAACTTCCGTGTGCAGCCATAATGCTATTATGGGCTCTAGCATAGTATGAGTAAGTCGTGCGAACTCTTACAATGGTGGAGTAGAAGATGTAGGGGATGTAGGTTGGTACGGTCCACCCGGGCATAAGTGCTAGCGCTTCTGAAAGACTGTGTCTCGGTCATCCGTTTCTCAAACATCATGCAGTGTGAGAAATCTAACAAAGGAGATCGGGTCTTGTGGGGAAAAGTGCACAAACCTCTGCAGAGTGTACAAACTGATCATGATTAGCCGTGTCCCCGGTTATGGACGTCTTGAGTATCTAGTACTTGGATATCATGTGAATCTCATCATGTTACTTTAATTTAATATTGTTGGGTTTAATGATGAACTTTAATTGGGGTTGAGAGGATGTCTATCTTCTCAACGATGTTTCAGCTACCATGATAGTTAATTAAAATCTATTCCTTTGAAGTAGGGAAAAATTTGCTTTACGCAAAAACTATAACCATAGAGCTTTCCACCATCCATATTGCATATAGTATAGCTTTACTTTCATTGCTCTCTTGTGTTACTTTGCCAGCATATTCTATGTGCTGACCCGTTTTCGGGCTGCAACGTTCATGTTGTAGACTTTTTAGACGACGAGTAAGGTGCCTTTTAGGTCGTGGTTCTATACTCAGTGATGCCGTTGGAGTTGATGGACTCACTTATCATCCAAGCCTTCCGTTGTTATCGTGTTAGATGACCTTAAGCCATTGTTATTGTAATAGGTTCATCGTTGGAACTATCGATGTAATAAGTGTGTGATTGCTACTCTGTTATAAATCCTTCAAGTACTGTGCGTGTCAGCATTACTGATCCAGGGATGACACTAATGCACAGAGATCAGACTGTTTGAGGTCTGGTCGCTACAAGATGGTATCAGAGCACACGCTGACTATAGGACACGACCACTAAGCTAAAGCCCTATAGCACTATTCACTCTTCTCTTTTCTCACTCCTCATCTTTTCTACTCTTTTAGGATGGTGGATGCAAAGAATAAGTTCATGCAACCGGATGACGATACACCATTTGGACGACACCTGAAGGAAGTCACCAGATATCTAAACATTGGACTACCAAGTTTCACCGGAACCTACAATGCCACTCTACCTAAGGAGGTGCGTTGGTTGATTCAAGCTCAAGTTCCAGGAAGGACGTTCGAGCCTGTCACTACACTCATAGTATTTTCCTTCAATGCGCCTACATGGAGCCTAGGTAGGAGCATGGAAACCCACATCGCTATGGGAAGGATTGGAGAAGTCTACAAGCAGGAGCTAAAGGACACCATCTACCAGATTTGTGGACGCCGAGATGAGAATTGGGATATGATCAGCACCCGGAAGGATAGATCCATTGCAGCCTTCATCCAGGAGTTGAACCATCACATTCGTCGCCAGGAGCACCAGATGTGTGCAGGGATGATAGATTTGAAGAAAGCCCTAAATAGGAATTTGGAGCTAGAGGAAGAACTCAAGTATACACGCGACAAATACGAGGAGGAGATGCTAATACTTGTGGAGAAGAATGATGACTTGACACGGAAGTTAGGGATACTCATGGGAGAAGAAGACGATGAAGAAGAACCCAAGGAGATTCCACCCGAAGACTACATTATCATCGACGACACGAATTCGGAACCCGATGGCAGCAAGGATGAAGACTATGAAGATGAAGCTGGAGCAGATATCATGGAATCCTCTTCCGATCAAAATTTCTAGAAGACCTTCCCTTGACTAGTAGTTTTTTTCCATTTAGTAGACTTAGAACACTTTTGTAATGATTTGATCCGTGTAAGCCCTTGTTTGAAATTGATTGGTGTGATATGATTGTGTTTGTCTCATGTGCATATGGGTAGTGATTTTCCCTTAGACCTCTTTTCTGTTCTAATCTCTTCCCTCTACACCCATCAGATGCCTCCAAGACGTGAGCCCGGATTTGAGTTTCCCCCTGAGCTCACTCAGTTGATCCAGCAGCAGAACACCCTGATGCAAGTTCTTGTCCAGAATACTCAGAACAACCAGAACAACAACAACTACCCTCCACCGCCACCACCCGTGGACAACCTGACACGTTTCTTAAGGTTGCAACCACCCGTGTTTGCTAGCAGCATCGAACCAATAGTGGCTGATGACTGGCTACGCAAGATTGGAAGGGATTTGACCACCGCCAATTGCTCGGATGCTGAGAAGGTGCGATTTGCCGCACACCAGTTGTCTGGACCAGCCGCAGCATGGTGGGAGAATTACACAGCCACTTACCCCATAGCCAATGTGACTTGGCATCAGTTTCAGCAAGCTTTTCGTACTGCCCATGTCTCAACTGGAGCTATGAGTATGAAGAAGCAGGAGTTTCGTAACTTGCGCCAAGGCAACCGTACTGTGGCTCAGTACGTGGATGAGTTTAGTACCCTATCTCGTTATTCCCCAGATGATGTGGCCACGGATGCCGATAAGCAGGAGAGATTCATGGAAGGGCTGAATGATGAGACGAGTGTACAGTTGATGGTGGCAACTTTCAATAACTACCAGGAGCTGGTTGATCGCGCCCTAATGATTGAAAGGAAGCATCAACAGATTGAAAGTCGCAAGAGGAAGTATGGGCAAGGAAAGTATAACTTTGGAGCACAGCAGAAGCCCCATTTTACCCCTAAAACGGTAGGACAGTTTCAACATACCCATGGAGGAGGTAGCTCGCACAATCATAATGGCCCTAAGAATGGAAATGGAAATGGAGCAAATGGTAACCAGAGCCGCCCTACACCGTCCACACCCACCAAGAAGGATTTCAGCCATGTCACTTGTTTCAAGTGCGGGAAGAATGGACATTATGCCACTGACTGCCCAGAAGCTAAGAATGGGAATGGCAATGGAAGCACCACGAAGAAGCCCAACCCCTTCAACAAAGGACAAGTGAATCACGTTAGCGTGGAGGAGGTTGAAGCTCAGCCAGATGCAGTAATATGTAAGTTTTTAGTTAAGTACTTTACTGCACTCGTTCTTTTCGATACTGGTGCATCGCATTCATACATTTCAAGGTGATTTGTGGATAAGTATAAGCTGCCAACCCAATCCCTTAGGTCGCCCATGTTAGTAACCTCACCAGGAGCGGAGTATATGGCTAAGCTATGGTGTGGTCAGTTGCCATTGAGGATTGGTAACTACATTTTCCCTTCGGACCTAATAGTATTGGAATCTCAAGGATTGGATGTGATATTAGGCATGGATTGGTTATCTAAGTATGAAGGGAATATTGAATGCGCCAGTAAGTCCATTTTGCTTACTACGCCAGAAGGAAGAAGGATCAAGTATGTATCCCGGCATGAGTCGAAGAGGAACAGATTAAATTCCTTATCAGGAGTTGTTCAGGAGGAAGTACCAGTGGTGAAGGATTTCCCTGACGTATTTCCAGGAGAACTGCCAGGAATGCCACCTGATAGAGATATAGAGTTTTTGATTGAGCTTTTGCCAGGCACCGGGCCAATTTCTAAGTGACCATATAGGATGCCCGCAAAGGATTTGGAGGAAATTAAGAAACAAATTAAGGAGTTACTGGATAAAGGATTCATACGCCCAAGTTCTTCGCCTTGGGGTTCGCCAGTACTTCTAGTAGAGAAGAAGGATGGATCGTTAAGAATGGTTGTTGATTACCGAGGATTGAATGAAGTAACGATCAAGAACAAGTACCCATTGCCGATGATCAATGATCTGTTCGATAGATTGCAAGGAGCTAAGGTATTTTCCAAGATCGATCTACGATCAAGGTACCATCAATTGAAGATCCGGGAGTAGGATATACCTAAGACGGCCTTTACCACCAGGTACGGGTTGTACGTGTATACCGTTATGTCTTTTGGTCTGACTAACGCACCGGCATACTTTATGAACCTGATGAACAAAGTGTTTATGGATTATTTGGATAAGTTCGTTGTAGTGTTCATAGATGATATATTGATCTTCTCAAAGGATTAAGAGGAGCATGCAGAGCATTTGCGTTTGGTATTGGAGAAGCTCCGAGAACATCAGTTATACGCCAAGTTTAGCAAATGTGAATTTTGGTTGAGTGAAGTTGGATTCCTCGGACACATTATATCTGGATAAGGAATAGCAGTAGATCCCGCTAAGGTGGACACTGTGACCCATTGGGAAGCACCGACAACAGTTGGAGAGATCCGGAGTTTTCTTGGACTTGCAGGTTACTACCGGAGATTTATTGAGAATTTCTCAAGGATTGCGAAGCCAATGACGGAGTTGTTAAAGAAGGACACCAAGTTCAGTTGGACAGAAGCATGTGAGGCCAGTTTCCAGGAGTTAAAGAAACGTTTGGTCTAATCACCTATGTTGATTCTGCCAGATCAACATAAAGATTATGAGGTGTACTGCGACGCTTCATGTCGAGGACTTGGAGTAGTTCTTATGCAGGAAGGAAGAGTTGTTTCGTATGCTTCATGACAACTGAAACCTCATGAGTTGAACTATGCCACTCATGATTTGGAGTTAGCAGCCATAGTGCATGCCTTGAAGACATGGAGACACTTTCTCATTGGAAACCATTGTGAAGTATATACGGATCACAAGAGTTTGAAGTATATATTCACTCAGAAGGAGTTAAACCTCAGGCAAAGGAGATGGCTGGAACTCATTAAGGATTATGACATGAGATTGCATTATCATCCCGGAAAGGCTAACGTAGTAGCTGATGCTCTAAGCCGTAAGAGCCATGTCAATACCCTAATGACGGAAGAATTTCCAAAGGAGTTAGCCGAGGACTTACGAGAACTACGTTTGGAGATAGTTCCGAGAGGCTACATAGCAACACTAGAAATCCAGTCTACCCTGATGGATAAAATCAGAGAAGCTCAGAAAACTGACAAGGAGGTTGTCTCTATAAAGGAGAGGATGAGCGAAGGAAGAACTAAAGGTTTTCGTGAGGATGAACACGACACCTTATGGTTTGAGGACAGCGTTTATGTGCCTAATGACCCGGAGATCAGGAAGTTGATTCTACAGGAGGCCCATGATTCACCATACTCGATTCACCCAGGAAATACTAAGATGTATTTGGATTTGAAGGACATTTTCTGGTGGACCGGTATGAAGAAAGATATCGCGGAATACATAGCAGTTTGTGATGTATGTCAGAGAGTAAAGGCAGAACATCAGAAGCCAGCAGGATTGTTACAACCTATGCCGATACCCGAATGGAAGTGGGAGAAGCTTGGCATGGATTTGGTCACCGGATTGCCCGGGACCAAAGCAGGATATGATTCAATCTGGGTAGTAGTGGACCGATTGACGAAGGTAGCCCACTTTATCCCTGTGAAAACCACATATACCAGTGCAAAGTTGGCAAAGATATACATGACCAGAATTGTATGTCTGCATGGAGTTCCGACGACCATCGTATCAGATAGAGGAACCCAGTTTACCTCAAAGTTCTGGAATCAGTTACATGAAACTTTGGGTACCCAGCTAGAGTTTAGCACAGCTTTTCACCCGCAGATAGATGGACAGACTGAAAGAGTCAATTGGATTTTGGAGGATATGCTGAGAGCCTGTGCACTAGATTATGGATCTAGTTGGGACGACAATTTGCCGTATGCCGAATTTTCTTACAACAACAGCTATCAAGCCAGTTTGAAGATGGCCCCTTTCGAAGCGTTATACAGAAGGAGATGTAGGACTCCGTTGTCGTGGGATGAAGTTGGAGACCGACAGTTGTTTGGACCAGATTTGATCAAAGAGTCTGAGGAGAAGGTGAAGTTGATTCGAGACAGACTAAAGGTAGCTCAGTCCAGGCAGAAAAGTTATGCAGACTCGAAGCGCAAGGAGATGGCCTATGAGATCGGAGACAGAGCATACTTGAGAGTATCGCCTCTGCGAGGAGTCAAACGTTTCGAAGTTAAAGGAAAACTAGCCCCTAGATTTGTGGGACCTTACCGTGTTTTGGAACGCATGGGAGAGGTTGCCTACAAGTTGGAATTGCCCGAAGGATTGTCAGGAGTGCACGATGTGTTTCACGTTTTGCAACTTAAGAAGTGCCATGTGGAGATGGCCGATATACCGCTTAGAGACACAGTACCCCTGGAAGCAGTTCAGTTGGACAGTGATCTGACCTATGAGGAGAAGCCTGTTAAGATCCTCGAATTTTCGAGCAGAGTTACCTGCAGCAAGGTTATCAAGTTTTGCAAGGTTCATTGGAGTCACCACACTGAGGAAGAAGCCACCTGGGAAAGAGAAGATGATCTACGCAAGGACCACCCTCACCTATTTTCTAGCCAACCCGAATCTCGAGGGCGAGATTCATCTTAAGGGGGGTAGGTTTGTAACATCCCAAATTTTCAATTTGGAATGTTATACATTAGATCATCATGCATATCATATTTTCTTGCTTTTGGTGATCCAAGAAAATCCTAAGCAACTCAAGGACCCTCGAAGAGAGTTGGGGATTTATAAATTTTCATATTTGAGGTTTCTCAAATTTTGAAAATAGGATCGTTTGATTTTATTTATTTTATCTTTAAGTATTTCTATCATAAAAATATGAGAGAGGGAGTAAAATGACTCTCCCAAAATAAAGAAATACGGAAGATTTAATAAAAAGATCAAATAAGTCTTATTTGGAGTTTATTTGGGTTTTATTTGAATTAGGAAAAATTGCATGTTTTCAAAAATGCATTTTAGTGCCAAGAAAATGTTCATCTTGTTCTAAATATTTTATTTAGACGGTGAAAAATTGTTTTGGCAATTTCTAGATTTTATTTTATTTTCTAGAGTTATTTTTAGCGCCGGCGTAGGTGTTTAAAAAAAGTAGGGGGACCCGACCCGGCTGGGCCGAAGCCAAGCCGAGCAGGCCCATTGCCGCCGCGCCGCCTTCCCCGCGCCGTCGCCCGTGGCCGCGACGGACTCCGACTCCGCCGCCGCCATGGCTTGCCCCCTCCCCCAAGCTAGCACCCCTCCTATATAAAGCTAGCACCCCCCCTTTCAACCACCGCCGCAGCACGCCAGCCCCGCCGCCGCACGCCAGCCCTGCCGCCACGACGCCAGCCCTGCCGCGCCGCCGCGGCGCCGCCGCCAGGCGCCGCCGCTAGCCGCCGCCCTCGCCGCCGCTGCCCACCGCCACCCCGCAGCAGCCCCGCCGCCGCCTGCCGTCGCCGGAAGCCGCCGCCGCCACCAGTTCTCAACGAGGTAGCCGCCGCCGGTTTTCTTTAGAAGACCGTTGGTTTTTTTAAGAACCCTAGTCGTTTTTTTATTAGATCGGTTTTCTGTTTTTATCTTCTGGTTTAGTTAAGTAGTAAACGTTCACCCGTTCGTTCGTTCTAACGAACGAATTCATCGTTTAGTCTCAGCTGACGAACGTCCGTTCGTTAAGCTGTTTTAGTTTTCTTTTTCGTAGTTATTTTCTGATAGCGATCTTTGATCCGATCTTCGTTTTAGTTTAACTTTTCGCTCGTTTATCGGAATCAGGTGATTCAACCGCCTGGAGTTTCATCTCGAAATTCTCTTTCCGTTTAACCTAGTTGCTCAAGCATTTGCCTCTGCTAAATTTGGACTTAGATCTAGATTGGTTCGGTAGTTGTTTTCTCTTTCGCCGTTTGTCTTTTGTTGCTTTCTTTTGTTGGTTCTCTTGCAAACCGGAGTTCTTAAGTTGAACTTTTTGGTTAGGTCTTTTATTGAGTTTTACCCGTGCATTAGTTAAGTACTTATTGTGTGTTTGTTTGTTTGTTTGCGATAGAGTACCCGGAGTGCGCCGCTTGCTACTTTGAATCTCTAGGTTTTGCGGATCATCAGCAAGGCAAGTAACACTTTGATCATACTTCCAACTACCCAGTTTTCATTGCATTAGTCAACCCCTCAGACATTGCATGAGTAGGATCAATTAACTTGTGGGACTGGGAAGTAGATTGAGGTAGTACCTATTACCTGCATTACATTCAAACCTTTGGGAGTTACTTCTACGTTTGCTGTTAGGCCATGCTATGCTCGTAGACGTGGATTGGGTGAGTGTATCCATGACAGATGTGAGTTTGTTAATTAATGGTTCAACTTAAGGTGGCAACATTAATACACATCTTGGTGGATTGAGGCATCTGGGTATTCTAGGGATTGCCTGTTTTTCTTCGGACCGCCACCCAGGCTCAAAGGGATCATGAGATTATTCATACTAGAAACTTCCGTGTGCAGCCACAATGCTATTATGGGCTCTAGCATATTATGAGTAAGTCGTGCGAACTCTTACAGTGGTGGACTAGCAGATGTAGGGGATGTAGGTTGGTACGGTCCACCCGGGCGTAAGGGCTAGTGCTTTTGAAAGACTGTGTCTCGGTCATCCGTTTCTCAAACTTCATGCAGTGCGAGAAATCTAACGGAGGAGATCGGGTCTTGTGGGGAAAAGTGCACAAACCTCTGCAGAGTGTACAAACTGATCATGATTAGCCGTGTCCCCGGTTATGGATGTCTTGAGTATCTAGTACTTGGATATCATGTGAATCTCATCATGTTACTTTAATTTAATATTGTTGGGTTTAATGATGAACTTTAATTGGGGTTGAGAGGATGTCTATCTTCTCAACGATGTTTCAACTACCATGATAGTTAATTAAAATCTATTCCTTTGAAGTAGGGAAAAATTGGCTTTACGCAAAAATTGTAACCATAGAGCTTTCCACCAGCCATATTGCATATAGTATAGCTTTACTTTCATTGCTCTCTTGTGTTACTTTGCCAGCATATTCCATGTGCAGACCCGTTTTCGGGCTACAATGTTCATGTTGCAGACTTTTCAGACAACGAGTAAGGTGCCTTTTAGGTCGTGGTTCTATACTCAGTGATGCCGTTGGAATTGATGACTCACTTATCTTCCAAGCCTTCCGATGTTATCGTGTTAGATGGCCTTAAGCCATTTTTATTGTAATAAGTTCATCGTTGGAACTATCGATGTAATAAGTGTGTGATTGCTACTCTGTTATAAATCCTTCAAGTACTGTGTGTGTCAGCATTACTGATCCAGGGATGACACTGATGCACAGAGATCAGACTGTTTGAGGTCTGGTCCCTACATTCCCTCTAGATCATAGCAAGATAACCAAGCCCTCGACTCAAGACTAATCTTTATTATATATAGCTCACATACTTGATTACATAGATAAGTATCAACACAAAAACTCAAAGCTAGATCAGACTAAACTTTATTCTACTAGATCAAGATATAACAAATAGGATCAAACTAAGAAAATGGTAAAGATGAAAGTGTGATGGTGATACGATACCGGGGCACCTCCCCCAAGCTTGGCAGTTGCCAAGGGGAGTGCCCATACCCATGTCTTTATGTCTCTTCTTCGGAGGTGGTGATGATGGAGTTGTTGATGATGTAGGCTTGTCATCCATCTTCCAAGGCATAAGCTCACCATCGTATAAGGATGATCGAGTCTCTAGGATTCTCAAATCTACAGCCAAACTCATCTTCTTGATTCTATATTCATACTCACAGTTTTGGTTTTGCAGGTCATAGATCTGGGCTTGGAGGTGCTCAATTTTCTCGTGAAGCTTGAAGATGGTCTCCCCAATGTTCTTGGCATCTAGCTTGTGGTTGTTGGTGAACTCCGCGATCATCATGTGGTGGGCTTTGAGTCCGCGTTCCACCATCCCCTAGCACTTTAAAACTTGTTGCTCCATTGCTTCGAGTCTTGTCTCCACGCTTCCGGTCCTCCTTGGTCCCACAACATCGCGGTTGTGCAGCACCCCCTCACACATCTCAATGGTTTGTGGGTGTTGAAGCACCTCCGTGAGGTAGGGGTTGATGACCTTCTCAAAAAACTTGTCCTTGGGGGCGCTTGAAGACGTCATGGTGATCTAGATCTGTCAGAAAAACAGGTCGAAACAAAAGCAGAGGATTTTGTCGTGGTACCATGGTCAAAACCTTCGGGAGATTACATAATGATTTTTTGCCGACCAAAAGAAGTAACACGCAAGAAAGGAGAGTCCGGAGGGCTCACGAGGTGCCCACGAGGCAGGGGGGCGCGCCCAGATGGGTAAGGTGCGCCATCCACCCTCATGGATGCCTCGTGTCCCTTTCATACTACTTTTTATTTTTCCTATTTTTTAAAATATTCCAAAACGGAGAAAAGTTGCTATTAGAACTGTTTTGGAGTCGGTTTACTTACCGTACCATATACCTATTCCTTTTCGTAGTCTGAAACGTTTTGGAAAGTGTCCCTTATGTACTCCTCCGGGGTTATGGTGTCAATAACATTGGTTTCAACATTTATGGGATTACCTGAGATATAATGTTTGATTCTTTGACCGTTCACCACCTTCAGATTTGTGCCTTCGAAGTTGTTGATTTTTATGGCACCAGAATGATAGACCTCCTTGATAACATAAGGACCTTTCGACTTAGAGAGAAGTTTTCCTGCAAAAAATCTTAAGCGAGAGTTGTATAACAAAACATAATCACCTATATTAAACTCATGCTTTTGTATCCTTTTGTCATGCCATCTTTTAACTTTTTCTTTAAACAATTTGGCATTCTCACAGGCCTGGGTTCTCCACTCATCAAGTGAGCTAATGTCAAATAGTCTCTTCTCACCAGCAAGTTTGAAATAATAATTGAGCTCTTTAATGGCCCAATATGCCTTATGTTCTAGTTCGAGAGGTAAGTGACATGCTTTTCCATGAACCATTTTATACGGAGACATACCCATAGGATTTTTATGTGCAGTTCTATAGGCCCATAATGCATCATCAAGTTTCTTGGACCAATTCTTTCTAGATTTACTAATGGTCTTCTGCAAAATTAATTTGAGCTCTCTGTTACTCAATTCTACTTGACCACTAGAATGTGGGTGGTATGGGGATGCAATTCTATGATTAACATCATACTTAGCAAGCATTTTATGAAAAGTACCATGAATAAAATGTGAACCACCATCAATCATTAAATATCTAGGGACTCCAAACCTCGGAAAAATAACTTCTTTAAGCATCTTAATAGAGGTGTTATGATCATCACTACTAGTTGGAATAGCTTCTACCCACTTAGTAACATAATCAAATACAACTAAAATATGTGTATACCCATTAGAGGAAGGAAACGGTCCCATATAATCAAAGCCCCAAACATCAAATGGTTCAATAACAAGTTAATAGTTCATAGGCATTTCTTGACATCTACTAATATTACCAATTCTTTGACATTCATCACAAGACAAGACAAACTTACTGGCATCCTTGAAGAGAGTAGGCCAATAAAAGCCGGATTGCAATACCTTATGTGCAGTTCTATCTCTAGCATGGTGTCCTCCATAAGCCTTGGAGTGACACTTGCTTAGGATCTGTTCCTGTTCATGCTCAGGTACACAACGTCTAATAACACCATCTACTCCTTTATAAAGGTGTGGGTCATCCCAGAAGTAATGTCTTAAATGATAGAATTTTTTTCTTTTGCTGGTATGTGAAACTAGGTGGTATAAATTTAGCAACAATGTAATTAGCATAATCAGCATACCATGGAGCAGTACGAGAAGTATTTATGACAGCTAATTGTTCATCAGGGAAGCTATCATCTATAGGTAGTGGGTCATCAAGAATATTTTCTAACCTAGACAAGTTGTCTGCAACGGGGTTGTCAGCTCCTTTTCTATCAATAATATGTAAATCAAATTCTTATAGCAAGAGAACCCATCTAATAAGTCTAGGTTTAGCATCTTTCTTTTCCATGAGGTATTTAATAGAAGCATGATCAGTGTGAACAGTTACTTTAGAATCAACAATATATGGCCTGAACTTATCACGAGCAAATACAACTGCTAAAAATTCTTTTTCAGTAGTAGCATAATTTCTCTAGGCACTGTCTAGAGTTTTACTAGAATATTGCATAACATTTAATTTCTTATCAACTCTTTGTCCTAGAACATCACCTACAACATAATCACTAGCATCACACATAATTTCAAAGGGTAAATTCCAATCAGGTGGTTGAACTATAGGTGTAGAAATCAAGGCTTTCTTAAGTATTCCAAATGCTTCTACACAATCATCATCAAAGACAAATGGAACATCTTTTTGTAAGAGATTAGTCAGAGGCCTAGAAATTTTTGAGAAGTCTTTAATGAACCTCCTATAAAAATCATCATTACCAAGGAAACTTCTTATACCTTTAATGTCCGTAGGGCACGGCATCTTTTCAATAGCATCAACTTTAGCTTTATCAACTTCAATACCTCTTTCAGAAATTTTATGCCCCAAGACAACACCTTCATTAACCATAAAGTGGCACTTCTCCCAATTCAAGACAAGATTAGTTTCTTCACATCTCTGCTAAACTCGATCAAGGTTGCTTAAGCAATCATCAAAAGAAGTTCCATACACGAAGAAATCATCCATGAAAACCTCAACAATCTTTTCACAAAAGTCAGAGAATATAGCAGTCATACATCATTGAAAGGTAGCAGGTGCATTACATAAACCAAAAAGCATACATCTATAAGCAGAGGTATCGAAAGGGCAAGTAAAAGTGGTATTTTCCTGATCCTCTTTTGACACAGGTATTTGAGAGAAACCAGAATAACCGTCTAGAAAGCTAAAATGTGTATGTTAGTATAATGTTTCTAGCATTTGATCAATAAAAGGTAAGGGGTAATGATCCTTTCTAGTAGCTTTATTTAATTTGCGGAAATCAATTACCATTCTATAACATGTAACAATTCTTTGTGGGATCAATTCGTCTTTATCATTAGGAACAACAGTAATACCTCCCTTCTTAGGGACACAATGGACAGGACTTACCCACTGACTATCAGCAACATGACAAATTATACCTGCCTCCAAAAGCTTTAGTATTTCATTTCTTACCACTTCTTTCATCTTAGGAATTAACCGTCGTTGGTGATCAACAACCGGTTTAGCGTCTTTCTCCAATTTTATTTTGTGCTAGCATAGAGTGGGACCTATACCTTTAAGATCATCAAGAGTATATCCAATAGTAGCATGGTGCTTCTTCAGAGTTTTCAATAATTTCCCTTCTTCCTGCTCTGAAAGGTTAGCACTAATAATAACAAGATATATCTTCTTTTCATCAAGATAAGCATATTTAAGAGTATCAGGTACTGGTTTAAGCTCAAACACGGGATCACCCTTGGATGGAGGAGGATCTCCTAGGATTTCAACAGGCAAGTTGTGTTTCAATAAAGGTCCCTTTTTAAATAATACTTCATCTATTTCCCTTCTTTCATTCATAAGCATATCATTTTCATGGTCAAGCAAATATTGTTCTAAAGGAACATTAGGAGGCACGACAATAGAAGCAAGACGAATAATTTCATCTTTACTAGGAAATTCTATATCATAGGGTTGTCTACTAAATTTAGCAAAATTAAAGTCATGAGACATATCCCCTAAACCAATAGTAACAATATCCTTTTCGCAGTCTATCCTAGCATTAACATTATTCAAGAAGGGTCTACCAAATATAATGGGGCAAAAGTCATCTTGTGGGGAACCAAGAACAAGAAAATCAGTAGGGTATTTAACTTTCCCACTCAAGACTTCAACATCTCTAACAGGCCCAATTGGTGAAATAGTATCTCTATTGGCAAGCTTAATAGTAACATCAATATCTTCTATCTCAGCAGGTGCAATATCATGCATAATTTTTTTGTATAAGGAATGAGGTATTGGACTCGCACTAGCACCCATATCACATAAGCCATGGTAACAATGATCTCCTATTTTAACATAAACAACAGGCATGCCTACAATTGGTCTATGTTTAAATTTAGTGTCGGGTCTAGCAATTCGAGCAGCTTCATTACAGAAGTAAATAACATGCCCATCAATATTATGACCAAGAGTTTCACCATTGCAATACCAGGTTCAAGTTTAATTTGTTCAGAGGGTGTAGGTGTTCTAGCAATACTCTTATGAACCACAGTTGAAGCTTTGGCATGATCCTTTATTCTAACAGGGAAGGGTGGTTTCTCAATATAAGCGGTAGGAACAATAGGATCAACATTATAAGTAATAGTCTTTTCTTCAACTTCAATAGGTTCAACTACTTTTACTTCAATGGGAGGATGATATTTGAACCACTTCTCCTTAGGGAGATCAACATGAGTAGCAAATGATTCACAGAAAGAAGCTACTATCTCAGAGTCAAGTCCATATTAAGTGCTAAATTCACGAAAAGCATTGGTATCCATAAAAGATTTAACACAATCAAACTTAGGTGTTATATCTGACTCCTTACTTTCGTCGAGATCCCAATCTTTAGAGTTGCGTTTAATTCTTTCCAATAAATCCCATTTGAATTCAATAGTCTTCATCATAAAAGAACCAGTACAAGAAGTATCAAGCATGGAGCGATTATTGAGAGAAAGCCGAGCATAACATTTTTAAATAATAATTTCTCTTGAGAGCTCATGATTGGGGCATGATTATAACTTTGAATTAAGCCTCCTCCAAGCTTGAGCGATAATTTCTCCTTCACGAGGCCAAAAATTATATAT
>LR738709.1:160253628-160374334 GCA_902687465.1 Secale cereale
ATATATATATATATATATATATATATATAAAATTACGATCACGATGAACCAGATGCATAGGATAAAACTTCTGATGAAATTCCAATTTCAATTGGTTGTAGTTCCATGATCCCATATCATCACATAGCCTAAACCATGTCAATGCATTTCCCTTCAAAGATAAAGGGAAGGCCTTCCTCTTGATAACATCCTCGGGCATACCTACAAGCTTAAATAATCCACAAACTTCATCCACATAGATTAGGTGCAAATCGGGGTGCAATGTTCCATCTCCTATAAAAGGATTAGCTAGCAGTTTCTCTATCATACCGGAAGGAATTTCAAAGTAAACATTTTCAGTAAGTTCAGTAGGTCGAGGAGCAACTCTTTGCTCTACTGGTCGGGGTGAAGATACCCCGAACAAGCCCCTCAAAGGATTATGTTCCATAGTAACAAGTGACAGTAAATTTCAGCACACTATATAAAATTTTCCTTACCAAAGGTGCTTCACTCCCTGGCAACGGCGCCAGAAAAGAGTCTTGATGACCCACAAGTATAGGGTATCTATCTGAGTCCTTTCGATAAGTAAGAGTGTTGAACCCAACGAGGAGCAGAAAGAAATGATAGGCAGTTTTCAGTAAGTTATTCTCTGCAAGCACTGAAATTATCGGTAATAGATAGTTTTGTGATAAGGTAATTTGTAACGAGCAACAAGTAACAAAAGTAAACAAGATGCAGAAAAGTGGCCCAATCCTTTTTGTTGCAAAGGACAAGCCTGGACAAACTCTTATATAAGGAAAAGCGCTCCCGAGGACACATGGGAATTATCGGCAAGCTAGTTTTCATCATGCTCATATGATTCACGTTCGTTACTTCGATAATTTGATATGTGGGTGGACCGGTGCTTGGGTACTCCCTTCGTTGGACAAGTATCCCACTTATGATTAACCCCTCTCGCAAGCATCCGCAACTTCAAAAGAAGAATTAAGGTAAACCTAACCATAGCATAAAACATATGGATCCAAATCAGCCCCTTACGAAGCAACGCATAAACTAGGGTTTAAGCTTCTGCCACACTAGCAACCCATCATCTACTTATTACTTCCCAATGCCTTCCTCTAGGCCCAAACAACGGTGAAGTGTCATGTAGTCGACGTTCACATAACACCACTAGAGGAAAGTCAACATACATCTCATCAAAATATCGAACGAATACCAAATTCACATGACTACTTATAACAAGACTTCTCCCATGTCCTCAGGAACAAACATAACTAATCACAAATCATGTTCATGTTCATAACCAGATGGGTATTAATATGCATAAAGGATCTGAACATATGATCTTCCACCGATTAAAGCAACTAGCAAAAACTACAAAGAGTAATCAACACTACTAGCAACCCACAGGTACCAATCTGAGGTTTTGGGACAAAGATTGGAATCAAGAAATGAACTAGGGTTTGAGAGGAGATGGTGCTGGTGAATATGTTGATGGAGATTGACCCCCTCCCGATGAGATGATCGATGGTGATGACGATAGTGATGATTCCCCCGTTCCGAAGGGATGTTTCCCCGGCAGAACAGCTCCGCCGGAGCCCTAGATTGGTTTCGCCAGGTTCTGCCTCGAGATGGCGGCGCTTCGTCCCGAAAGCTTCCTTCTTATTTTTTCCAGGGAAAAATACACCTTATATCAGAATATGGGCATCGGGGGGCTTCCAGGTGGCCCACGAAGCAGGGGGCGCGCCCCCCACCCTCGTGGACGGTGGGTGGCCCCCTCTGGTGCTTTCTTCGCCCAATATTTTTAATATATTCCCAAACTGACTTTCGTGGAGTTTCAGGACTTTTTGAGTTGTGCAGAATAGGTCTCTAATATTTGCTCTTTTTCCAGCCCAGAATTCCAGCTGCCGGCATTCTCCCTCTTCATGTAAACCTAGTAAAATAAGAGAGAAAAGGCATAAGTATTGTGATATAATGTGTAATAACAACCCATAATGCAATAAATATTGATATAAAAGCATGATTCAAAATGGACGTATCAGTCGTCTACGGCTTCTACCCATTGTCCCCTTTGGACATTTTCCCTTTACCTCTCCAACAGCGCACCAACATGTACGCAAGTGCACGAGAAAGTAATCTCAAGAAGATGCACGAAGATACAAGGGCAACGATCGAGCACCAAGTACATCGCCTCGCCACCAAGCTCAACGCCCACAAGACACCAAGGGTGTTCAAACCGAGAGATCTCATATGGCTTCATCTTCGCAAGGACTGATTCCCCAACAAGCGCAAGTCCAAACTCCTAGCTTGACCCGATGGACCCTACAAGGTGTTAGCACATTACAACAACAATGCTTACAAGATCGACATTCCATGCAACTAGTACAATGTGAGTGATACCTTCAACGTCAAGGATCTCTCTCCTTTCCATGGTGATGAAGATTTTGATCCGAGGTCGTATCTTTCCCAAGGGAGGGGAGATGATGCAGAGCATCCCAAGATCATCCCCATGGACCTATCTTCATCTTACCAAGTGCCAAGTGGACCCATGACATGTGCCCGTGCAAGAGCTTTCGAGACCGAGGTGACATCTCTCCTTAACCAACTTCCATGTGAATCATGTGATACATGGCTACTACTTCAAATGGAATTACTTTGCATACTCAGTTGCCAAGAAGAACCCTCGAAGAGGCTAATGAAGATGGACAAGTCCCCAAGCCCACAGAGGAAGAGAAACACCGAGCGGAACCGGAGAAGAATCCAGGTCCCGGACATCCGTCCCCCAAGAACGGACATCCGGCCCCTAAAGCATCTACAGCAGCCGAGCCCCCACAGCCGAAGCTACAGGGGTCGGACTTCCGGCCAGGCCCTGGACATCCGGCCATGCCCCGGACATCCGGCCCGCCAGCCCTGAAATCCGGCAGTTCTATAGAAGCATACCCGTGGCTCAACCCCGCCAGCCGCCCGGACATCCGGCCTCTAATGCCTGCGTGAATTTTGTCTGGGCCAAAGCCCATGTATCCCCTCGCCCCTATGGACTATAAATAGACCCCTACCTCTTCCTAGTTAGGGTTAGCATTGTGATATCTCATCTAGACTTAGAGCATTGCTCATCCTTAGTGGTTCATTTCTACGAGAGACCGCGGCCTCTACAAAGAAGATCCACACGGATTCAAGTCCTTCTCCGAGAGAAGATTCAAGACCTCCGCACAGAGAAGACTACCGCCACTTGTATCGTCCGTCGTTGATTTTGGATCGTGTATCTCTTTATGTTCCCGGATCTAGTATATGTGTGACTACTTCTTGTTGAAATGAGTGTTTTCCCCTCATTTCCCTCGTGTTTCCCCCTCATGTTCTTCGTGTTCTTCGTGGCATCCTTCTCCAATCATGAATGATCGGCCTAGATTGGGTTGACCCCGCATCACAACGTGTCAAGCATTAAGCATACCAAAGTCACAACAACATCAGTCTTAGAACATACTAGATACTAGGGATCATGCCCTAACAAATTTAACTTGCCCACCTAGCTGCCCCCCTCCGGTGGTTCTTGGCTCTAGTATTCTTCTTTATTCATATAAAAAAACCTCGCAAAGTTTAGTTCCAATCCGAGAACTTTTATATCTGCACAAAAACAACACCATGGTAGTTCTGCTGAAAACAATGTCAGTTCGGGTTAGTTTCATTCAAATCATGCAAACTAGAGTCCAAAATAAGAGTAAAAGCATTAGGAAAAGTAGATATGACAGTGAAAGCACAAGTGCTCCCTGGGTGATTTTCGTAATTAATGTCAACATAACTCTTGTTGGACTAATACTTTTAGCTAGTATATTTCAGATGAGATCAACAATGGAGTGGCATGGACAAGGGGATGTGGAACCCCTTGAAGATGCTAAGGACAGAATATTGGCAAAAGCTCAAAGTTCAGGACTCTACATTTTCTATTTCAGTGATCCAAGATCACGATCAGTCCATAGGAAAGCCAATACTATTAAAAGGGGGTGATGTTTTGCTTAATGGCTTGCTTGCTCAAAGTGCTTAGTCATATGCTCCAAGCCCTCAACCACTTTCTCATATCCACATATGTCCTAAACCTAAAGTCAAACTCGCCCCCCCCCCGATTTGAACTATCCGGCTCCATCGAGTTCACTTGACATAGCCACTGCCAAAATCCTAACCAGTTCGGTCTCACCGATAGGGATCTCGGTCTCACCAAGATGGGAATGCCAACTCTCTGTTTCCTATTTGAAACATTTCGGTCTAACCGAGATGTGAGAATCGGTCTCCCCGAGTTAGCATTGCGAACTCTCTGTTGCCTCTTCGTGACATTTTAGTCTCACCGAAATGAGCGAATCGGTCCCACCGAGTTTGTGTGACCAACCCTCTGTGTGCCTATTACAGAAATCGGTCTAACCAAGTTGATGTGATCGGTCTCACCGAGATTACGTTATGCCCTAACCCAAATTAAATCGGTTCCACCGAGTTGACCAAGTCGGTCCCACCGGAAAGCCTAATGTTCACATTTTGACCTAAACCGGTCTAACCGAGTTTCACCATTCGGCCCCACCGAGTTTGGAAATCTACGTGTAACAGCTAGATTTTGTGTGGAGGCTATATATACCCCTCCACCCACTCTTCATTCGTGGAGAGAGCCATCAGAACAAGCCTACACTTCCATTACTCATTTTCTGAGAGAGAACCACCTACTCAAGTGTTGAGATCAAGATATGTCATTCCTACCACATAAATCTTGTTCTCTAGCCTTCCCCAAGTTGCTTTCCACTCAATTTCTTCTTCCACCATATCCAAATCTGTGAGGAGCTGTTTGAGTGTTGGGGAGACTATCATTTGAAGCATTTGAGCAAGGAGTTCATTATCAACACATAGTCTATTACCTTTTGGAGAGTGGTGTCTCCTAGATTGGTTAGGTGTATGTCAGCATTCTGGGAACGGGGGTACCCAGACTTGCCTGCCTGTGGCCCAGCGCGTGGCTCATCACGCGGCCTAGTACGGCCCAACCTCTTCAGAAACATTCAAGACCCTCGCGAGGGGCCGAGCCTCGCGAGGCGGACGATGCAAGACCTCCCCTAGGGTGGCTTCACTAGGCTGGCCCGTGAGGAATGGAGATATCAAGGCAAGGGGCACCTCGCGAGGCCCTCGTGACGTGAGAAGTGACGACCAAGGCCAGGCGGGCGCCAGCGGGCGTAGGGTGCTAGTTTCCTCTTAGGTTCTAAAGGGGCAGGCGCATGCGAGGAGTCCCGAGGCGTGAGACAAAGGTTTCCATATCGGTGCAACAAGACAAAGACCAGCAGGACGACGGAGCAGAGGTCATCGCGAAGCCCACGGCAGTGTCACCACCAGAGTCTTTGGCAGGTGAAGACCACCTTTTGTCAGGATAGCTTGTACTAGCTGCCCCCTTCAAATTTGGCCGTTGTGGGATCCCTTCCCACTCAATATTTGGGAAGAGGACCCGTGCCTCCATAAATAGGACTAGCCATCACCATAGAAAGGGATGGGATCATTACAACCGCCCAGACACCCACAAGCTCACTCGAGCACAAGAACACCTCTCCTCAGGAAGTTGTCCCCCATGTACTAGTTCTTCTTCAGCCTACAAGACAATTCACTAGACCACACTGGATTAGGGTATTACACCACAACGGTGGCCCGAACAAGTATAAACCTTGTGTCCCTTACTCTTCGGGTCTGACGAGCTAGGCCTAGGGATCGGCGAGTGGACGAGCTAGGGCGGAAGGAGAGATCTTCGTGCACACCCTAGAGTTCGAACCACAAGTGTTTTGCCGGAACCCAAGATCCGACATTTGGCGCGCCAGGTAGGGGGTGCGCCGGATCTTTTCTTCCGTTGATCGGTTCGTCACCACTCCGTAGTCCCGATGGCCGATGATCAGGGGGCTCATGCCAACCGTTGGGCGGCCTGGCCCATGCGGGCAACGCCGTCTACCCATGAAGGTCTCAAACCTGCACTCCAGGCGGCCCCGCACCGCCTGGCACCGCTGGCCGCGGACGGCGTGGACCCGCAACCACCGCCTTGGCGTCACGGCAAGCGCGCTCTGCGGCGCGATCTGCGAGCCACGCCGCGGCAACAGCACCCTACACCCGACAGGAGCAGGCGAATACGAGGGCTGCGCTCATCGTGGCACGAGAACTATTATGATGCAGGTTGGACGAGGGTGGCCGCGACGTACTGCTGGAACGCGTCGCCGAACTACTGAGCTGCGCTTGCCGGGGTGCGCCGCCGTTCTGCTCCTCACCCCTGTAACATCCCAAATTTTCAATTTGGAATGTTATACATAGGTCATCTTGAATATCATATTTTATTTGCATTTGTGTGTCATGATCCTCGAAATTCTAATCTACTCAAGGACCCACTGAGAGAGTTGGGGATTTCACCGTTTTGATATTTGAATTTTCTCAAATATCGGAACGAGGATCATATTGGTTTTAATAGTTTTTCTCTTCGAAAATATTTTTATATTAAAATATGTGAGTGGTGATAATATTACTTCCACAAAACAAATGAAATATTAGAGGAAAAATATTAAAATCAAATATTTTATTTTATTTGGATTTTATTCAATTAGGAAAAAATACGCGTTTTTCAAAATTGCTTTTAGATCCGGGAAAAATGTTCACTTTGTCCTAAATATTATTAGAGGACGGCGAAAATATATTTCGGAATTTTTCCAATCCGTTTAGTATTTCTTTTGTTAGTTTTTCTGCGTCAGGACTATTTAAAAAAAAGTCAAACCGACCTACTGGTCGTAACCGACCCGGACTCTCCCGGGCCGACTTTATAAGCCAAGGCCTAGCCGCCCGAAGCCCCAGCCCCCGTAACCCTAGCGCCGCCAGCCGCCGCCGCCCTAGCCACCGCCGCCACTGCGCCCCGCCGCCGCACCGCGCTGCCTCGCCGTCCCACCGCGCCACGCCGCCTCGCTGCCCCGCCGCCGCCGTCGGAGATGCCGCCACCGGTTTTTCTTCGGGTTAGGAAAAAATCGCGGTTTTCTATAAAACCCTAAATCGGTTTTTTTTTCTTCGTTAGATCGGTTCAGTTTTTCTCGGTTTAGTTATTTAGCGGACGTTTGTCCGTTCGTTCATTTTAACGAACGCTTTTAGTCTTTTAGTTATAAACAGCGAATGTTCGTTCGTTAGCCTGTTCGTCTCGTTTTCTTTTTCAGGGTTTTTCCGTGATTATTTTCGATCGCGATTTCTGCCCTGATCTTCGTTTTAGTATAACTTTTCGCTCGTTAGTCGGAATCAGGTGAAACAAGTGCCTAGATCTTCGTCTCGAAGACATCTTTCTGTTCAAGCAACTTGAAGAAGATTTAGGTACTTTAAAATTTTAACTTTAGTATAATTTAGTAAACGGATCTTGTTTCTTTCGTGGTTTGAGTTTCGTTGCTCCGTTTGATTTGATTCTTTTTGCAAACCAGAGTTCTTCAGTTGAACCTTCTGGTTAGATCTTCTTATTTGAGTTTTACCCGTGCATCTTTGCTTGGTTGCTTATGTATGATATTGTTTGTTTGCGATAGAATTCCTGGAGTGCGAAGCGTGTTCCTACGAGTCCCTAGGTTTTGCGAATCGTCAGTAAGGAAAGTAACACTTTGATCATACCCTTTATTACCCAGTTTTTATGCATTAGTTCAACCGTCACACATTGCATGAGTAGGATCTCTTAACATGTGGGTCTGGGAGGTAGATTGTGGTAGAACCTATTACCTGCTTTATTATCAAAACCCTAGGAGTTACTTCTACGTTATGCTTAGGTTGCCATGCTATGCTCGTAGACGTGGATTGGGTTTGAGAGTATCCATGATAGATGTGAGATTGTTAATTAATGGTTCAACTTAAGGTGGCTAATTTAATACACATCTGGGTGGATTGGTTGTTGGGCACCTGGAGAATCCAGTGTTGTCCTAGGAAATCCCGGAGGAACCGTGTGATTATCCTATGGAATCCCACCGAGGCTTAAAGGGATCATAATACTATTCATGCTAGAAACTTCCGTGTGCAGCCACAATGCCATTATTGGCTCTGGCATAGTTGAGTATGTTGTGTGAGCTCTTTTAGTGGTGGACTAGCATACATAGGGGAAAGTAGGTGTACCGGTCCACCCGGGGTAAAGAGTAAATGCTTTTGAAAGACTCTGTCTCGGTCATCCGCTTCTCAAACACCATGCAGTGCGAAAAACCAATAGAGGAGATCGAGTCTTATGGGGAAAAGTGTGCAAACCTCTGCAGAGTGTACAAACTAATCATGATTAGTCGTGTCCCCTGTTATAGACATCTTGAGTATCTGGTATTTGAATTATTGGATTGATCTCATCACTCTAAAACTAATTTGTTGGGTTAATAAAGATGGCTTTAATTGGGATTGAGTTGGAGGAACCTTCTCAATGATGTTTCAACTACCATGATAGTCAAAATAAAATTTATTCCATTGTTGTAGGAAAAAATTGGCTTTATGCAAAACAGTATAACCTTAGAGCCTTCACCAGCCATATATGCATGTAGTGTTAGCATTTATCAGTTACTTGCTCTACTGTGTTATCTTGCCAGCATATTCCATGTGCTGACCCGTTTCGGGCTGCAACATATCATGTTGCAGACTTTTTAGAAGAAGAATAAGGTGAGCTAGGTCGTTTGTCATGCACTCAGTTATGCCGTTGGAGTTGATGGACTCACTTTATCTTCCAAGCCTTCCGCTATTATCGTGTTAGATGGCCTTATGCCATATATTTTTGTAATAAGTTCTCTTTTGAGACATTCGATGTAATAAGTGTGTGATTGCCACTCTGTTATAAACCCTTCAAGTACTGTGTGTGTCAGCATTACCAATCCAGGGATGACACAGAACACGGAGACTTCGGTCCATTCGAATCATAGTCGCTACAAGATGGTATCAGAGCACACACTGAATGTAGGACACGAACACTAAGATAAGCCTTAGGTCACTCTTCTCTACTCATTTCAGACTCCTCTCCATTTCTAGTCCTTAGGATGGTGGACTCAAGGAACAAGTTTACCCAACCGGATGAAGACACACCTTTTGGACGGCACTTGAAGGAAGTCACTAGGCACCTGAACATCGGAATACCAAGCTTCACCGAGACCTACAATGCCCCTGTACCAGAAGAGGAGCGATGGAATATTCAAGTTCAAATTCCCAGGAGGACATTCATGCCAGTCACTGAGCCCATAGAGTTTTCCTTTGATGCACCAACCTGGAGCCTAGGTAAGAGTATGGCCGCCCACATTGCCGTGAGACGAATTGGAGAAGTCTACAAACAGGAGCTGAAGGATACTATCTATGAGATATGTGGGCGCCGAGATGAACAATGGGATATGATCAGTACCTAGAAGGACGAGTCTATTGCAGTTTTCATCCAAGAGTTAAACCAGCACATTCGTCGACATGAGCACTAGATGTGCGTAGGAATGATAGACTTGAAGAAGGCGTTAACCAGGAACACGGAGCTAGAAGAGGAACTCAAGTCTTCATGTGACGGATATGAGGAGGAAATCGCAATACTTGTGGAGAAGAATGACGACTTGACAAGGAAGCTAGGAGTATTCATGGGAGACCCCACGCCAGGAGGAGAAGACGACGAACCCAAGGAGATTCGTTCTGAGGACTACATCATCATCGACGACACCGACTCAGACCCTGATGATAATGATGAAGACTATGAAGATGAAGCTGGAGCAGATATCATGGAATCTTCCACCGATCAAAATTTCTAGATGACCACCATATGAATATTAGTTTTCCCCCATATAGTAGAAGTCCGAGCCCTTTTGTAACGTTAGTTCTAGACCTTTTGTATGCCCTTGCTTGAAATTTATTGGTGTGATATGATTGTGTTTGTCTCATGTGCATGTGGGTAGTGAATTTCCCCCCTAGACCTCATTCTATTGTAATCTCTTCCCTCCGCACCCATCAGATGCCTCCGAGACGTGAGCCCAGATTTGAGTTTTCCCCTGAGCTCACCCAATTGATCCAACAGCAGAACACTTTGATGCAACTTCTTGTCCAGAACAACAACAACAACAACAACAACAACAACAACAACAACAACAACAGCAACAGCAACAGCAACAGCAACAGCAACAGCAACAGCAACAGCAACAGCAACAGCAACAGCAACAGCAACAGCAACAGCAACAACAACAACAACAGCAACAGCAACAACAACAACAACAACAACAACCCTCCACCACCGCCACCAGTGAACAACCTAGCCCGTTTTCTGAGGTTGCAGCCGCCGGTGTTTTCCAGTAGCGTCGAGCCGATAGTTGCTGATGACTGGCTACACAAGATTGGAAGAGAGTTGACCATCATAGGTTGCACAGATACTGAGAAGGTGAGTTTTGCCGCACATCATTTGGATGAACCAGCAGCCTCATGGTGGGAGAATTACACAACCACTTTCCCTATAGCCAATGTCACTTGGGATCAGTTTCAGCAAGCTTTTCGCACCGCCCATGTCTCAACTGGGGCTATGAGCATGAAGAAGCGTGAGTTTCGCAACTTACGCCAAGGAAATCGTACTATGGCTCAGTACGTAGATGAGTTTAGTACTCTATCTCGTTATGCCCCTGATGATATGGCCACAGATGTCGCGAAGCAGGAGAATTTTATGGAAGGGCTGAATGACGAGATGAGCATACAGTTGATGGTGGCAACATTCAACAACTAGCAGGAGCTGGTGGATAAGGCTCTTCTGATTGAAGGGAAGCAGCAGCAGATTGAGAGCCGCAAGAGGAAGTATGGACAAGGAAAGAACAATTCTGGAGCCCAGCAGAAGCCCCGTTTCACCCCGAACTCGGGAGGATATACCCATAACCATGGAGGCCACACCCATAATGGAGGGAGTTCTCATAACCACAATGGCCCCAAGAATGGGAATGGGAATGGAGCAAGCAATAATCAAAACCGCTACACTCCAGACACACCTGCCAAGAGGGATCTAGGTCACATTACCTGTTTCAAGTGCGGGAAGAATGGACACTACGCCACGGAGTGCCCTGAAGCGAAGAATGGGAACGGAAATGGAAGCTCTGGGAAGAATCCCAACCCTTTCAACAGGGGACAAGTGAACCACATGAATGTGGAGGAGGTTGAAGAGCAGCCTGATGCAGTTGTCGGTAAGTTTTTGGTTATGTCATTTACCACAATAGTTTTTTTTTGATACTAGTGCATCACATTCGTACATTTCAAGGGGATTTGTGGATAGATATAAGTTGCCCACCCAAGTACTTAAGACACCTATGTTAGTAAGCTCACCAGGAGCAGAGTATATGTCAAGTCAAGGATGTTTTCAGATGCCATTGACCATTGGACGCCATGTTTTCCCCTCAGACCTGATAATTTTAGAGTCACAAGGATTGGATGTGATACTAGGTATGGATTGGCATATGGATTGGATATCAATGTATAGAGGGAACATCGATTGTGCTAGTAAGTCTATTCTACTTACCACCCCGGAGGGAAAAAGGATCAAGTATGTATCTAGGCATGCGCCTAGGAGGACACAAGTAAATTCTCTCTCGGGATTTGTTCAGGAGGAAGTGCCTGTAGTGAAAGATTACCCGGATGTATTTCCAGAGGAGCTACCAAGCATGCCGCCAGATCGGGACATTGGGTTTTTGATAGAACTATTGCCAGGCACCGGACCAATATCGAAGAGACCATACCGGATGCAAGCGAATATCTGGAGGAGATCAAGAACTAGGTGAAGATGTTATTGGAGAAAGGATTCATTCGACAAAGTTCATCACCCTGGGGAGCCCCAGTGCTCTTGGTCGAGCAGAAGGATGGATCTTTAAGAATGTTCGTTGATTATCGGGCACTCAATGAAGTGACGATTAAGAATAAGTACCCACTGCCGATGATCAATGATTTGTTCGACCAACTTCAAGGAGCTAAAGTATTCTGCAAAATCGATCTACGATCGGGATACCACCAGTCGAATATCTGAGAAAAGGATATACCTAAGACAACTTTCACCACAAGGTATGGGCTATATGAGTATACGGTTATGTCATTTGGATTGAGTAATGCCCCTGCCTATTTCATGAGTATGATGAATAAGGTGTTCATGGAGTTCTTGGATAAGTTTGTCGTGGTATTCATCGATGATATTTTGGTGTATTCGAAGAACAAAGAGGAACACAAGGAACATTTGCGTTTGGTTCAGAAGCTCAGAGAACACCAATTATATGCCAAATTCAGCAAATCTGAGTTTTGGTTGAAGGAAGTTGGATTCTTAGGACATGTTATATCAGGAGAAGATATATCAGTGGACCCTACCAAGGTTCAGTCAGTCACTGAGTGGTTGGCACCCACCTCAGCTAGAGAAATCCACAGTTTTCTTGGACTCGCAGGATATTACCGGAGATTCATAAAGAATTTCTCCAAGATTGCAAAGCCTATGACGGCATTGTTGAAGAAGTACACAAAGTTCTAATGGACTGAAGATTGCGAAGAAAGTTTTCAAGAGTTGAAGAAACATTTGACGACAGCCCCAGTGCTGATCTTGCCAGATATATGCAAGGATTTCCAAGTGTATTACGACGCTTCACGCTTAGAACTTGGAGGAGTACTCATGCAGGATGGAAGAGTTGTTTCTTATGCATCCCATCAATTCCGATCGCATGAGTTGAATTATGCCACGCATGATTTAGAGGTAGCAGCTATAGTGCATGCGCTCAAAACCTGGAGACATTTCCTTATTGGAAACTGTTGTGATGTGTAGACGGATCACAAGAGTCTGAAGTACATTTTCAACCAGAAGGAACTGAACCTCAGACAGAGGAGGTGGTTGGATCTCATAAAGGATTACGATATGAAGCTGCACTATCATCTAGGCAAGGCCAATGTCGTTGCAGACACTTTGAGCCGGAAGAGTTATGTCAATACCCTAGTGAACGGAGGATTGCCACCGGAGTTAGAAGAAGATCTCAGGGAGATTCATTTGGAGATAGTTCCTAGAGGTTTTGTTGCAGCCTTCGAGGCTCAGTCAACATTATTGGGAAAAATACGAGAAGCTCAGAAGGATGACAAAGAAATTGCAGAATTAAAGGAGAAGATGAGTGAAGGAAAAGCCAAGGGTTTTTGTGAGGACGAACACGACACCTTGTGGTTTGAGGACCGAGTTTATATGCCCAACAACGCCGAGATCAGGAAGTTGATAATACATGAAGCACATGATTCGCCATACTCGATACACCCCGGAAACACTAAGATGTATTTGGACTTGAAGGAACATTTCTGGTGGACGGGAATGAAGAAGGACATTGCCGAGTATGTAGCCATATGTGATGTATGTCAGAGAGTGAAGGCAGAACATCGGAAGCCAGCAGGATTACTTCAGCCTATGCTGATACCCAAAAGGAAGTGGGACAAACTTGGCATGGACTTTATCACCGGATTACCCAGGACCCGATCGGGATATGACTCTATCTAGGTAGTAGTGGATCGCTTGACCAAAGTAGCCAACTTTATCCCTGTGAAAACCACCTATACCAGTGCGAAGTTGGCCAAGATATACATGACCAGGATTGTGTGTCTACACGGAGTTCCGAGGACCATCGTATCAGATAGAGGAACACAGTTTACTTCAAAGTTTGGCATCAGTTACACCAAACATTGGGTACCAGGCTAGAGTTCAGTACAGCCTTTCACCCGCAGACTGATGGACAGACCGAGAGAGTCAATCAGATTCTGAGGATATGTTGAGAGCTTGCGCGCTAGATTATGGATCTAGTTGGGATGACAACTTGCCCTACACGGAATTTTTGTACAACAATAGTTACCAGGCAAGTTTGAAGATGGCACCGTTCGTAGCATTGTATGGAAGGAGATGCCGAACGCCGTTGATGTGGGATGGAGTCGGAGACCATCAGTTATTTGGACCGGATCTGATTAAAGAGTCAGAAGAGAAGGTTAAGCTGATTCGAGATAGAGTAAAGGTAGCTCAGTCCAGACAGAAGAGTTATGCAGACTCAAAACGCCAGGAGGTAGTGTATGAAATCGAAGACCGAGCGTACCTGAGAGTGTCACCCCTGAGAGGTGTTAAGCATTTCGGAGTTAAGGGAAAGTTAGACCCAAGATTTGTGGGACCATATCGTGTTTTGGAACGCATGGGAGAGGTGGCCTACAAGTTAGAGTTACCCGAAGGATTGTCAGGAGTTCATGATATGTTTCACGTTTCCCAGCTAAAGAAGTGCCATCTTGAAATGGCCGATATTCCTCTGAGAGATACAGTGTCCCTGGAAGCAATTCAGCTGGATAGTGATCTAACTTACAAGGAGAAACCAGTCAAGATCCTTGAGTTTGCAAGCAGAGTCACCCGCAGCAAGGTTATCAAGTTTTGCAAAGTTCTGTGGAGCCAGCATACCGAGGATGAAGCCACCTGGGAACGAGAGGATGATCTACGCAAGGACCACCCACACCTATTTTCTAGCCAACCCGAATCTCGAGGGCGATATTCATCTTAAGGGGGGTAGGTTTGTAACATCCCAAATTTTCAATTTGGAATGTTATACATAGGTCATCTTGCATATCATATTTTATTTGCATTTGTGTGTCCCGATCCTCGAAATTCTAAGCAACTCAAGGACCCACGGAGAGAGTTGGGGATTTCACCGTTTTCATATTTGAATTTTCTCAAATATCAGAACGAGGATCATATTGGTTTTAATTGTTTTTCTCTCCGAAAATATTTCATATTAAAATATATGAGTGGAGATAATATGACTTCTCCAAAACAAATGAAAATATTCGAGGAAAAATATTAAAATCAAATATTTTATTTTATTTAGATTTTATAGCTATTTTATTTGATTAGGAAAAATACACATTTTGCAAAATTGCATTTAGGTCTCGGGAAAATGTTCACTTTGTCCTAAATATTATTAGAGGACAGTGAAAATTTATTTCGGAATTTTTCGACTCCGTTTAGTATTTTTTTTCTTTGTTTTTCTGTGTCACGACTATTTTAAAAAGAAAGTCAAACCGACCTACGGGCCGTAACCGACCCGGACTCTGCCGGGCCGGCTTTATAAGCCGAGGCCCAGCCGCCCGAAGCCCCAGCCCCCGTAACCCTAGCGCTGCGAGCAGCCGCCGCCGCTGCGCCCCGCCGCCGCGCCGCGCCGCCTCGCCGCCCCACCGCGCCACGCCACGCCGCACCGCCGTGCCTCGCCGACCCGCCGCCGCCGGTGTCGCCGCCGCCGCCGGAGACGCAGCCACCGGTTTTTCTTCGGTTTAGGCAAAAATCGCGGTTTTCTATAAAACCCTAAATCGTTTTTTTTCGTTAGATCGGTTCGGAATCAGGTGAAACAAGCGCCTAGATCTTTGTCTCGAAGACCTATTTCTGTTTAACCAACTTGAACAAGATTTTGGTACTTTAAAATTTTGACTTTAGTACAATTTAGTAAACGGATCTTGTTTCTTTCGTGGTTTGAGTTTCGTTGCTCCGTCTGATTTGATTCTTTTTGCAAACCGGAGTTCTTCAGTGGAACCTTCTGTTAGATCTTCTTATTTGAGTTTTACCCGTGTATCTTTGCTTGGTTGCTTATGTATGCTATTTTTTGTTTGTGATAGAATTCTCGGAGTGCGAAGTGTGCTACTATGAGTCCCTAGGTTTTGTGAATCGTCAGCAAGGCAAGTAACACTTTGATCATACCCTTTATTACCCAGTTTTTATGCATTAGTTCAACCGTCACACATTGCATGAGTAGGATCTCTTAACATGTGGTTCTGGGAAGTAGATTGTGCTAGAACCTATTACCTGCTTTATTATCAGAACCCTGGGAGTTACTTCTACGTTATGCTTAGGTTGCCATGCTATGCTCGTAGACGTGGATTGGGTTTGAGAGTATCCATGACAGATGTGAGATTGTTAATTAATGTTTCATTTTAAGGTGGCTACTTTAATACACATCTGGGTGGATTGGTTGTCGGGCACCTGGAGAATCCAGTGTTGTCCTAGGAAATCCCGGAGGAACCGTGTGATTATCCTATGGAGTTCCACCCAGGCTCAAAGGGGTCATAAGACTATTCATGCTACAAACTTCCGTGCGCAGCCACAATGCCATTATGGGCTCTGGCAAATTTGAGTATGTTGTGTGAGCTCTTTCAGTGGTGGACTAGCAGATAAATGGGAAAGTAGGTGTACCGGTCCACCCAGGGTAAAGAGTAAATGCTTCTGAAAGACTATGTCTCAGTCATCCGTTTCTCAAACACCGTGCAGTGCGAGAAAACCAATGGAGGAGATCGAGTCTTGTGGGGAAAAGTGCGCAAACCTTTGCAGAGTGTACAAACTAATCATGATTAGCCGTGTCCCCGGTTATGGACATCTTGAGTATCTGGTATTTGAATTATTAGATTGATCTCATCACTCTAAAACTAATTTGTTGGGTTAATAAAGATGGCTTTAATTATGATTGAGTTGGAGGAACCTTCTCAATGATGTTTCAACTACCATGATAGTTAAAATAAAATTTATTCCTTTGTTGTAGGAAAAAAATTGGCTTTATGCAAAACATAATAACCTTAGAGCCTCCACCATCCATATATGCATGTTGTGTTAGCATTTATCAGTTACTTGCTCTACTGTGTTATCTTGCCAGCATATTCCATGTGTTGACCCGTTTCGGGCTGCAACATATCATGTTGCAGACTTTTCAGAAGAAGAGTAAGGTGCGCTAGGTCGTTTGTCATGCACTCAGCTATGCCATTGGAGTTGATGGACTCACTTTATCTTCCAAGCCTTCCGTTGTTATCGTGTTAGATGGCCTTATGCCATATATTTTTGTAATTAGTTCTCTTTTGAGACATTCGATGTAATAAGTGTGTGATTGCCACTCTGTTATAAATCCTTCAAGTAATGTGTGTGTCAGCATTACCGATCCAAGGATGACACAGCAAAGAGACTTCGGTCCATTCGGATCGTGGTCGCTACACCCCCGCCCCAGGTCACGAGCGAGGCACCGGCGAGGTCCAGACAGCCTCGCGCGCCCCCTAGGGCGATGGGGAGACCTGACGACACCAATATGAGCACTCGCGCCATCCGTCCGACCGCAGCGACTTCGTCACTTGCGGGAGCAAGCTCCGGCGGCCCCTTACGAGGGTACACCGGAGAACAACTCAGTGGTCGTCAAGGCCAGGTGCCGCTGCTAGAGGCACAAGGCGCAGGGCACTCAGGCGGTGCCCCCAGTGGGGCGGCCGACGAAGCTTACGTGCCCCGCATGGAGGACCTGACATACGTGTTCAGGGAAGGCCCCAATGCCTTCCTCGGGCCGAGATGGAATGGCGGGACGCTCGAGGAAGAAGATTACCATGGATCGCCTATGGGCTCCGTTGACCCCTTCGGCGATGACGACAGAGCGCAGCAGGTATCACAGCAGCAGGCATGTGCTAACAATGGACTGCAGGTGAAGCGAACCACGGCGATGCTCGGAGACCTGAGAGCGGCCGCTCCGCCCTCGACCAGAGCAGAATGCTGGGGGTTGCGCGTGGAGGGCCTGGAGCAGCGGCCTCCCCCGCGACGCGAGGAGTAGGGAAGTATGCGAAAGTAGGTCCTCTGAGCATCACCAAGCCTACACCCGGCTTTGGGCCCGTGGTCGCCGAGGGCGCTGCTAGCGTCCCCCTTGCCTCCTTGGTCCTGTCCTCGTTTCGAGTCGCCCCAACGGAGGTCGGGGGTGGCGCAAGGCGGGGCCCTCGTCTGGCGATATGAAGTAAGGCTCACGCCTGTGAAGGTCTCCGCTCGTGACACTCTCACGTAATAATGAGTGGGGCTGTACACGCCCCAGAGTCTCCGGAGAGCCGCCCTCGGGCCTCGGGGGCTCCCTCCCACGTCCTAGTGGCAGCACTTAGATCTGCGCTGGTGAGAAGACTTGAAGACTAGATAGGTGCCGGACGAGGCTATTTGCTTTCCTCGCCTTTCTTTGTAATTGGATTCACTGTGACTTTTTGAATTAAATTTGAAGTCTTGCTCGTTGCCGAAATGGTGGGGGGGGGGGTTTCATTGATTTCTGCTGGATTTTGCCGCTTCTGGCTGTCTTGCGGATATTACCCCGGTCCCTTCGGCTCGGGGACCAGAAGGTTGATCCCACTTGGTGGTCCGTTGTAACCTTGGCAGGATTCCCTCGGGGCAAGAGCCTACGCGCCGCAAATTTGTTGCGTAGGCATCCTGCCACGGCTAACGGGACACCCCGGGGAGCAGGGCCATGTGTTGCTCAGGAGACTCAAGGCCACGGGCCCCTAGCGGTCTACCCCAGGAGGTAGGCGAACCCACAGCCTCGTAACCCACACGAGGCCAGGTAAGATCTAGGTGAGTTAGAACGGCAACTCAACTCAAAAAACTCGAGGACACACGTCCCGGGTTCGGATTCAAGAAGTAAAAGAAAGAAAGTGGAACATCGATTTACACGCATAGGGGGCTCCCCCCCATCAAAACGCTATCATGCCCTACGGGGCCTCGTGCAAGTCTATGTGTGCAAGGTCAAGGCAAATGAGTACAAGCTCAACCGGACACATCGCTCACCGCGCCGTCCGAGTCACCCTCGTGTACACTTCCAGCGCTGTCGGTGGCCACGTCTTCACTGTCGTCAATTGCGCCGCCTTCATCTGCCACGACCACGGCCTCGTCATCATCGGTGGCTAAGGCCCTGACTAGAGCATCCACATGGTCGTCCACCCAGTGTGCCAGGTTGTCCCAGACGGCCCCAGGCACTGGGGCGATGGCGGCGTCGAAGTCAAAGTCAGGGTCAATGCTTTGGAGGTAGCTGAAGACTCGGGAGAGCGCGCTCCCAAGGGGGCTTTGGCTCTTTTCTTCAACAAGACTACGGGCCCTCGCGGCCCGGCTCTCCAGGCGCGTCACAACCTCGGTGAAGAAGACAAGATGGCCAGCGTAATTGAAAGTACAAGTGCTCCCTGGGTGATTTTGGTAATTAATGTCAACATATCTCTTGTTGGACTAATGTTTTCATCTATTATATTTCAGACAAGTTCAACAGGTGGAGTGGCATGGACTAGAGGATGTGGAACCTCTTCAAAATGCTAAGGACAAAGAATTGGCTCAAGCTCAAAGCTCAGGACTCTACATTTTCTATTTTAGTGATCCAAGATCACATCGAGTCCATATGAAAGCCAATACTATTAAAAGGGGATGATGTGTTGCGTAATGGCTTGCTTGCTCAAAGTGCTTAGTGATATGCTCCAAGACCCTCAACCACTTTCTCACATCCACATATTTCCCAAACCAAAAGTCAAACTCAGCCCCACCAAAAAGTTCTATCCGGCGCCACCGAGTTCATTTGACATAGCCACTGCCACTAAACCCTAATCATTTCGGTCTCACCAAAAGGGATCTCGGTCTCACCGAGATGGGAATGTAAACTCTATGTTTCCTATTTCAAACATTTTGGTCTAACCGAGATGTGAAAATCGGTCTCACTGAGTTAGCATTGCAAACTCTCTGTTGCCTCTTCGTAACATTTTGGTCTCATCGAAACGAGCGAATCGGTCCCACCGAGTTTGCCTGACCAACTCTCTGGTGTGCTTATTACCAAAATCGGTCCCACCAAGTTTGTGCGATCGGTCTCACCGAGATTACGTTATGCCCTAACCCTAATGAAATTGGTCCCACCGAGTTGATCATATCGGTCCCACTGTAATGCCTAACGGTCACATTATGAACTAAATTAGTCTGACCGAGTTGTCTAAATTGGTTCCACCGAGTTTGGTAAATTGTCTGCAACGGTTAAATTTTGTGTGGAGGCTATATATACCCCTCCACCCAGTCTTCATTCGTGGAGAGAGCCATCAGAACATACCTAAACTTCCATTACTCACTGTTCTGAGAGAGAACCACCTACTCAAGTGTTGAGATCAAGATATTCCATTCCTACCATATGAATCTTTTTCTCTAGCCTTCCCCAAGTTTCTTTCCACTCAAATCTTTCTTCCACCATATCCAAATCAGTGAGGAGCTGTTTGAGTGTTGGGGAGACTATCATTTGAAGCATTTGAGCAAGGATTTCATCATCAACACGCCGTCTATTACCTTTTGGAGAGTGGTGTCTCCTAGATTGGTTAGGTGTCACTTCGGAGCCTCCGACAAGATTGTGGAGTTGAACCAAGGAGTTTGTACGGGCAAGGAGATCGCCTACTTCGTGAAGATCCACCCTAGTGAGGCCATTCCTTCATGGGCAATGGCCATGGTGGGATAGACAAGGTTGCTTGTTCGTGGACCCTTTGTGGGTGGAGCCCTCTGTGGACTCGCGCAGTCGTTACCCTTTGTGGGTTGAAGTCTCCATCAGCATGGATGTGCGATAGCACCACCTATCGGAACCACGACAAAAACATCTGTGTCTTCACTTGCATTTGCATTCTCCAAACTCCTCACTTTACCTTCATATGCAATTGTTATACTTTCCGCTGCTATACTCTTAGAATTGCATGTGTAGGTTCATTGCTTGACTTGTGCTAAGTTGCTAAAATCTGTCAAGAACTAAAATTGGGAAAAGGCTAGGCTTTGCTTTTGGTCAAGTAGTCAAAGTTGCATGCTTTACTTCCCAATACCTATATACTCTTGTTATGCATGCTTGTTAGGTATTGAGAATGTTTAAACATGTGGTAAAACTCCACTACAACTTCAAGTATTTTAAAAGCTGCCACCTTTCTTGCTAGAAGTCTATTCACCCCCGTCTAGACACCTCTTCTCGATCCTTTCAGTAATCCTCCACGTGGGGGTGAGGGGCATTCTCCTCGCAGATGGCCCCCAGCGCCCGGTTGGCCCTTGCCCGAAGAGCCTGGAGCATGGGGGCATGCTCATGCCGCAGTAGTAGTCAACGACAAGCCTCGTCCTTGCTCTGCTGCACGAGAGCTACGATGTCATCAACTTGTCACCGGAGCAAGGCCAAGTCGGCCTGGGCGGAGTGCAGCTCAGCCCGGGCAGAAGACTGGGCTGCCGCGGCGGCCCTCTCGTGCTGCTCTACTTCTTCCAGCTTCGCCATGAGGGCAGCAATCCTCCCATCAGCCTCCGCCCGTTGGAGCTCCAACTTCAAGTCATACCCCTTGGCAAGGCATGCGCGGGCCTCCACCACCTTCTGGTCAATTTTCTCCTAGACTCTGGCCTCGCGAGCGGAGACAACATCTTTGGCCAGGGTCACGTGGCACTCCCTCACCTCCAACCGCTCGAGCTCAAGGCTGCGCTCTACGGCTTCTAACATCAGCGCCTCCTCACGCTGCAAGATATACGTCTCTTTGGAGGGTGTCCCCCTCGTCGATGCCAGGGCGGCCCTGCGCGCCTCAGCTCGCTCTTCCAAGCTGGCGTTCAGGGACTGAAGCTCCAGCATGTGCCTCTCTGCAGCCCCGCGGCGGCGGTCAGGCTCCCTAGCCTCCTCCAGGGTTCGGGCGCAGGCTTCTCACGAGGCTGCGAGGGACGCCTCAGCCTTCGCATTGGCGCCCTCATGCTGGAGGCGCACGAGGTTAATGGCCACCCCCATTTGTCGCCACTCGTCCATTAGCTGAAGACCCTCAACTTCAAGGCAGGCATCAACTCCTTCAAGCTCTCCCCCAAGTCGACTCAGCGCATTCATCGCCTCGTGGAGAAGCTCGCGGCGGATAGCTCCCCGCCTACGCGCTGACTCAAGCGGGAGGCCAGGACCCTCTTCGGCACCAAGAGCAGTTGAAGAAGCCTGAGGAAACTCGTCTTCCCTCGGAGGCGGGACCAGGGTCTCTTCCGCCCTAGTCGTCTCTCGGGTCTCGACTGGGGCCTAGAGGGGCTGGGACTCGCCACTCGAAGAAGACACCAGGGCCAAGCTGGCCCCACTATGTTTGACGACCATGGGGGGAGCCCTCAGCACGCCTCCCGCTCCCCAGGTGGAACCGCGGAGAAGGAGCGGCAAAAACACGGGGTCTAGGCGCCAGGCCGGCGCATCCGACCTCGTGGGCGACCTCGCTCCAAAGGTAGTGCATCGGCAGAGGTTGCCCATGATTGGCGGGGAGCTCGGGATCACGGGGGCCTGCTTCTCATGAGATTTCGTCGTCTTGGCAGGAGGGGCCCTGAGGAATAGCGGTCAGGAAGGAAGGCAGCACTCAAGGAATTACAAAGATAAACTACTTACTCGTCTATGGCAATGTACTTCCTCTACTTCAATGGCCGGAAGGCGTCACCACTATAGCTTGGAGACCTCTTCCTCTTACGGATAACTTTGAAGTTCGGCCGAAGCTGGCCGAAGCCTCGAGCGGCAACATCAGGCGCGACCAGGGCGGTTCCAGAGGAGGCGCTCCCAGAAGAGCTAGGTCGGGCAGGGCCCCCTGCCCCTGCCCCCGGTGATGCGAAGGGGACACGGGGGTTTCGGCCTCAGGAGCATCAGGCATCACATGTACCTCAGCGGTCCTTTCTAGGCGGCTCTCCTGAGCCCCAAGGTACGGTGCCTCAGGAGCCTCAGGAGACACCAACGTCAGAGTAGCAGTGCCACCAGCACTCAGTGGCGATCGTCCCCCCCGCGGCCCTTCTGGGACGATCGCCGCAATAGTGGCAGACAAGGGAGCCATGCAGACAGGGTTCTCATGAGACCCAACAAGGCCGGACGGACGAAGCCCCCATTCGTCGAAGGAGGGCATCTACCTCACGAACTCCACCTTGTTTGAGCAGCAGTACAGAAGACAACCTTCCTTCGGTAGGCGAGCTGGCGTTGGGTCGCCTGTCAGGAGCTTAGCACCGTGTGCCATACCTCGCGAGGAAGGGATGTCACTAGGAGCCTCATGCGGTCCCCGTAGCCAGAGAAGGCCCACATCGGCCGAGAGTGGCACTAAAGCGGGGCGATACGGCGCTGGATGAATTCCTTCACCACCATGGGCGCCGTCACCCCAAGCCTCTGCAGCCTGGTCAGTCGGAGACAAACGGGAGCTAGCTTCCGGTCGACAAGCCTCTCATGTTTCCAGCCGGAGCTTGGGGCGGCTGGAATCCATGGTGGGAGCAGCAGGGGGCTGTGCACCCCGACATCGACGAACACCCACCGCCTCCTGAAGCCGCCGACGACCGTCGAAAGGTCGAAGTCAATGACCGAGTCAGCCGTTGCCGCGATGGCCTAGAAGGACACGCATCCGGAGCACTGGAGCGCATCCGTCAGATGCAACAAGAACAAGTGGCGGAGCAAGGACGCGGAGGGGGAAATTCCCACCATGGCTTCGGAGACAAAGGCGAAAACAGCAAGGAGGACAATGGA
This sequence comes from Secale cereale, assembly GCA_902687465.1. Taxonomy (NCBI): domain Eukaryota; kingdom Viridiplantae; phylum Streptophyta; class Magnoliopsida; order Poales; family Poaceae; genus Secale; species Secale cereale. The sequence goes on from LR738709.1 coordinate 160,276,866, forward strand.
TTGAGGATGAAGATGCAGCACGCTGATTTGGTAGTGCGAGAGTACCGCGTTGAAGAAATCGGAAAAGGGAGGGGTCAGGCCTGCCCAGAGGGCATGAAGGTGGAGGGGGACCTCGATGGCCGACCTGTCAATACTGGCACGGGAAGCGAGCCAAGCCACCATCGTCCCCCACTCATTGGAATCGGCGGCGAGTGTCGGGCGCACCTTATCTAGCATCTCTTCGTTGATCACCACCGACCGCTCGGTGGCAGGCACGAAGGCTGGTGGCGAGGGGGCCAAGGTGCAAGACTCCACCCCCTCTTCCTTCTCTTGGCCGGAGGCCATGGTGACGGAAGGAGTAGGTGTCGAATCAAGCCAGGGGAAGGGATCGAGGAGACGAGAAAGCTGCCGGGCGCGCTACTAGCAAAGGAGGTGGAGTCGAGCAAGTAGCAGTGGCCGTCCAGCGGGCAAGAATCGAGGCTGTATGGGGAAGTGGAGGCGCCCACGTCCCGTCAATCGCCACGTGTCAATCAAGCTAGGGGGCTACTGTCGGCATCTTGGGAATGGAGGTACCTAAACTTGCTAGCCTGCGGCCTAGGGCGTGGCTCATCAGGCAGCCTGGTACGGCCCAACCTCTTCAGCAACCATTCAAGACCCCTGTGAGGGGCCGAGCCTCGCGAGGCGGACAACGCAAGACGTCCCCTGGGGCGGCCTCACTAGGCTGGCCCCCGAGGAGCAGAGAATAAAGGCAAGGGGCAGCTCGCGAGGCCCTCATGACGTGAGCAGTGACGACCAAGGCCAGGCGGGCGCCAGCGGGCGCAAGGTGCCAGTTTCCTCTTTGGTGCTAAAGGGGCAGGCACATGCGAGGAGTCATGAGGCGTCAGGCAAAGGTTTCCATATCGATGCAACAAGACCAAGACCAGCAGGACGGCAGAGCGGAGGTCATCGCGTAGCCCATGACAACGTCACCACCAGAGCCTTTGGCAGGCAAAGACCAACTTTTGTCGGGATAGCTTGTACTAGCTGACCTCCTTCAAATTTGGCCGTTGTGGGATTCTTTCCCGCTCGATATTTGGGAAGAGGACCCGTGCTTCTATAAATAGGACTAGCCATCACCATAGATAGGGATGGGATCATTACGATCGCCTAGACACCCAAAGCTCACTCGAGCACAAGAACACCTCTCCTTAGGAGGTTGTCCCCCCCCCCCATATACTAGTTCTTCCTCAGCCTACAAGGCAATCCACCACACCACACTGGATTAGGGTATTACACCACAATGGTGGCCCGAACAAGTATAAACCTTGTGTCCCTTACTCTTCGGGTCTGACGAGCTAGGCCTAGGGATCTGCGAGTAGATGAGCTATGGCGGAAGGAGAGATATTCGTGAACACCCCAGAGTTCGAACCACAAGGGTTTTGCCAGAACCCAAGATCCGACAGTGTCACTTAGGAGCTTCCGACAAGATTGTGGAGTTGAACCAAAGAGTTTGTAAGGGCAAGGAGATCGCCTACTTTGTGAAGATCTACCCTAGTGAGGCAAGTCCTTCATGGGCGATGGCCATGGTGGGATAGACAAGGTTGTTTCTTCATGGACTTTTCGTGGGTGGAGCCCTCCGTGGACTCGTGCAGCCGTTACCCTTCGTGGGTTGAAGTCTCCATCAACGTGGATGTATGATAGCACCGCCTATCGAAACCACACCAAAAACATCCGTGTCTCCAATTGCGTTGGCACACTCCAATCCCATCCCTTTACTTTCTTGCAACTTGCACGCTTTACTTTCCGCTGCTCATAAACTCTTGGCATGCTTGCTTGAAATGTATTGTGAATGTTTGAAACTGTGATAAAAACTCTACCTCAACTAAAGGAACATAAAAACTGCTACTTTTCTTGTTGAGTGTCTAATCACCCCGTCTAGACACCTCTTCTTCAATCCTCTCAATTTGTATCAGAGCTTTGGTCTCCATTGCTTTGGTTTAATCACCATTGGAGGAATATGGACGAGTCTACAATTGGGAGTATTAGACGTAGAGTACCTATGCTTGACGGAGAATTTTATAAGGAATTGAGAAATGAAATGCTTGAGATCTTCAATGAATATCATTTGAACAAGTATAGTGTTAGTCCTTGTGTGCCCCCCATTGATGCTTCAAATCCTACGTCAAATGAGAAACTTGACATGATTCGAAATCTTAGAACTGTTGATCTCATCACTAAAGGATTGCCTAGAAACCTGCTTGTATGTTTGCCAACTTTCGAATGTGCTTACACTATACGGAGATTCCTTGAGGAACGATTTCCGGACTACTCTTTGAAAAATCTACATGTGATCCTTCGAAAGTCCATTGCTTTAAATAAGATGAACTCTAGTGATCCCAAATTTGATGAATGTTTATTTGAACTTCGTGACCTTATGCGTGCCATAGGAGATATAGGAATCATTAGTAATATCATCTCGGAAGTCACTAAAATTTATAAAGATGAACATTGTCATGATCACTAACTATACGGAGATTCCTTAAGGAACGATTTCCGGACTACTCTTTGAAAAATCTACATGTGATCCTTCGAAAGTCCATTGCTTTAAATAAGATGAACTCTAGTGATCCCAAATTTGATGAATGTTTATTTGAACTTCGTGACCTTATGCGTGCCATAGGAGATATAGGAATCATTAGTAATATCATCTCGGAAGTCACTAAAATTTATAAAGATGAACATTGTCATGATCACATAACTAATGAATCACTCTCTCTAGGTGTTGATCTATCTCAGGACAATGTTGAACATGGTTATTATGATGAGGATGATGGTAGTGACTTTGACCTTGATGGAAAAATGAGACATTTTTGTCTTATGGCTAATCTTCGTGGTTACACAGCCGGAGGAAAGGAATGGGTGCTTGATAGTGGTTGCATGGAACATATGACTGGAGATAAGGACATGTTTGATGAGCTTGCTAGAAATGACGGTCCACAAAAGTATGTTACCTTTCGTGACAACTCTAAGGGTAAAGTTGTTGGCCTTAGTAAGGTGGCCATATCCAATGATAGCTCAATCAAGAATGTCATGCTTGTAGAATGTCTCGGATATAATCTTCTCTCCGTGTCTAGATTAGCTGATTTTGGTTTAAATGTGCTATTCCCTCATGTTGATTGCCAAGTCTTTCATAGAGATAATCATAATATGGCCTTTACCGGCATTCGTAGAGGTGACCTATACATTGTTGACTTCACTAAGAAAGCCCAACCTCGCACTTGTTTTATTGCTAAATCTTCTAAAGTTTGGTTGTGGCATAGAAGGTTAGGTCATGTCGGCATGAGAAATCTTGATAACCTTATTAAAGGTGATCATATCCTTCGTGTTAAAAATGTTATATTTGATAAGGATAGACTTTATAGTGCTTGTCAAGCAGGAAAACAAGCTCTATGCAAAAAAAAGCAGGATAACAAGTTGGAGGAAGTCATCCTGTGAAGAACATCACGAGTACAACAAGACCACTAGAGCCACTTCACATGGATCTTTTTGGTCCCAATGCTTACAAGAATCTCGGTGGTAACTCTTTTGGACTGGTCATTGTTGATGATTTTTCAAGATTTCATGGGTGTTCTTTCTTGATGATAAATCGCAGGTCCATAAGATCTTCCAAAACTTCACTAGGAAGGCCCAAAATCAATTCGAAGTGAAGATCAAGAAGGTTCGCAGCAACAACGGAACGGATTTCAAGAACGCCAATGTGGATACCTTTCTTGATGAAGAAGGGATTTCACATGAGCTCTTGGCTACGTACACTCCTCAACAAAATGGAGTTGTTGAGAGGAAGAACCAAGCACTCATCAAAATGGCAAGAATGATGCTTGATGAGTAAAAGACGCCAAGACACTTTTGGGCAGAAGCGGTTGAGATAGCTTGTCATGCTACAAATTGTCTATATCTTCACAAACTTCTCGGCAAGACGGCATACGAGCTTCTCAATGGTAACAAACCCCAAGTTGGATACTTTCGAGTATTTGGCTCAAAGTGATACATTCTTGACAAGCATCGTCAATCAAAATTTTCCCCTAAATCTCATGAAGGTTTTCTACTCGGTTATGGCTCAAACTCTCACACTTACCGTGTCTACAATAATTTCACCGAAAGGTTGAAGAGACGGTAGGTGTGAAGTTTGATGAATCTAACGGCTCGCAAGTAGAGCAATTGCCAATTGATGTAGGAGACAAAGATCCTTCGGAGGCAATACAAGAGTTGTCTATTGGCAAGATTCGCCCAACGGAGGTGATGGAGAATACTTCATCCATTCCAGTGGAAGCCTCATCCTCACGAGAAGGTGAACCACAAGTTGACTTGGAGGCATCCACAAGTGGATACGCCATGATGAAGGAAACGAGGAAGTGCTTCAAGATGAACCTCATCGACCTCCTTCTCCACCTCCACTAGGGGACAACAGCACCAACAACAATGAAGAAGGACAAGAAGAAGAAGATGAAGAGGATGTTCCACCCTGACCCAAGAAAAAACTTTCACGTGTTAGAGAAACAATTCCTAGAGATCATCCCGTAGAGTAAATCTACGATGATACCAAACCGATAGAATCACTTGCTCTAAATCTCGTTTAGCTAATTTTGTGAACACTACTCTTTCATATCTAAGCTTGAACCTATGAAGGTTGAAGATGCTCTTGATGATCCGGATTGGGTGAACGCTATGCACGAGGAACTACATAATTCGAGAGAAACCAAGTTTGGACATTGGTTGAGAAGCCCAACAATAACAAAAACATCATCGGTACAAAATGGGTGTTTCGCAATAAGCAAGATGAAGATGGACAAGTTGTACGCAACAAGGCCCGTCTCGTCGCCCAAGGCTACACTCAAGTCGAAGGTATGGATTACGGTGAGACATATGCCCCCGTTGCTAGACTTGAGTCCATACGCATCTTACTTGCCTATGCCAATCCCCATGATATCACTTTATAGCAAATGTACATTAAAAGTGCTTTTCCCAACAGTGAAATTGAGGAGGAAGTTTATGTTAAACAACCTCTCGGCTTTGTTAATCGCAAGAAACCTAATCATGTTTACAAACTTCACAAAGGTCTTTATGGTCTTAAACAAGCTCCTAGAGCATGGTATAAATGCTTGACCAAGTTTCTTATTGAAAAAGGCTTTGAAATTGGGAAAACTGATTCCACACTTTTTACTAAAAGGGTTAATGGTGAATTATTTGTGTGCCAAATTCATGCTGATGATATCATATTTGGTTCTACTAACCCCCATTTTAGTGAAAGGTTTGGAAAGCTAATGTTAGAAAAGTTTGAGATGTCTATGATGAGTGAACTCAAGTTCTTTCTTGGTTTGCAAATCAAGCAAACTAAGGAGGGTACCTTTGTTTCTCAAACAAAGTATACCAAGGACTTGTTCAAGAAGTTCAACATGCAAGAATGCAAAGGTATGACTACACCCATGCCTACTAGTGGACATCTTGACTTGACTAAGGATGGTGAACCGGTTGAACAAAAAAGTTTACCGCTCTATGATTGGTTCATTGTTATATCTATGTGCCTCCCGTCCCGATATTATGCTAAGTGTGTGCATGTGTGCACGATATCAAGCAGCCCCCAAAGAATGTCATCTTAAGGCTGTAAAAAGGATAGTGAGATACTTAATTCATACACCAAATTTTGGCATTTGGCATCCTAAGGGGTCCTCTTTTGATCTTGTTGGCTACTCCGACTCGGACTATGCCGGTGACAAGGTTGATGGAAAGTCCACTTTGGGTACTTGTCAATTTCTTGGTAGATCTATTGTGTCTTGGTCCTCCAAGAAGCAAAACTCGGTATCCTTATCCACCGCCGAAGTGGAATACATTGTCGCTGGTTCATGTTGTGCTCAATTACTTTGGATGACCCAAAATCTTACAGTTTATGGGATCTATGTGAAACATGTTCCATTACTTTGTGACAATGAATGTGCTATTAAGATTGCTCACAACCCCGTGCAACATTCTCGAACTAAGCATATTGAAGCTCGTCATCATATTCATTCGAGATCATGTTGCTAAGGGTGATATCAATCTTAAACATGTTCACTCCGATAAGCAATTGGCGGATATATTTACTAAACCACTTGATGAGAAAGTGTTTTGCACGTTGAGTGGTGAATTGAACATTATTGATGCCTCAAACTTGTAGTAACTCCATTTGGATAAATGCAAGGCATGAGCCTTTGACTAATCCTTGATATTTCTCTTATGATCATGATCATACGTCTTGGTTATACTTGTACCCTTGCATGTTATCTAACCCTTGTAGGTACATGGATAAGCCCAACTCTATGAGATTGCAACTCGCTCATTTCTTCAGCGATCTCTACATCACCAAGTCTGTACAATATGGTGGTTGATGTCAAGGAAGCATGAAACCCTTCAACATATCCTTTGACAATTTCCATATATCAAATTTCATTTGGTATCAAACTTCATGATTGTGATTTTGGATACACAAGTGCTCTTCCTTGCAAAGCTAACCCATGTAGGTAGATGAACTCAAACTACAAGTGGTGCTCCCAATTCTTGATGAGCTACGTCAACCTTGAGCATCCCACACAAGTTCAACTACATGATCAAGATCAACACCACCACTCAAGGTATGTAATTCCATCTTAGAGAAGATTTACCCCAAGTCATGGGTCAAAGAAGCTCAACAAGATGTGAATACATCAAAAATGCTTAAACGAAAAATGGCAACCCCATTTTGAGCTTAAACGATGAGTATGACCTATCATTAAGTGCTCTCACTTGACTCCTAAGTCAATATACTCTAACATAGGTGACTCTGTCGCCGACCAATTCTAGATGAAGTTCTCTAGTGTTTCCCTGTTCTCTTGCATTTTTCTCTTGCATGCTTGTTTCCCCTTTCAAACAAAACTTCATCTATATTTCTTTTCTTTTCTTCTCTCTGCATCCAATTCATTGTAAATCTTTTAGTTAATTCCTTGCAAATATTTGTGAGATTTTATTTGCCTAGTGAGCTGAGATGAAAACTGTTCTCTCTGTGTTGAACTCGGACACACCGATTTGCCTCTTTCGGTCAAACTAAGCCATCTCGATGCCACCGAAGAAAACAACTCAGTGTTACCGATGTCAATACTGAGGAGACACTTTGTCATTTGCATCCTGCATTTTTGTTACAGCTCCACTCCATGATTCTTATCCTCTGTTAGCATCACATGCTACATATTGCTTTGTACTGTGACTCAAGGACCAAACCTACTTGACTCATAATCCAGAAGAGCCCTTCTTGGAAATTGATGTCAAATGGGGAGAGAGAGATCCCATCAAAGCTTACTTACACCAAAGGGAGAGAAAGACCCTAAGGGAGAGAGAAATTTCTTAGTCCTCCCAGATGCTTGGTATTATAAGAGGAGATAAGTCACATGTCTTCTAGAGGGGAAAGACATGTCAGTATTTGTGATGACTATTTGTCTTGCTCTGATTTTCTGTTCCCTATCTTCTCCCATTACAAATATAAGATTCAGGGGGAGAAAGACATCTATGGGAAGGAAACCTTCGAATTCATTGCATATCTTTCTGGGGACATGTCTATACTTCAATAGAGTACCTAGTACTTACTCACTACATGTCATCCCAATCTTGGCACTCTTGTGGTTTGCTACTCTTGCTCTGCTTAGTAGATGTTTCTGTGTTATCTAACCTTGTTTACTTAGGTGCATCTCTTCCAAAGCTAGTTCAAGACCACAAGGTATGTATATGCATCACACTCATGTGCATGATGATCTCTTGCTGATGTACATATTGTTTGCAAGAAGGACTCATGAACATGAAGGTACATTTCCTATATTCATTTGGTCTGATGCATACAACCAAGATACATGTAACTCATTGCTTGCTCTGACCTGCTTATGCATTCACCTACATATATATTCCTTATTCACATGATTGCATACATGTAGGGGGATCCTATGAATATTACATGTCTTTCCAAAGCTTAACTTGCTATTCTCTGTATATTTATCTAAGATTTGATGTATGTTGTCATGAATTACCAAAAAGGCGGAGATTGAAAGCACAAGTGCTCCCTGGGTGATTTTGGTAATTAATGTGAACATATCTCTTGTTGGACTAATAATTTTACCTAGTATATTTCAGATGAGTTCAACAGTGGAGTGTCATGGACAAGAGGATGTGAAACCCCTTCAAGATGCTAAGGACAGAAGATTGGCAAAAGCTCAAACCTCAGGACTCTACATTTTCTATTTCAGTGATCCAAGATCACATTGAGTCCATAGGAAAGCCAATACTATTAAAAGGGGATGAGGTGTTGCTTGGCTTGCTTGCTCAAAGTGCTTAGTGATATGCTCCAAGCCCTCAACCACTTTCTCATATCCACGTATGTTCTAAACCTAAATTCAAACCGGCCCCACCGATTTGAACTGTCCAGCGACACCGAGTTCACTTGACATAGCCACTACCAAAACCCTAATTAGTCCGGTCTCACTGATAGGGATCTCGGTCTCACCGAGAAGGCAATGCCTACCCTCTGTTTCCTATTTCAAACATTTCGGTCTAACCGAGCTGTGAGAATTGGTCTCACCGAGTTAGCAGTGCAAACTCCCTATTGCCTCTTCGGAACGTTTCTGTCTCACCGAAATGAGCGAATCGGTCCCATCGAGTTTGCCTAACGAACCCACCGTGTGCCTTTTACAGAAATCGGTCTCACCGAGTTGATGTGATCGGTCTCACCGAGATTACGTTATGCCCTAACCCAAATGAAATCGGTCCCACCAAGTTGACCAAGTCGGTCCCACCGAAAAGCCTAACGTTTACATTTTGACCTAAACCAGTCTGACCGAGTTTCACCATTCGGTCCCACCGAGTTCGGAAGTCTATGTGTAACAGCTAGATTTTGTGTGGAGGCTATATATACCCCTCCACCCACTCTTCATTCGTGGAGAGAGCCATCAGAGCAAGCCTACACTTCCATTACTCATTTTCTGAGAGAGAACCACCTAGTCAAGTGTTGAGATCAAGATATCCCATTCCTACCACATAAATCTTGTTCTCTAGCCTTCCCCAAGTTGCTTTGCACTCATATTCTTCTTCCACCATATCCAAATCTGTGCGGAGCTGTTTGAGTGTTGGGGAGACTATCATTTGAGCAAAGAGTTCGTTATCAACACACCGTTTATTACCTTTGGAGAGTGGTGTCTCCTAGGCTGGTTAGGTGTCACTTGGGAGCCTTCGACAACATTGTGGAGTTGAACCAAGGAGTTTGTAAGGGCAAGGAGATCGTGTACTTCGTGAACATCTACCCTAGTGAGGCAAGTCCTTCATGGGCGATGGCCATGGTGGGATAGACAAGGTTGCTTCTTCGTGGACCCTTCATGGGTGGAGCCCTCAGTGGACTCGCGCAGCCATTACCCTTCGTGGGTTGAAGTCTCCATCAACGTGGATGTACGATAGCACCACCTATCGGAACCACGCGAAAAACATCTGTGTTTCCAATTGCGTTTACACACTCCAAACCCATCCCTTTACTTTATTGCAACTTGCATGCTTTACTTTCCGCTGCTCATACACTCTTGGCATGCTTGCATGAAATGTATTATAAATGTTTGAATTGTGATAAAAATTCTACCTCAAGTCATGGAACTTAAAAACTGCTACTTTTCTTGTTGAGTGTCTAATCACCCCATCTAGATCCGACGCGTCGCGATCCCCCATGACGGTCACCACCACAGCTCTAGCGAGCGGCACCTTGAGCGGCAGCACATCTCTGCCCGATTCCAGGAAGCAAACGTTGACTTGATCTTCCACTAATGCGGGCGATGCCCGCGACGACTCCACCGGCCCGAAAGGGACTGACAACCTAGGTCCGTCCATGCTAGCAACAGACTCGGCGTTCACCACATGGCTCCACGGAACGCCAACACGGACCGCGTCCGCCGATGGCGGCCCGGGGGGAGGTGGCAGCGGCGAGCTGCGCCCTCCCAGGGGCAGCGGCAAGGAAACCCGGGGAAAAGCACCCTGCCCAACTGGAGTCGGCGGAGCCCATCTCGGGCAAAGGGCAGGCAGCGGCCGCGGGAGATCTACCGGCGACAAGCTGCGGGGGCGGGGGCGCGGCCGGGTGCAGTCTCTGGAGATGTGCCCCTCACCATCGTAGCACACACACACACCGGCGAGTTGGCGCACATGGCGGAGATGTGCTTCTCACTGCCGCATTTGTAGCAGCAACCGATGTGCCGAGCAGGGATCCGGCCCCTCGGCGGCATAGAGGTCGGCAGGATGTCGGGCCACCTGCCTGGAGGGGAGTGCCGCCCTAGCTTTTGTGGGGAACGCGGGTGCGGCGGTGATAACCCACAAGTGTAGGGGATCGTAACAATTTTTGAGGGACAAGTATTCAACCCAAATTTATTGATTCGACACAAGGGGAGCCAAAGAATACTCTTAAGTATTAGCAGCTGAGTTGTCAATTCAACCACACCTGGAAACTTAGTATCTGCGAAAAGGTAATTTAGTAGGAAAGTAATATGGAAATAGTGGTAACAGCAATAAAAGTAACGATAATGTTTTTGTAGTTTTTGTAACAGTAGCGGCGGAAAAGTAAATAAGCAACAAGCAATATGTGAAAAGCTCGTAGGCATTGGAGTGGTGATGGAGAATTACGTCGGATGTGATTCCTCATGTAATAGTTATAACCTAGGGTGACACAGAACTACCTCCAGTTCATCAATGTAATGTAGGCATGTATTCCGAATATAGTCATACGTGCTTATGGAAAAGAACTTGCATGACATCTTTTGTCCTACCCTCCCGTGACAGCGGGGTCCTAATGGAAACTAAGGGATATTATGTGGGGACCCCGACTCATAAGTCGTGATCACCGAATGTACGTGTATAGTGATCCCAGAGATCAATGCTCACTGAACACAAAAGCTAAATAACAAGAGTCTTACATCCATACATACCGTTTTACACAAATTGTGACCATAATGGTCAAGTATTGAATTATAAATCATCGCAGCGGAAATCTTCAATAACAACATGGACTCATGCCATCTGCCTTAACCCTACACGCATTCTGACTGGGAAGCGTCCTAGCTCGCATGCTCGTCACCAAGAAATCTCCATCATATCCTGCTCTCTCATGCCTGGCCAATAAAATAACCAGTGGCAAGCCAATGAGTACTTTGAATGTACTCGCAAGCAACCCAAGTGTGATGACAGAATAATTATGCAAGGCTCTACTGCTAAATTGGCAGTTTTGCGGAAAGCTAGTTTTTCATATGCAAGTATGATCAACATTTAACAAAGACATGCATGTGTCTGCAAAAAGTATCAGGAGGTTACATACATCATTATCGAGAGAGAGTTGTAGTCAACTCATGCTCAAGCTCGTCGTGACTTCCTCGAGAATCACATCATCAACATCACTAAACCGTGTTGTTTTCCTCACACACACACACACACACACACACACTAGGTTTCGCAAACATTGCACGTAGCCCAAGAGCGGTTACCCAACTGTCCTTGACCGTGGACACGGCTATTCGAATAGTTTTACATTCTGCAGAGGTTGCACACTTTACCCACTAGATCCGGGGAACTTCCGTGTTGTCCACGACCCGCGGTACCTCAAGTACCCGGGGTAAGCACCTGATCACTATCTTTCCCTAGACGACACTAACATGGAGTCCACTCGATTGGTAGGAACCCTCGTGCCCAACATTTCACATCTTAAAAAAAATTGTGGAGCCTCGCTCCCATATTCATCACATACCTCTGACACGGGGTACCAACGGTGTGTTCAGTGCCCTGTGAAAATAGTCATGGCAGCCTATCCAAGCACGACCCCGTCCCGAGAGTGACCTCATGTCACCCCCGTCACTAGTAATGTGGGCACCATGCTAGTATCGACCTAGGTAATCAATAATGCCCTTTCCCATATAAGGGTAGAGTGGTTGCTTATGTAAGGTTGGAATAACGGTCGCAACTTAAACCAATCCGTTTTCAAAACAACACACACACTTGCCTCGGTACACCACCTCGTCATCAAGTGGTTACCCAACTCATCATCTCCCTCGGGCATAAATGGCACCCGACAGGGTTTTCGAAAAGTCTTTTGAAAGTACTCTGCCTCCATCACCATGCATATTCCCATCCCATTTGCGTAGCCACTACTATAGCAAACTATCTACTCCCACCCACATAACCCTCATAGGAAGGTAGGGTCATGCTTGATGCAAGTTTCAATAGTAAAGTAACGAAGGCACCAACCAAAGTGGTCACCACCTCAACATGATTCCGATGCATTGATAATAAGGTGCTATGAGACATGCATAAAAAGGTTTCTCGAACATGGTCAAAGGGCTGCTTGCCTTGTCCTTCCGAGTCTTCAAACCTTCTGGTCCATCTCCAAGTACTCTGTTTATTTCGTCAACGAACGATGGAAACAATCATAATAAGCAACACAACAAGGCAAAAATAAAAGTGCTCTAAAAATAGGAGTTGGACTTTTCTAGGATACCTCTGGTCATATGAGAAATGACCAAGGTGGTTTCATAGGTATTGGATCAATGGATAGTTTGGAACATTTCAATATGATGGAATCAAGGGGTTTATGGATTTGAAAGATGAGCAAAGGCACCCATTTAACAAATCATGATTTAAGAAGCATCTAGGAGTTGGTTTCACTGGATTTGGAGTTCAAATGAATTTCCTAGGATTTTGCAAAGTTGACAAATATGAAGAAATAGGCCATTATTTTGTGGGGTACAGAAAGTATTAGGAAAAATGTTCCAAAACTAAGTTTTGATATTACAAGCATCTAGGAATTTGAACCATTGCATTTGGATCAACTTTGAGCTCTCTCAGATTTTCTATAGTTCATCATAGAAATAGAAAAATAGGATTTGATAAATATTTTTGAAGAAAAAGTCTCTGAAAAAATGTGCATGTTGCACCACCAGGTAGATCATGATTTTAGAAACTACTAGAAATTTGAATCATCAAATTTGGAGTTCATTTGAATGATTTATGGATTTTACAAGTTTACTGGAAAAAGAAAAAGAAAAAGGAAAAGAAAAAGGAAAAGGGTTTATACCCTTATAGTGCGCAAATGGCGGCAGATAGACAGTGGGCCGGCCTAGTGGCTCGGCTGCGCTCAGGCTGACGACACAGGAGGCATACTCCAGGGAATACGCTTCCCTGCGGTGATGGTGTCAACGGGCGGAGTCCGTCTCCACTTAAACGGGGCGGGGCCCTCCCGTCAGTGGCTCAGACACGCTGGCCGGCCGACGGACAGGGCCCGCTGGCCGGTTCGTCCTCCACCTCCCGCGCGGTGCTACGGAGGACAGAGGAGGTGCTCGACGCTGGTTGCCGGCGCTACAGGGCGTCTCCGGCGATGTCCTTCCCACCGGCGTGCTCAAGGGACCCGTCCGCCTCCAACCATGGGCGGCACGGTCGCCCAGGGGCACCGAGTTGAGAAGGAGGTTGGCCGCGGCAGACTAGGCCGGCGGTGAGATTTGGGCACAGTGATGCAGGCACGGGGAGGAATGACTGGAGTGTGCGGCGGGTCAGCGGAGGTTCTGGTGATGCTCTGGAGTGGAGAGGTGGAGAGGAGGGGCTCGGGTTGGCATGGATTTGAGCGGAGTCCGGTGGCTCGGCTCTGGCCATGGAGGCGCACTGAGGGCACGGGGAAAGGTGTGGGTTGGTCCAGAGGGGTCTCTGGGAAGGAGAGAGAGCAAAGGAGCAGCGAGGGGCTCGGGGTGGCCTATAAATAGGCGGGCGATGGTCCACTGAGGTCTCGTGCGCCGCCGAGCTCGTTGTCGTTGCCACGGGACACGGGAGCTCGACGCAGTGTGTCTGGGGCGTTTGTAGGGGTGGTCTACGCCCAGGGGAAGGGAGAGAAGGAGCGGGGAGGTGCCAGAGGGGCCGCGTGTGTGAAGCCAGCCACTGGAGCTTGCGGGCGGCCGGCGCGCGTGCGAGTGCAGCAGCAGGAGGGAGAAGGAGGAGGAGGGCGACCAGCCAGGCGTGTCCCGGACGTCGAGGTGGTCCTGCTGGCGTGCGGGGGACAACCGAGGTGGTCGGGGCATCGGGATGGGCGGTGGCTACAGTGCGCCAGAGCACTGTAGCGCGCTCCAGAGCGTGACCTTTGCATGCCATGGCATGCATCTGGCGTCCCGCGCGTGCCTATTAGTGTCTAGGAGGTAGAGGGAGTAGTAGAATATAGGGAGGTGGTCTTGGATGCTCTAGGGAGCCAGTAGGAGAGGAGAGAGGCAGAAGAAGAGGGAGAGATGGGCTGTCCAGGGAGGTAAAATGAGGGTTTTCACCCCTCAATCATTGATCTAAGGAGGGGAAGGAGTTCCTGGAGGTAGAGGGTGACTAGGAGCAGTTGTGGTAAAAACGAGGCAAGGGGGAGTGGTGGAAGTGGATCAAAAGGTGATTTTGGCAAAGTGCCAGAAGGTGTTTGATGATATTTTGGGCAAGCAAATGATCTTCAATTGACATGAGACTTAACAGGATCAAATGGCATATAGAAATAGGGTATTCCACTAAGTTTGAGCTCATTTGAAGAAACTTGCCTATGTAACTTTGGTGAACCCTAGAAATCAACAGAAATGGATTTTCCAAGATTTGGTTAAGCAAATCATCTCTCCTTGATGCACCACTTGGTGTAGTGTCATCATTTGGGGTTTTGGGCATGTCCACAAAATTTGAGGCCCCAAGTAAAAAGTTGGCAATGTAGAGTTGTTCAAATTTGGATCTGGTCTGAAACGGTTTTGGGGCACTTAGATCAAGTTATGCTTCTCCAATACTTGTGCCGTTTGGTCTAGATGCATAACTAGACCATTTTAGCATGTGCACGAAGTTTGAGAGCATTTGGACAAGTTTGGCAATGTAAAGTTGCTCAAACTTCAAAATGGACAGAAATTGTTTTGAGGTGATTAGATGATGTTAGCTTGATCTTCAAGGCATTAGGCTTTGTAAGATCATCAAATATGTCATATTTGACATGATAGAATTTCCCTGGAATTTTTGGAGAATATTTCCTTTGTAAATATTTCAAAAGCTTGAAATATCCAAAAAGGGGTTTGGAAGGATTTGCCCAATATTTTGAACATGACCATGTGTTTAAACTCTTATATATGGACAATATATGTCCTATGAGTTTCCCTGAATTTTGGCAAATATTTTTGAAATAGTTAAATAATTTTTACCTATTAAAGACCATTCATGGCCTAAAGAAAAAGCATTTAAATAAAATATAAAAATAACTTTTAAAAGTATAATTTTGTGGTTTAAGGGAGTCCTATACCTAATAGGATTCAAATATACTTTTTGAAAGATTTTCACCCCAAATAAGGTACTTGAAGTGCAATCCTCAATTCAGGGGTTTTTGGAAAAACTAAATTTAGAAAATACTATTTGGCCAAAATATTTTTTGTAAGAAAATACTATACTGTTCTATACACATGGTATGGTCATTGGGCAGAAGTTTGGAGCAAGGGGGTGAAGTATAAGAGTTGGAGGATTTATTTTATTTTTAGAGCACTTGCAAACAGCAGACAAAAATCAAATCAAGCAAAGTCCAAAACACTCAAAAAGTTTATGTTAAACCTTATTTTAGCATGATTATTAGCTTAAGTGTTGTGGCATAAAAATCAGGGTGTGACATATTAAGGCCTCCTTTTAATAGAGTACCGGACCAAAGCATTAATACATAGTGAATACATGAACTCCTCAAACTACGGTCATCACCGGGAGTGGTCCCGATTATTGTCACTTCGGGGTTGCCGGGTCATAACACATAGTAGGTGACTATTGACTTGCAAGATAGGATCAAGAACACACAAATATTCATGAAAACATAATAGGTTCAGATCTGAAATCATGGCACTCGAGCCCTAGTGACAAGCATTAAGCATGGCAAAGTCATAGCAACATCAATCTTAGAACATAGTGGATACTAGGGATCAAACTCTAACAAAACTAACTCGATTACATGGTAAATCTCATGCAACCCATCATCGTCCAGCAAGCCAACGATGGGATTACTCACGTGCGGCGGTGAGAATCATGGAATTGGTGATGGAGGAAGGTTGATGATGATGATGGCGACGATCTCCCCTCTTCGGAGCCTCAAACGGACTCCAGACCAGCCCTCTCGGGAGAGATTAGGGCTTGGCGGCGGCTCAGTATTGTAAAACGCGATAATTCTTCCTCTCTGATTTTTTTCTCCCCGAAAGTCAATATATGGAGTCCGGGCGTACGTCGGTGGAGCAATAGGGGCCCACGAGGCAGGGGGCGCGCCCAGGGGGAGGGGGCGCGCCCCCACCCTCGTGGACAGGGCATGGGCCCCCTGGCTTGGATCTTCCCGGAGATATTTTTTATATTTTCCAAAACAATTCTCCGTTTATTTTTAGGTCATTCCGAGAACTTTTTATTTCTGCACAAAAACAACACCATGGCAATTCTGCGAAAAACAGTGTCAGTCCGGGTTAGTTCCATTCAAATCATGCAAGTAAGAGTCCAAAACAAGGGCAAAAGTGTTTGGAAAAGTAGATACGTTGGAGACGTATAAACTCCCCCAAGCTTAAACCTTTGCTTGTCCTCAAGAGGTTCAGTTGATAAACTGAAAGTGATAAAGAAAAACTTTGACAAACTCTGTTTGCTCTTGTTGTTGTAAATATGTAAATCTAGCATTCAAGTTTTCAGCAAAGATCATGAACTAACCACATTCACAATAACTTTCAGGTCTCATGTCTACTCATATCAATGGCATAATCAACTAGGGAGCAATAATAATAAACCTCGGATGACAACACTTTCCCAAAACAATCATAAAATGATATAACAAGATGGTATCTCGCTAGCCCTTTCTGAGATCGCAAAGCATAAATGCATAGCACCTTTAAAGATCAAGAACTGACTGGACATTGTAATTCATGGTAAAAGAGATCCAGTCATAATCATACTCAATGCAAATTAATAGCAATACATGCAAATGATAGAGGTGCTCTCCAACTGGTGCTCTTTAATAAGAGGATGATGACTTAGTATAAAAGTAAATAGATAGGCCCTTCGCAGAGGAAAGCAGGGATTTGTAGAGGTGCCAGAGCTCGATTTTAAAATAGAGATGAATAATATTTTGAGCGGTATACTCTCACTGTCAACATAGCAACCAAGAATCTCAATATCTTCCATGCTACACACATTATAGGCGGTTCCCAAACAGAATGGTAAAGTTTATACTCCCCCAACCACCAACAAGCACACTCCATGGCCATCCGAATCCACGGGGTAGCGTCCAAACAAGCAACATCGCTGGGGGAGTTTTGTTTAATTATTATGATTTGAGCATGGGACTGGGCATCCCGGTTACCAGCCATATTCTCATGAATGATGAGCAGAGTCCACTCATCGTGAGAATAACCCACCTAGCATGGAAGATATAGACAACCCTAGTTGATACATGAGTTGTTCGAGCATACAAAACAGAAGTTCATTTGAAGGTTTAGAGTTTGGCACATACAATTTTACTTGGAACGGCAGGTAGATACCGCATATAGGAAGGTATGGTGGACTATTATGGAATAACTTTGGGGTTTATGGAAGTGGATGCACAAGCAGTATTCCCGCTTAGTACAGGTGAAGGCTAGAAAGAGACTGGGAAGCGACCAGCTAGGGAGCGACAACAGTCATGAACATGCATTAAAATTAATCAACAATGAATGCAAGCATGAGTAGGATATAAATCATCATGTACATAAATATCGTGGAGGCAACGTTGATTTTGTTTCAACTATGTGCGTGAACATGTGCCAAGTCAGACTACTTGAATCATTCAAAGGAGGATACCACCCTATCATACCACATCACAACCATTTTAATATCATGTTGGCACGCAAGATAGACCATTATAAACTCCTGGCTAATTAAGCATGGCATAAGAAACTATGATCTCTAACAGTCATTGCAAGCATGTTTCATTCACAACAAGCTAAATCAGGAACGATGAACTATCATATTTACAAAAACAAGAGAGGTCGAGTTCATACCACCTTTTCTCATCTCAATTAGTTCATCATATATCATCATTGTTGCCTTTCACTCGCACGACCGAACGGTGTGGATAATAATAATAATGCACGTGCATTGGACTAAGCTGGAATCTACGAGCATTTAATACAAGAGAGAAGACAAGGTAATATGGCTCAGGGTTAAAATTAACAATAAAGCATATGAGAGCCACTAAGCATTTTCAAGCATGGTCTTCTACTCTTGACCCCCAAACAAAGGAAAAGAAACTATTTACACGGGAAAGCTCCCAACAAGCAAAAGAAGAACGAGAAATCTTTTTGGGTTTTCTTTTAATTACTACTACTACAAGCAAGGAAAGTAAACTAGCTAAAAGCTACAACTAATTTTTGTTTTGTTTTTCATAAGGTTTTTCTAGCACACAAGAAAAAGACTAAGAAAAGAATTGAAACTAAGCATGGATAGTACAATGAAAGAGTGTGAGCACCGACGACTAGAATAAGTGTGTGAACATGAATGTAAGGTCGGTGAGAAACACGTACTCCCCCAAGCTTAGGCTTTTGGCCTAAGTTGGTCAATGGCCAATATTGGCCTGACGGATATCCAAAGTCGTAGTTGGGATTGTACTGAGATGCAGCACCTACTGGCTGCTGAGCTGCAGCTTGGAGACGGGCTGCTTCCATCGTCTCCTCATACTCATTTGCCTCCTCCCTAGTTATAGTATATCTCCCTTTTGCCTGAGAGTCAAACAATGTAGGAGCAAGAAGAGCAATATGGACAGTGTGACGCCTGTTAAAGATTAGTCAATATTTGAGGGATTATTCATCCCTCTCTATAAACCGATGACTAACCATAGCATTATAATCTAAATAAGCAGACGGTAATAGTTCATCCTTTTCATGTATAGGCACACCAAGACAGCGGGCTATGCGAGTGGCATAAATCCCACCAAATAAATCTCCATATAAACCATTATGATGTAACCTACGTGCAACAATGGCACCCAAGTTATATTGTCTATCTCCTAACACAGCACTCTTGAGAACACTAAGATTTGGGACGCACATATGGAAAGCCTCATCTTTACCGTTTATGCATCTACCAATAAAGAGAGCAAAGTAATGAATAGCAGGAAAATGAATGCTCCCTATGGTAGCTTGTGTGATCTCTCTAGATTCCCCCACAGTGATACTAGCAAGGAAGTCTTTATATTCAGATTTGCGAGGATCACCCATATTGCCCCACTGCGGAAGCTTACAAGCATCGTTAAAATCCTCTAGGTCCATGGTGTAAGATTTATCATATAGATCAAACAGGACAGTGTGAGAGTTACGTGAAGATGAAAATTTAAAAATTCTCACAAAGGTATCTATTAAGTAAAGGTGTTGAGGGCACTTATCTTGCATGAAGCCCTCGAGGTCAGGATTACGCACATATGCGTCAAATTCCTCCTTAATGCATGCCCAAACCATAAATTCATGTGACGGCCATTCACAAGGACGCACTTCAGCTTCCCTCACTAGTTCATCGTCCGGCTCACGCATCGCGAGCCTTGGTTCTTGCTTCCTTGAGGAACCACCTTGGAAGATTTTCCTATGCATTTTTCTGAAATTTTCTGAAATTTTTAGTAAATCTCAATAAAAGTTAACCAAACTCAAGAAGATTGATAGCAACAACTCCTACAAGTGCCTAGAGACTATATCATGCATTAGAACTACTTGGTACCAAAGAAATTTGACATGGAAGCTCAAGAACTAGGTCACCACAGCAGCAAAAATTTGCAATAAATAAAGCACTAGAACAAAAACTAATTGGACCAATGGAGAAGTCACATTCCAAGGAACAGTCTCCCCAAACAGTTTTGTGAATGGAGCTTTGAGCAAGGAGATCGAAAATGGCAGCAAGATGAGCTAGAACTCGTGCTTGAGATGGATGGTGATTTTTTGGGAGGAAGAAGGAGTGTGTGGGTGCAGTAATAAGTGGAGGGGGGCCACATGGGGCCCATGAGGCAGGGGACACGCTCTGTGAGGGTGGGCGCGCCCTGGACCCTCGTGGCCAGGTGGTGGCTCCCCTAGTGGTGTTTTCTGTGCCATATATTCTCAAATATTTTGGAAAAAAAATCATATTTCATTTTCAGGGCATTTGGAGAACTTTTATTTTCGGGATATTTTTTTATTGCACGGATAAGTCTGGAAACAGACAGAAAATACTATTTTTTTCCTTATTTAATCTAATTAACAGAAAGTAAAAGGAGGACACAAAAGGTTGTGCTATCTAGATTCACTCATCTCATGCTCGTCAAAAGGAATCCATTAACAAGGTTGATCAGGTCTTGTTAATAAACTCTTTCCGAATAACATGAAACTGGAGAATTTTCGAATGACACTAGGTTACCTCAATGGGGATATGCATGTCCCCAACAATAAAAATATCATATGTCTTCTTGACAGTAGGAAGAGAAAATTCAAAACCTCCAATAGTAATAGTTGAAATTTTTCCAATAGAATTGAAACTGTGGACCTGAGGTTGTTTCCTCAGAAAGTGTACCATATGCTTATTACCATTGACATGAAAAGTGACATTGCCTTTTTTGCAATCAATATCAGCCCCTGCAGTATTCAAAAAGGGTCTACCAAGGATAATAGACATACTATCGTCCTCGGGAATATCAAGGATAACAAAGTCTGTTAGAATAGAAACATTTGCAACCACAACAGGCACATCCTCACAAATACCGACAAGTATAGCAGTTGATTTATCGGCCATTTGCAAAGATATTTCAGTAGGTGTCAACTTACTCAATTCAAGTCTACGATATAAAGAGAGAGGCATAACACTAACACTGGCTCCAAGATCACATAAAGTAGTTTTAACATAGTTTCCTTTAATGGAGCAAGGTATAGTAGGTACTCCTGGATCTCCTAGTTTCTTAGGTATTCCACCCTTAAAAGTGTAATTGGCAAGCATGGTGGAAATTTCTACTTCAGGTATCTTTCTTTTATTGGTAATAATAGCTTTCATATACTTAGCATAAGGATTTGTTTTAAGCATATCAGTCAAACGCATACGCAAAAAGATAGGTCTAATCATTTCTGCAAAGTGCTCAAAATCCTCATCATCCTTTTTCTTGGATGGTTTAGGAGGAAAAGGCATGGGTTTCTGAACCCATGGTGCTCTTTCCCTACTGTGCTTCCTATCAACAAAGTCTCTCTTATCATAACGGTGATTCTTTGATTGTGGGTTATCAAGATCAACAGCAGGTTCAATTTCTACATCATTATCATTGCTAGGTTGAGCACCATCATGAACATCATCATTAACATTATCACTAGGTTCATGTTCATTACCATATTGTGTCTCAGCATCAGAAACAGATATGTCATTGGGATTCTCAGGTGTGTCAGCTACAGGTTCACTAGAAGCATGCAAAGTCCTATCATTTTTCTTTTTCTTCTTCTTAGAAGAACTAGGTGCATCTAAAATAGCTCTCTGAGAATCTTGTTCAATTCTCTTAGGGTGGCCCTCAGGATACAAAGGTTCCTGAGTCACTTTACCACCTCTAGTTGCAACTCTAACAACATTGTCATTATTCTTACTATTTAATTCATTGAGCAAATCATTCTGAGCCTTAAGTACTTGTTATACTTGAGTGGCGACCATAGAAGCATGTATACTAATAAGTTTCAGTTCACCTTTAGCTCTAGACAGATAACCACTCAAGCGTTCAATCATATAAGCATTGTGTTGTAATTGTCTACCAACATAATCATTGAAGTTTTCTTGTTTCACAATAAAATTGTCAAACTCATCTAAGCATTGGCTAGCAGACTTATAACGAGGAATATCACCTTCATCAAATCTATAAAGAGAATTTACCTTTACTACCTCTGTCGGGTTATCAAGACCATGTATTTTTTCAATAGGTGGTAAATTCTTAACATCTTCAGCTTTAATACCTTTTTCTTCCATAGATTTCTTTGCCTCTTGCATATCTTCAGGACTGAGAAATAGAACACTTGTTTTCTTCGGAGTTGGCTTAGGGGCTGGTTCAGGAAGTTTCCAATTTTTTTCATTGTCTAACATATTATTCAATAGTAATTCAGCTTGATCAACTGTTCTTCCCCGGAAAACACAACTAGCACAACTATCCAGGTGGTCTCTGGAAGCATCAGTTAGTCCATTATAAAAAACATTAAGTATTTCATTCCTCTGAAGAGGATGATCAGGCAAAGCATTAAGTAATTGGATAAGCCTCCCCCAAGCTTGTGGGAGATTCTCTTCTTCAATTTGCACAAAGTTATATATTTCCCGTAAGGAAGCTTGTTTCTTATGAGCGGGAAAATATTTAGCAGAGAAGTAATAAATCATATCCTGGGGACTACGCACACAACCAGGATCAAGAGAGTTAAACCTTGTCTTAGCATCACCCTTTAACGTGAACGGAAATAATTTAAGGATATAGTAATAACGAATCTTTTCATCGTTGGTAAACAAGGTCGCTATATCATTCAACTTAGTAAGATGTGCCACAACAGTTTTAGATTCATAGCCAAGGATCAGATTCAACCAAAGTACCTAACTCAGGATCAACAGAGAAATCATAATCCTTATCAGTAACAAAGATAGGTGAAGTAGAAAAAGCGGGGTCACATTTCATTCTATCATTCAAAGACTTTTCTTTCAGCTTAGCTAATAATTTCTTAAGATCATATCTATCGTTGCAAGCAAAAAGTCTCTAGCAGTTTCTTCATCCATAACATAACCCTCAGGAATCACAGGCAATTCATGTTTAGGGGGAGAATCTTCATCATCACTTTCATAAATATTATCAGTTTCAATATTTGCATTCTCCCTAACCTTAGCAATTTGTTCATCTAGAAATTCACATAGTGGCACAGTATTATCAAGCATAGAAATAGTTTCATCATACATAGCAGAAGTGACATCATCAAGAACATGCGACATATCAGATTCAATAGCATGAGTAGGTGTCGCTAATTTACTCATAACAGAGGCTGAATCAAGTGCAGAGCTAGATGACAATTCCTTACCTCCCCTCATAGTTGAGGGATAAATCTTGGTTTTTGAGTCCTTTAAATTCTTCATAGTGATCAATAGATATAAATCCCAAATGACTTAAATATTATAGCTATGCTCCCCGGCAACGGCGCCAGAAAATAGTCTTGATAACCCACAAGTGTAGGGGATCGCAACAGTTTTCGAGGGTAAAATATTCAACCCAAATTTATCGATTCGACACAAGGGGAGCCAAAGAATACACTTAAGTATTAGCAGCTGAGTTGTCAATTAAACCACACCTAGAAACTTAGTATCTACAGCAAGGTAATTTAGTAGCAAAGTAATATGGAAATAGTGGTAACATCAATAAAAGTAACAATAATGTTTTTGTAGTTTTTGTAATAGTAGCAGCAAAAAATTAAATTAGCAACAAGCAATATGTGAAAAGCTTGTAGGCATTGGATCGGTGATGGAGAATTATGTCGGATACGATTCCTCATGTAATAGTAATAACCTAGGGTGACACAGAACTAGCTCCAGTTCATCAATGTAATGTAGGCATGTATTCCGAATATAGTCATACGTGCTTATGGAAAAGAACTTGCATGCCATCTTTTGTCCTACCCTCCTGTGGCAGTGAGGTCCTAATGGAAACTAAGGGATATTTAGGCCTCCTTTTAATAGAGTACCGGACCAAAGTATTAACACATAGTGAATACATGAACTCCTCAAACTATGGTCATCACCGGGAGTGGTCCCGATTATTGTCATTTCGGGGTTGCCGGATCATAACATATAGTAGGTGACTATTGACTTGCAAGATAGGATCAAGAACACACGTATATTCATGAAAACATAATAGGTTCAGATCTGAAATCATGGCACTCGGGCCCTAGTGACAAGCATTAAGCATGGAAAAGTCATAGCAACATCAATCTTAGAACATAGAGGATACTAGGGATCAAACCCTAACAAAACTAACTCGATTACATGGTAAATCTCATCCAACCCATCACCGTCCAGCAAGCCGACTATGGTATTCCTCATGTGCGGCAATGAGCATCATGGAATTGGTGATGGAGGAAGGTTGATGATGACGATGGCGACGATCTCCTCTGTCCCGAGCCCTGAACGGACTCCAGATCAGCCCCCCCGAGAGATATTTGGGCTTGGCGGTGGCTCCGTATCGTAAAATGTGATAATTCTTCCTCTCTGATTTTTTTCTCCCCGAAAGTGAATATATGGAGTCCGAGGGTCCGTCGGTGGAGCAACAGGGGGCCCACGAGGCAGGGGGGTGCGCCCCCCACCCACATGGATAGGGTGTGGGCCCCCTGGCTTGGATCTTCCCACAGATATTATTTATATTTTCCAAAACAATTCTCCGTTGATTTTCAAGTTATTCGAGAACTTTTTATTTCTACACAAAGACAACACCATGGCAATTCTGCTGAAAACAGCGTCAGTCCGGGTTAGTTCCATTCAAATCATGCAAGTTAGAGTCCAAAACAAGGGCAAAAGTGTTTGGAAAAGTAGATACGTTGGGGACGTATAAGGCGCCGACGCCCGACGACCTGCTTGTGTCTGCCATGCCTCCACGTTGTCCACCTGAGGAAGATAAGGGCCCGCTGTACCCGCGCGCATGATTGGCCCGCGCTTCGTGCCCACGACGTCCGGGACCACAAGCAGGAAGTGTAGCACCGGCCTAGCGGGCGGTGACGATGGAGGAAGGTGGGGCAGGGAGCCTAAGGACGACGCGGATATGGATACCCTGGACGCCATGGAGCCCAACTGCACCAGAGTGGCCGCAGGCGAAGGAGAGGGTGGTGGCCGCCGGTTCCGGAGCGGACACCGGCGTGGATTGGTGGTCACCGGGGCCGGACTGGCCGCCGGCGAGGAAGGAGGGAGGGGGCGCTAGAGGGCGTAACAGTTTACGATAGCGACTGTTTTTGTGATGTGTGCGATAGAAACCCCTTGGTCCATCCTTGACAATCAGATTGTGCAAAATAACACAATATGTCATCATCTGGCACAAAGTTTCTGATTCCCACACCATTGCAGTGCTACGCACAATTCTCCAACGAGCTTGAAGCACACCAAATGCCCTCTCCACGTCTTTCCTAGCCGCTTCCTGCATTGTTGCAAAATGACTCTTATTATTGCCATGCGGTTTGGATATGGTCTTCACAAACGCCGCCCACTGAGTATAGATACCATCGGAGAGATAGTATTCCATGTTATACTATCGGCCATTGACGGAGTAGTTGCACGACGGTGATTCCTCATTGCCAAGTCTTCTGAACACACAAGATCCTTGAAGCATGTTGATGTCGTTGTGAGAACCCAACATTCCAAAGAAAGCATGCCAAATTCATAAGTAATGTGATGCCACCGCTGCAAGTATGATGGTGACATCTCTGCTGTGACCCTGATACATTCCCCGCAAACCTTTGGGACAGTTCTTCTATTGCCAATGCATGCAATCAATTGATTTGAGCATTCCTAGAAAACCCCTCGCCTCTTTAATAGCCAACAACTTCTTCATGTCATGCACATTTGGTTCTCTGAGATACTCCCATCTAAACACATCCACCACGGCGCGGGCAAACTTGCTAGTAGTCTTCAGGCACGTGCTTGATACGTCTCCAACGTATCTATAATTTATGAAGTATTCATGCTATTTTATTACCATTCTTGGATGTTTTTCAATCATTTTATAGCAACTTTACATCATTTTTTGGGACTAACATATTGACCCAGTGCCCAGTTGCTACTTCTGGAGCTTGCGTTGTATTCCCTCGAAGAGGAAAGGGTGATGCAACACAATAGCGTAAGTATTTCCCTCAATTTTTGAGAACCAAGGTATCAATCCAGTAGGAGACCACGCGCGAGTCCCTCGCACCTGCACAAACAAATAAGAACTTCGCAGCCAACGTGATAAGGGGTTGTCAATCCCTTCACGGTCACTTACGAAAGTGAGATCTGATAGAGATGATAGTTTGATATTTTTGGTATTTTTGGTTATAAGAAAAGAAAGTAAAAGCGGAAAAGTAAAGTAGATTGTAGATTTATATGTTGAGAATAGACCCGGGGGCCATAGTGTTCTCTAGTGGCTTCTCTCATGATACCGATATTCTACGGCGGGTAAACAAATTACTGTCGAGCAATTGATAGAAAAGCAAATAATTATGAGACTATCTAGGCATGATCATTATATATAGGCATCACGTCCGAGACAAGTAGACCGAAATGATTCTGCATCTACTACTATTACTCCACACATCGACCGCTATCCAGCATGCATCTAGTGTATTAAGCTCATAAGAACAGAGTAACGCCTTAAGCAAGATGACATGATGTAGAGGGAGAAACTCAAACTTAGTGATATAAACCCCGTCTTTTTATCCTCGATGGCAACAATACAATACGTGCCTTGCTGCCCCTACTGTCACTGGGAAAGGACACCGCAAGATTGAACCCAAATCCAAGCACTTCTCCCATTGCAAGAACTATAGATCTAGTAGGCCAAACCAAACCAATAATTCGAAGAGACTTGCAAGGATATTATAATCATACATAAAGAGTTCAGAGAAGAACCAAATATTTCTCATAGATAATATTGATCATAAACCCACAATTCATCGGATCTCGACAAACACACCGCAAAAAGAGATTACATCGAATAGATCTCCTCGAAGACCGAGGAGAACTTTGTATTGAGATCCAAAGAGAGAGAAGAAGCCATCTAGATACTAGCTACGGACCCGAAGGTCTGTGGTGAACTACTCACAAATCATGGTGAGGCGATGATGATGATGTAGAAGCACTCCGTGGAAGATCCCCCCCTCCGGCGGAGCTCCGGAACAGGCCCCAAGGTGGGATCTCACGGGAACAGAAGGTTACGATGGTGGAACTAGGGTTTTCTCTGTTATTCTGATAGTTTCGGGGTACGTAGGTATATATAGGAGGAAGGAGGGCACCGGGCGCCAAACGTGGGACCCACGAGGCAGGGGGGCGCGCCCTGTAGGGGGCGCGGGCCCTGTAGGGGGGCGCACCCCCCACCCTCGTGGGCGCCACGGGTGCCCTACTCAGTGGTTCTCAAGTCTCCCGTGCGTGATTTTCTCCAAAAATATCTCTCCCAAAGGTTTCATTCCGTTTGGACTCCGTTTGATACCTTTTCTGTAAAACCCTAAAATAGGAAAAAACAGCAATCTGGACTGGGCCTTTGGGTTAGTAGGTTAGTCCCAAAAATAATATAAAAGTGTATAACAAAACCCATTAAGCATCCAAAACATCATAAATAATAGCATGGAACAATAAAAAATTATAGATACGTTGGAGACGTATCAAGCATTCCCAAGCTTAATTCCTGCTCGTCCTCGAGTAGGTAAATGATAAAAACAATTTTTTTGATGTGGAATGCTAACCAACATAGTTTTTCAATGTAATACTCTTAATTGTGGCATGAATGTTCAGATCTGAAAGATTCAAGACAAAAGTCTATATTGACATAAGAAATAATAATACTTCAAGCATACTATCAAAGCAATCGTGTCTTCTCAAAATACTATGGCTAAAGAAAGTTATCCCTACAAATTCATATAGTCTGGCTATGCTCCCTCTTCATCACACAAAATATTCATATCATGCACAACCCCGATTTCAGCCAAGCACTTGTTTTCATACTCTATTCTTTCAAACCTTTTAACTTTCACGCAATACATGAGTGTGAGCCATGGACATAACACTATGGGTGGAATAGACAGGTGGTTGTGGAGAATCATAAGAGGAGGGAGATAGTCTCACATCGACTAGGCGTATCAACGGGCTATGGAGATGCCCATCAATAGATATCAATGTGAGTGAGTAGGTATTGCCATGCAACGGATGCACTAGAGCTAAAAATGTATGAAAGCTCAACAAAAGAAACTAGTGGGTGTGCATCCAACTTGCTTGCTCATGAATACCTAGGGCATTTGAGGAACCCCATCGTTGGAATATACAAGCCAATTTCTATAATGAAAATTCCACTAGTATATGAAAGTGACTAAACATGAGACTCTCTATCATGAAGAACATGGTGCTACTTTGAAGCACAAGTGTGGAAAAAGATAGTAGCAATTGTCCCTTCCCTCTTTTCTCTCATTTTTTTGGAGGGGATTTCTCCCTTTTTTATTTAGCCCCTCTATATTTTTTTTGGGCCATCTCCTTTTTTTATTGGCCTTTCCTCACATGGGACAATGCTCTAATAATGATGATCATCACGCTTTTATTGATTTACAACTCGATATTAGAACTCGATACTAGAACAAAGTATGACTCTATATGAATGCCTCCGGCGGTGTACCGGGATATGCAATCAATCAAGAGTGAAATGTATGGAAAATTATGCATGGTGGCTTTGCCACAAATACGATGTCAACTACATGATCATGCATGGAAATATGACAATATGATGCGTGTCATATGAACGGAACGGTGGAAAGTTGCATGGCAATATATCTCGGAATGGCTATGGAAATGCCATGATAGGTAGGTATGGTGGCTGTTCTGAGGAAGGATATATGGTGGCTGTTTTGAGGAAGGATATATAATGGGTGTATGGTACCGGCGAAAGTTGCGCGGTACAAGAGAGGCTAGCAATGGTGGAAGGGTGATAGTGCGTATGATCCATGGACTCAACATTAGTCATAAAGAACTCATATAATTATTGCAAAAATCTACGAGTCTTGAAAACAAAGCAATCAACGCATGCTCCTAGGGGGGAGGTTGGTAGGAGTTAACCGTCGCGCCCCCGACCTCCACACAAAGTTGACACTTTACAAATACATCATGCTCTAACTTCGTCACATAGCGGTTCACCATACGTGCATGCTACGGGAATCACTAACCTTAACACAAGCATTTCTCAATTTCATAATAACTCCACTAGCATGACTCTAATATCACTATCCTCATATCTCAAAACAATTATCAAGCATCCAACTTCTCATCATATTCAAGGCACTAAGTGTGAAAGTTTTTACTACATTGATATTGGATGTCTATCATGTGAAGACTAGTTTTATAGCCTAAGCACATTACCATGATATTTTAATAGACTCTCAAAAGGATATAAGTGAAGCATGAGAGTTCAACAACTTCTTCAAAATATTATCACCACCGTGCTCTAAAAGATATAAGTGAAGCACTAGAGCAAAAACTATTCAACTCAAAAGATATAAGTGAAGCACATAGAGCGTTCTATCAATTCCTAGGCCATATTTAACTCTCTCAAATAGGTGTGTCCAGCAAGGATAATTGTGTCAAACTAACAAGCAAAGACTCAAATTATACAAGACGCTCCAAGTAAAACACATATCATGAGGTGAATAAAAATATAGCTTCGAGTATAGTTACCGATGGATGAAAACGAAAGAGGGGATGCCTTCCCGGGGCATCCCCAAGCTTAGGCTCTTGGTTGTCCTTGAACTTTAACTTGGGGTGCCTTAGGCATCCCCAAGCTTAGGATCTTGCCACTCTTTATTCCATAGTCCATCAAAGCAATACTCAAAACTTGAAAACTTCACAACACAAAACTTAGACAGAAATCTCGTGAGCTCCGTTAGTATAAGAAAGCAAACCACTAGTCAAAGGTACTGCAATGAATTCATTCTTTGTTTATATTGGTGTTAAACCTACTTTATTCCAACTTCTCTATGATTCATACTTCCCAATACTACTCATAGATGCGTTGAAATAAGCAAACAACACACGAAAAACAGAATCTGTCAAAAACATAACAGTCTGTAGTAATCTGCAGTTTTCGCATACTTCTGTAACTCCAAAAATTTCAAACTAAATTGGTAAACGTGAGGAATTTGTCTATTAATCACGTTCAAAAAGAATCAACTAAATATCATGCTCCAGTGAAATCTGGTGACCATTCTAGCGAGCGCTAACGATTCTGTTTTTCACAGCAAGATTATATAAACTTCACACAAGTCTTCTCAAAGGTTCTACTTGGCACAAACACTAAACAAAACACAAAACCACATATAAACAGAAGCTAGATTCAATATTTATTCCTAAACAGAAGCAAAAACAAAAATATAAAATTGGGTTGTCTCCCAACAAGCGCTATCGTTTTACGCCCCTAGCTAGGCACGATACATGGATAGATCTAGGTATTGCCATCTTTGGAAGGCAATCCATAAGTGGCTCTCATAATAGTTTCATATGGTAATTTGATTTTCTTTCTAGGAAAGTGTTCCATGCCTTTTCTTAACGGAAATTGGAATATGATATTTCCTTCCTTCATATCAATAATTGCACCAATCATTCTAAGGAAAGGTCTACCAAGAATAATAGGACATGAAGGATTGCAATCTATATCAAGAACAGTGAAACCTATGGGCACATAATTCCTATTGGCAACAATAAGAACATCATTAATTCTTACCATAGGTTTCTTAATAGTGGAATCCGCAAGATGCAAATTCAAAGAACAATCAGCAAGCTCATGGAAACCTAGCAAATCACACAAAGTTTTTGGGATAGTGGAGACACTTGCACCCAAATCACACAAAGCATAGCATTCATGATCTTTAATTTTTATTTTGATTGTAGGTTCCCACTCATCATAAAGCTTTCTAGGGATAGAAACTTCTAACTCAAGTTTTTCTTCATAAGATTGCATCAAAGCATCAACTATGTGTTTGGTAAAAGCATTATTTTGACTATAAGCATGCAGAGAGTTTAGTATGGATTGTAACAAGGAAATACAATCAATCAAAGAGCAATTATCATAATTGAATCCCTTGAAATCCAAAGTAGTGGGTTCATCACTATGCAAAGTTTTAATCCCTTCACTCCCACTTTTAACAATTTTAGCATCAAGATCTAAAAACTCCGAATCATTGGGACACCTTAAAGTAGAATCATCTCCAATCCTATCTTTATCAAGATTTATACTAGAAAACAAGGATCTAATAGGAAACACATGTATAACTTTCAGATCTTCATCTTTATTTTCATGATAAGTATAAGAACAAGCTTTTACATAATTCTCTCTTTTAGCACGCATCCTAGCGGTTCTCTCTTTGCATTCATCAATGGAAATTCTCATGGCTTTGAGAGACTCATTGATATCATGCTTAGGTGGGATATATCTAAGTTTCAAAGAATCAACATCAAGAGTAATTATATCCACACTTGTAGCCAATTCATCAATCTTAAGCAATTTTTCTTCAAGCATAGCATTGTAATTCTTTTGCGAAATCATAAACTCCTTAACACTAGCTTAAAATTCAGAAGGCATCTTTCCATAAGAGTTGTTGTAGGAATTACCATAATTATTAGAGGAATTACTAGAAAAAGGCCTAGGATTAAAGTTCCCTCTATAAGCATTGTTACCAAAATTATTCCTACCAACAAAATTCACATCCAAAGATTCATTGTTATTTTCAATCAAAGTGGACAAAGGCATATCATTAGGATCAGAAGAAGCACTCTTAGCAGCAAATAATTTCGTAAGTTCATCCATCTTTCCACTCAAAACACTAATTTCTTCAATAGCATGCACTTTTTTACTAGTAGATCTTTCGGTGTGCCATTGAGAATAATTAACCATAATATTATCTAGGAGTTTGGTAGCTTCTCCTAAGGTAGTTTCCATGAAAGTGCCTCCTGCGGCCGAATCTAAAAGATTTCAAGAAGCAAAATTCAAGCCAGCATAAAAGTTTTGAATAATCATCCATAAGTTCAAACCATGTGTAGGGAAATTACGTATCATTAATTTCATTCTCTCCCAAGCTTGTGCAACATGCTCATGATCTAGTTGCTTAAAATTCATAATATCGTTTCTAAGAGAAATGATCTTAGCAGGAGGGAAATACTTAGAGATAAAAGCATCTTTGCACTTATTCCATGAATCAATACTATTTCTAGGCAAAGAGGAAAACCAAGTTTTAGCACGAACTCTAAGTGAAAACGGAAATAACTTCAATTTAACAATATCATTATCCGTATCCCTTTTCTTTTGCATATCACACAAATCAACAAAGTTGTTTAGATGGGCAACGATATATTCACTAGGAAGGCCGGAGAATTGATCTTTCATGACAAGATTCAACAAAGTAGCATTGATCTCACCAGATTCAGCATCGGTACTAGGAGCAATCGGAGTGCTGATAAAATCATTATGGTTGGTATTGGAGAAGTCACACAATTTGGTATTGTTCTGAGCCATAGTGACAAGCAAGCAAGCAACACACAAGCAAACAAGAGGCAAGCGAACGATAAACACACAGCAGAAGAATGGCAAATAAAATGGCAAGGGTGAAGTGGGGAAGAGGAAAACGAGAGGCAAAAAATGTAATGCGAAGGATAAGGGTTTGTGATAGGTACTTGGTATATGACTTTTGCGTAAGCCTCCCCGGCAACGGCGCCAGAAATTCTTCTTGCTACTTCTCGAGCTTGCGTTGTATTCCCTCGAAGAGGAAAGGGTGATGCAGCACAGTAGCGTAAGTATTTCCCTCAGTTTTTGAGAACCAAGGTATCAATCCAGTAGGAGACCACGCGTGAGTCCCTCGCACCTGCACAAACAAATAATAATTTCGCAGCCAACGCGATAAGGGGTTGTCAATCCCTTTACGGTCACTTACGAAAGTGATATCTGATAGTGATGATAGTTTGATATTTTTGGTATTTTTTGTTACAAGAATAGAAAGTAAAAGCGGAAAAGTAAAGTAGATTGTAGATTGATATGTTGAGAATAGACCCGGGGGCCATAGTGTTCTCTAGTTGCTTCTCTCATGATAGCGATATTCTACGGCGGGTAATCAAATTACTCTCAAGCAATTGATAGAAAAGCGAATAATTATGAGACTATCTAGGCATGATCATTATATATAGGCATCATGTCTCAGACAAGTAGACCGAAACGTTTCTGCATCTACTACTATTACTCCACACATCGACCGCTATCCAGCATGCATCTAGTGTATTAAGCTCATAAGAACAGAGTAACACCTTAAGCAAGATGACATGATGTAGAGGGATAAACTCAAACTTAGTGATATAAACCCCATCTTTTTATCCTCGATGGCAACAATACAATATGTGCCTTGCTGCACCTACTGTCACTGGGAAAGGACACCGCAAGATTGAACCCAAAGCCAAGCACTTCTCCCATTGCAAGAACTATAGATCTAGTAGGCCAAACCAAACCAATAATTTGAAGAGACTTGCAAGGATATTATAATCATACATAAAGAGTTCATAGAAGAACCAAATATTTCTCATAGATAATCTTGATCATAAACCCACAATTCATCGGATCTTGACAAACACACCGCAAAAAGAGATTACATCGAATAGATCTCCTCGAAGACCGAGGAGAACTTTGTATTGAGATCCAAAGAGAGATAAGAAGCCATCTAGATACTAGCTATGGACCCGAAGGTCTGTGGTAAACTACTCACAACTCATGGTGAGGCGATGGTGATGATGTAGAAGCACTCCGTGGAAGATCCCCCCTCCGGCGGAGCTTCGGAACAGGCCCCAAGATGGGATCTCATGGGAACAGAAGGTTACGGCGGTGGAACTAGGGTTTTCTCTGTTGTTCTGATAGTTTCGGGGTACGTAGGTATATATAGGAGGAAGGAGGGAACTGGGGGCCAAACGTGGGGCCCACGAGGCAAGGGGCACGCCCTGTACGGGGGGGGGGGGACGCCCCGCACCCTCGTGGGCGCCACGTGTGCCCTACTCCGTGGTTCTCAAGTCTCCAGTGCGTGATTTTCTCCAAAAATATCTCTCCCGAAGGTTTCATTCCGTTTGGACTCCGTTTGATATTCCTTTTCTGTAAAACCCTGAAATAGGAAAAAAAAACAACAATCTGGACTGGGCCTTTGGGTTAGTAGGTTTGTCCCAAAAATAATATAAAAGTGTATAACAAAGCCCATTAAACATCCAAAACTTCATAAATAATAGCATGGAACAATAAAAAATTATAGATACGTTGGAGACGTATCACCAGTGTCAGTTGCTGTTTTTTGCTTGTTTTTTTACATCGCAGGAAATCTATATCAAACGAAGTCCAATCACCGCGAAACTTTTTATGGATTTTTTTTGGACCGGAAGACTCCCGATGGGCCAGAGCTCGGTGGCCTCCCGCACCCCTTCTTCACCCTATAATTTCCCAAATATTCCGGAACCTTTCGGGGTTAACCTAGATCAGAAGTTCCATCGCCACAAGGCTCTGTAGTCAACGAGATCCAATCTAGAGCCCTTTCCGGCACCCTGTCGGAGGGGGAAACCATCACCAGTAGCTATCTTCATCATCCAAGCGGCCACCGTGATGAGGAGGGAGTAGTCCACCCTCGGGGCTTAGGGATTGTACCAGTAGCTATGTGTTTAATCTCTCTCTCTCTCTCTCTCGTGTTCTTGAGATGCACAATCTTGATGTATCACATGCTTTGTTAATATAGTCGGATCATATGGTGTTTTCCCCTCTCTATCTTGTGATGAATTGAGTTTTCCTTTTGAGATTTCATTTTATCGGTTTGAATACTTTTATGGATTTCTGAACACTTGATATATGTCTTGCAATTGAATACTCGTGGTGACAATGGGGTATCATATTGATTCACTTGATATGTGTTTTGGCACTCAACTTGCGTATTCCCGCGGTGACATTAGGGTAATATATGCATAGGGGTTGATGCATGTTCTTGTCTTTGTTTCTCTAGTAGAAATCTTGGGGCACTCTTTGAAGTTCTTTGTGTTGGATTCAGTATTATAAATCTGAATTTGTTTTGGTGTTATTTTAGTACAAACTCTTGAGAGATCAATCGGAAAGAATAACTTGTGTTATTCTAGTACAAACTCTTGATAGATTGATCGGAAATAATAACTTGTGGTATTCTAGTACGAACTCTAGGATAGATCGAGTGGAAAGAATAGCTACAAACAATTTCTTCGTATGTTCCCCGCTAAATAGAAACTTTGGAGTGATTCTTCATCGCACTTTGAGGGATGGTTATGTGATCCAATTATATTAGTATTGTTGAGAGATTGCACTAGAGAAAGTACGGACCCTAGACCTCATTTTCAAGCATCGCAATACCGTTTGTGATCCGTTATATCACCTGCTACCTTGCTGTTTTTTATTGTCCCTATTACAAAAATCAATATCTACTATCCATATTAAATTTTTATCACCATCTCTTCGCAAAACTAGTGCACATATACAATTTTCCATTCTATTGGGTGTGTTGGGGACACAAAAGACTTTTTATTATTTGGTTGCAGGATTGTTTGAGAGAGACCATCTTCATCCTACACCTCCCACGGATTGATAAACCTTAGGTCATCCACTTGAGGGAAATTTGCTACTGTCCTACAAAACCCTGCGCTTGGAGGCCCAACACGAGTCTACAAGAACAAGTTGTGTAGTAGACATCAAGCTCTTTTCTGGCGCCGTTGCCGGAGAGGTGAGTGCTTGAAGGTATATCTTTAGATCTTGCAATCGAATCTTTTAGTTTCTTGTTTTATCACTAGTTTGGTTTTGTAAAAGAACACTAAAAATGGAATTTAGGTTGCATCATATTATTGATCACCTTTATAATACCTTTCTTGAAAATGATGGGTCGGAAATTTGTGCTCAGTTGCTAGAAGAAGAAGTCAATAAAATGTTTGGCACAAAATATTTGAATGATGAGCATGATTGCAATGTTGTTAGTATGAATTCTTTCAATATCCAAAATGCTAATGATTATTGCACTAGTCATGAGAAAAATGTTTCTTATAAGCATGTCAATTTTTGTGGTGTGGAAAGACTTTGTGAAGACATGCCTCATTGGGATGATAGATTTTGCAAGACGCATAAACTTGATGAAACCAATTGATGGCTCAAAGTGATCGACGAGTTTGCTATAGAATTATGCTCTCTTTATCCTATTACTTGTGAGCTTTGCCATAAAGTTGGTCACCTTAATTTCCAATGCATGCTTTTTCATGATCAAATCATGTCCAAATATTGCAATAACTTGGTCACTGTTGAACTTTACAATGAACTTTGTCTATATTTGTGGTGTGAAGAATTGACACATAAGAATAGTTGGTATGAAGCATTCATACTCACGGACCATGTTGAAACTAGCATGAAAGGAATATATATGTTTTGTGTGGTAAATTGCAATGAAAATGCTTATATTGCCAACTATAGAAAGATGGGAAACCAATAGAATATAAAAGGAATACTAATGAAAGGGTAAAGATTTCCACTTTCCCTCCTATTGTCTCCCATAATGTGATAGGTGACGAGGAGGAGCTCCCTATTCAACCAATCTCATCAATAAGAAGCTCGATTTTTTTATTAAACCCACACATGATGTGGTGAAGAAGAAGAAAAGAAGAAATAAGAGAGGTAAAAAGGTATCTTTCCCAAATAATCTTGCTCCTATTATTGTTGTGCCTCATGAAAATGAATCAAAAATAATTGTGGCAGATGATGCACTTGATGAAGATACTGCTTCTTTGTCTTATGGCACAATGTCCGAGAGCGCTATGGATGATGATTTTGTTATATCTATTGCTTGTTGGGATGATTATGATTGGGAAGATAATGATACTTCTTATAATCTTGGAAATCTTTTTGGCACCAACTTGGGAAATTATGATGATAGCAATTGTTATACCATTGGTGCTATTCACACTATTAATGATGAGAGTGATTATGCTTATGATATGCCAAGACACAAGCTTGGGGATGCTATGTTTAATGAGAATGACATGTTTGAGAATTTATTTACTGCAATTAATGTTTGTCCCAAGCTTCGGGATGTTATGCTTAATGAAGATGATTTTTTTAGTTTCCCTACTTTGAATGATCATATTTGCTATGATGGTTGCATGTCTCCTATCTATGATGAGAACAAACTTGCTACTTATGATGATTATTGTGATGATACTTATGTTATAAAAGGTAGTGATACTTATTTCAATAATTTTGAATATCCTTTTACTTAAAATTACTCTTTTAATGTGGAAACAATTTATAGTATTCGAGTTTCACATGATGCTCCCACTACTATTCATGAGAATAAATTTGCTTATGAGGAGAGTAGTAACATTTCTATGCCTGTGGAGCATGAAAGGAATGCTTTATGTGATGGTTATATTGATGAATATATTAATGATACTACTGAAAATTATTATGAGAGAGGAACTTATGATTCATGATGCTCTCTTTATGTTTCAATCCTTATCTTTTATGCGAGCATCATTGAAATCATCATGCCTAGCTAAAAGGCATTAAAGAAAAGCGCTTGTTGGGAGACAACCCAACACTTACACCTACTGTTTTTGTGTGTTCACGTGGTTAAGCTACTGTAGTAATCATTTTTTACATGTTTTGTTTCAACAAAGTGCCAAGTAAAGCCTTTGGGATAGCGTGGATGATAGTTGATTTGATTGTGTGAAAAAACAGAAAGTTTTGTGTCCAGTGCAAAAAATTAAATAAATCATTGGGACGTGATAATTAGCTGGAATTTTGACACATGATTTATATACAAATTGCCTATGTTGTCCTAATTTTTCAGAATTTTTAGAGTTAAATAAGTAAGGTGGTTCTCCAGATCATTACAGACTGTTATGTGTTTGACAGATTCTGTTTTCAAAGCATAGTTTGCTAGTTTTCTAGTTTCAATGGCTTATATGGATCAATATAAATTGTAGAAATGATATGCTACAGTAGGAATTGTTTGAGAACAATTATGAATCTTGTCGTTGCCAGTACCCAAAGTGAATGATTTCTTTTATCGTACTAACCCATCTCATGAAGTTTTGTTAAGTTTTGTGTGATTGAAGTTTCAAGTCTTGGGTGAGATGTCGATATGAGGAGAATAAGGAGTGACAAGACCCTAAGATTGGGGATGCCAAAGGCACCCCAAGGAAATATTAAGTAATACCCAAGCAACTATGCTTGGGGATGCCCTGGAAGGCATCCCCTCTTTCGTCTCCAACATTATCGGTAACCTCACTTGAAGCTATATTTGTATTCGTCACATAATATGTGTTTTGCTTGGAGCGTCATTTTATTTTGTTAGGATTTTCTTGCTAGTATTTAGAATAATGTTTTTCATCTTTTATTTTAATAAAAATGTCAAGGATAGCTTTTACCATGCTTATTTTGCAACTCTATATGTTGTTGTTTGAAAACAAAAAGTTTGTCGCTGTTGTACAAATTCCCGAGAAAATTAAGAATTTGATAAAAGGTTGAAACTTTTTGCACAGAAAGGTATGATAAATTTCCTACATCATGTTAAATTTTCAAAAAAAGTTGAGTTAGGGAAGTATGGATCCTCTTGCATTCTTTACAGACTGTATTGTTTTGAATGATTGCTGTTATGTTTACATTGTTTGCATATGTTTGCGTGTTTAATGATTCTATTTGAGGATACGAGTATTAAATATGTAGAGGAATTTAGTATGCAATGTTGAATAATAATTTTAGTGATTTGCTACAGTAGATAATGATAAGGTTTTTGCATTGGTTTATACTAACTTATCTCACGAGTTCTTGTTGAGTTTTGTGTGGATGAATCTTTTGAGATTTAGGAAAACCGTGATATGAGAAGAATTAAGGAGACACAAAAGCTCAAGATTGGGGATGCCCAAGGCACCCAAAGATAATATTTCAAGATGTCTCAAGCATCTAAGCTTGGGGATGCCCCGATAGGCATCCCACCTTTCTTCATCAACAATTATCGGTTAGTATCGGTTGATCCTAAGTTTTTGCTTCTTCCCATGAGATGTGCTATTCTTGAACTATCATTTTATTTTGTTTGCTTGCTGTTTTAATAAAATACTTGGATCTGAAAGTTTTTTTTAAATAATATAGATCCCCAAATA
This sequence comes from Secale cereale, assembly GCA_902687465.1. Classification (NCBI taxonomy): domain Eukaryota; kingdom Viridiplantae; phylum Streptophyta; class Magnoliopsida; order Poales; family Poaceae; genus Secale; species Secale cereale. The sequence continues at coordinate 160,315,812 of LR738709.1, forward strand.
GTTGCCAGGGATGCTAGGTAAGCGGCATTCACATCCTGTCAACGAAGCTCTTTTCTGGTGCCGTTGCTCTAGTGCTTCACTTTTATCTTTTTGAGCACGGTGTGCTTTAGTATTTTTGAAGAAATTATTTCTTGCTTCACTTAAATTAATCTGAGAGAAAGAAATATTATGCTCATGATCTTCATTTATATCTTTCTGGAGTAGCTTGTCATTTACTCTTGTGTTCACTTATATCCTATGAGTAAATTCTTGGATAAATTGAATGTCATGAAGTTGAAATCATATCATGCCTAGTGGTAGCTTCACATTGGGTTAGAAAGTGAAATCTTTTGAGGCTTGACAATCACAATATTGGTCATACAAGCAATTCACGAATAATCAGTATAAGGAAGAGAACATTCACATGCAAATACACTCTCTTGGAAATATTTTGCGATTGTGAGCCCCATCAAAATATTATATGCCAAAATTGTTGACGTTGGACAAGGAAGACAATGTAATGGTTTAAGTTTGTTCATATTCATATAGAAGTTATATTGTCGTAGATCCTTCAACATGTGGTTCTTTCCCCCATCTTTGCTACTTGTGCATCCAAAATCCCTTAAACCCAAATCTTATCTTCAAGAGTCCACCATACCTACCTAAGGATTGATCAAGATCCATCAAGTAAGTTGTCATCGGTGCAATAAGGCAATAAAAATTGCTTCTAAAAAGTGTTAGATCATTTAGTGTAAGAGAAAATTGAGCGTTGTACGAACTTGTGATGGCAAAGAATAAAAGCGACAGACTGCATAATAAAGGTTGCTATCATAAGGGGCAATATAATGTGACGTTCTTTTGCACTAATGGATTGAGCATACAAACAAATAAGCGCATGGAAACCTCTGCTTCCCTCTATGAAGGGCCTATCTTTTACTTTTCTGTAAGAGTCAAAGTTTTCCTCTCTATTCCCTTTTTATTTTTCTCCTTTGGCAAGCACCATGTGGTGAGGAAAGATCTAGGCACATATGTCCAGCTGAATATGGGTAGCATGAGTTATTATTGTTGACATCACCCAAACGTGAATACGCTGGGAGGAGAAATTACAAACCCCTATCTTTCTATGTGTCCGGTTGAAACGTTTTTCTCATGTGTATGTGGTGAGTGTTAGAAATCATAGAAGACTATATGATGGTTGAGTATGTGGAGATCTTACTTAAACTCTATTGAATAAGTTGAATTACAATTGCTTGGTGACTGAGAACATAGGTTGTTAAGTTTCAAGGGAATTCATTGTTTGAACCTTAACATGTGAATTGGTTGCTACTCTAACATGAGAAGTTTTATAGGAAATAATTGTTGTTATGATGCTAGGAAAAGTGATAGAAATTATCATTGATCAAACTTGTGCACTTTTCTAGCATTCACACTTCATAAATTATTTATTTTATCATTTACCTACTTGAGGATGAGTAGAAATTAAGCTTGGGGATGCTGATACGTCTCTAACATATCTATAATGAAGTATTCAAGCTATTTTATTATCATTATTGGATATTTTACAATCTTTTTATAACAACTTTATATCATTTTTTGGGACTAACCTATTGACCCATTGCCCAGTGCCAGTTGTTGTTTTTCGCTTGTTTTTTTACATCACAGGAAATCAATATCAAACGGAGTCCAAACACCGCGAAACTGTTTCTGGATTATTAGGGATCAGAAGACTCCCGATGGGCCAGAGTAGCACCTGGGGGGTACCCCGAGGGGGGCACAACCCACCAGGGCGCGCGTGGGGGCCCAGGCGCGCAAATATGGGTTGTGCCCACCTCGGTGGCCTCCCGCACCCCTTCTTCGCCCTATAAATTCCCAAATATTCCGAAACCTTTCGGGGTTAACCTAGATCAGAAGTTCCGCCACCGCAAGACTTTGTAGTCCATGAGATCCAATCTAGAGCCCTTTTTGGCATTCCGCCGGAGGGGGAAACCATCACCGGTGGCCATCTTCATCATCCCGGCGGCCACCATGATGAGGAGGGAGTAGCCCACCCTCGGGGCTGAGGGTTTGTACCAGTATCATATTGATTCACTTGATACGTGTTTTGGCACTCAACTTGTGGATCCCTGCGGTGACATTGGGGAAATCTATGCATAGGGGTTGATGCACGTTCTTGTCTTGTATCTCCGGTAGAAATCTTGGGGCACTCTTTGAAGTTCTTTGTGTTGGACTGAGTATTATAAATCTGAATTTGTTTTGGTGTTATTTTAGTATAAACTCTTGATAGATCGATCGGAAAGAATAACTTGAGTTATTCTAGTACGAACTCTTGATAGATTGATCGATAAGAATAACTTGTGTTATTCTAGTACAAACTATTGGATAGATAGAGCGGAAAGAATAGCTACAAACAATTTCTTATTATGATCTCCGTTGGATAGGAAGTTTGGAGTGATTCTTCATCGCACTTTGAGGGACGGTTATTTGATCCAATATATTAGTATTGTTGAGAGATTGCACTAGCGAAAGTACGGACCCCAGGCCTCATTTTCAAGCATTGCAGTAACGTTTGTGCTCCGTTATATCACTTGCTATCTTGCCGTTTTTTATTGTTCCTATTGCAAAAATCAATATCTACTATCCATATTACACTTTTATCACCATATCTTCGCCGAACTAGTGCACCTATACAATTTCCCATTGTATTGGGTGTGTTGGGGACAGAAGATAGTTTTTATTATTTGGTTGCAGGGTTGTTTGAGAGAGACCATCTTCATCCTACACCTCCCACGGATTGATAAATCTTAGGTCATCCACTTGAGGGAAATTTGCTACTCTCCTACAAAACTCTGCGCTTGGAGGCCCAACACGAGTCTACAAGAACAAGTTGTGTACTGACATCGGTGCTCTCCCCCATCGTGACCATCTCACCAACGACATTTGCATCAGTACCAAGTGCAAGCATCCTCAAAGCAGTCATGCACTTCTGCTTGGCAGAGAAAGAGAGTTGTGTGCATCAATCTCTTGTGAGCTTGAAGTAGTCGTCGTGTTCCTTCACTTCCTCCACAATGCACAAAAAATGGTTTCCACAAGCGAAAATGACGACGAAACCATGGATTATCCGGAAAAGCAGGATTGGGAACAAAGTAGTCCATGTACAATAGCTTTGCTCCCGATACCCTATCTCGGTTGATCACTCTTCTCCCTTTGATTGAACCCTTGAAGTTGTGAAGATGCCACACTTGTCGGCCCATTTCCTCTTGCATGTTCATGACCATGATCATATCCACTTCTTCGTCCGTATCCGAGGAATTGAACAACTCATCTTGAATAATTTGATCAAGCTCCGTTGGTCCATACTACTTGCCCGATGAAGCATCATAATCCATCGTTTGCCCTAATGAAGTCACAAAAAGTACGATAAGACAATGTGTTGAACACATGAAGCGCAATGCAGAGCAAGAGAGTTATCGGACATACGGCGATCGCGTCCAGGCTGGCGATGGCATCCCCCGCGGCGAGGACGGGAGAGAGGACTGCTCTGTCGGAGCAGGCAGCGCAGATGCTAGGAACGGTTGCAGAGCGCGTGCGGCGGCAGAGCGGCGAGACGTATGACACGGAGGAGAGAGAAGAGAGGAGTTAACAAATGGACCCGTCATGTCTAGGAAATGGATTTGGTGCAATTCGCAGCGTCATGACCGGTCAGTGATCGAGGTCGCCCGAGCATATGAGAAGGGTTTGGGACGTCCGGCCGTAGATGCTCGAAGAGGATCTCCACTCGTTCGGCCCCCAAGTGGCTTGAAATAGCGCCTTGGGGGCGCGCCGGAGAAACAATCGGCGTGGGGGCGGTCGGTTTCCCAACCTTCGCCCCAAGGCTGCCTCAGACACCGTTTGTTTGAAAACCAAAGCTGCCAAAATTCGACCGAGCACAACACAAATTCGGCAAAACTAGGAGATTTCATTGATTTTTGTACACAAAACTGGAAACATAATTTAAAAACTAACTAAAACGACAACTACTACTGTGCCACCGCAGCGCGCCTTCTACATGTCGAGGAGCCTGTAGAACTTGGTGTAGTCACCGCCGCCGGCGTCGTCGCCGCCGTCCTTGCTGCACCCCTGACCAGCATCGCCGATGTGTTGGGGATTGGACGGCCCAGACGCCTCCTCGTCACCGTCGTCGAGGACAACACCACCACCCTCCTCGTGTCTGCGGCGCCTAGCGGCGATTTCCTCGAGGGAGCGGTGCTGACGCGCCATCTCCTTGCAGATGTAATCCTCCCGCGCCCATTTGAGGGCGGTCTCGTCGTCGGCGGCCATGGCCTCATGCTCGTTCTTCATGGGGAGCAGCCCCGGCTCGGTCTTTGTCCTGACGAGGCAGAAAAAGGGAGGAGAGGGGCCATGGCCGCCCTCGTTGATGACGAGGGCGTCGGCCACGGGTGCGGCGTCCGAGCGGCGTCTCTTATGGCTTCGGCTTGACAGGGTGGAGCGCCGGCAACCTGAAGGAAAGAGAGCCCGACGACGAGGAGGTCGCCGGTTCCATTCACCGCAGCGTCCAGGAGCTACCGTGGCCGCGAGAGGAGGGGCGCCCTGGGTACTCCAAGCGCGACGCGTTGCCGGCCTCGATGTGCTCGAGGAGGACTTCGTGGGTGTGGCCGGGGAAACCCACCATTGGTGCCACCCCTTAGAGTTGTGGCGGCCGCGGGGCTCGGTGCTGTTCGTGGCGGTGAGCTGGTATTCGTGCCGGCGTTCGAAGTACGCCGTTCATTGCGTGTGGCTGTCGGGGCGTACCTCGGCTGTTCCGCGCTTGCTCCAGCAGCGACGACCGGATGCGCAGCAATCTCCGTGCGTCGTTCAGCACTTGTGGGCGGCAGAGGCACCGGCACGCTGCCAGCGCTCATCCTTCATGAGCCCGGCACCCGCATGTCCGGCGGCGCCGGGTAGTCGGTCTCGTAGAGGAGGCGTGCCTCGTCCTCGTGCAGGTGGCGGCGGCCGAAGCTGTTGGCCGCCGCACTGTCGCCTGGGTAGCGCTGGGCCATTTTCGTCAGCGGGGGAGAGAGGAGAGATGCACGTCAGCAGTGAGAGGTCGAGAGGGGCGTCGGCTGTGAGAAAGGAGAGGGTTCGGTGGCGAGAGAGTGTGCGTTCACCGGTGAGTGAGGGCGGCTTTTATAGCCGTGGTTGGGCGGCAAGAGGGTAGCCGCCGTGCGTACGTGTGGCGGGAGCGAGCGGGACGTGTGTCGCCGCGCCTTCACTGCGTCGCCTGTGAGGCATCAATGGAAGGCTGACCGGCGCGGCAGTGCGGCAGCGTTGGCATTGATTCCCACGGGATCGGAGGCGATGAGGACGATGAAGGCGTCGAGTCGCTGACTCGGCTGACCCACTTGTTTTCGCGTCAAAACCATTTCCCCAGTGCCCCTGAGCGCCCCAGCGCGTCTGGTTCGTGCTGGGTTCGCCGGCGTCAAATTCAATCCTAACCAGCGAAAAATAAGCTTCTGAGGACGCAAATGGATCGACTTTTTCACATCAGCAATAAAAAAAATTAGGAGGCTTGTTCGGGGCACGGTTGAAGATGCTGTGACGTCTCGGCTCTGGCCTTTGGTCGATTCGGCACCCACGGGTTCCGTGAGCTAGACGTGCAGCAGTTAACGTTCGCTTTAATTTGGTTGATGGATGTGCCATCATGCGTGATGGTGAGTGCATGTTCAAAGAAAATAATGCGTGATGGTGAGTGCAGTAGTCAGTACTCAGGAGAGCCGTAGCCAGTACTCACACGGTGCAGACACGCAGCACGCGAGACCTGCTGGAAAAAGCTGTGAGTTGCTTTCTGAGTTTTGTTTTGGTTTTGCGCAGACGACTCGCTGCAGCCCTTGCGTCGCTCCATTGAGAGCATCTACAGCTCAATCTTTCAAACCTGTATCATACATCTGGACGGACTGCATCACTGCCTGGTTACATTTTTATCCAGGCGTCTTGCGTAAACGGCCCTTAAATGCTCGAATTGATCGGCACTCTTCATTCAACCCAAATATGAAATGAATATGGAGCACCCGGGCGCATCCGGGCACACTTGCCACGTCGGCCCCGGCTCACACTGGCACACCCGACCCCATATGAACAGAGATGGAGCTGGAGCAAATGTTATCCGATGCACCACTTTAACAAGGCATAAAATTTTCAAGCAAGGATATTGACTAAAGGTGTATCTCATAGGTTCTAGCACACATTATTGAATATAATAGAAGGCTATTTGTAAAAATAAAATTGTAGCCATAAAATGTTTACTATTAATGACAAAATAAGGGACATAATTACTTGAAAATAACTTGCATTTCCAAATTCCGAAATACAACATTGGACAACAAGGTTTTGTAGAACATAATAAAATGCCTAAATGAAAGTACTTAGATGGCTAAAAATTACCTTTAGTAGGTTCTATTCCTCCAAGCCATGCAATACTCAACCAATTGAGTATTGGTGACCTTTTTCATTTCTTCCTTCTTCACATAAAAAATAACATCATCACTCAAACTTTCAACATTGAGGTGATTGCCCGGATCATATTGAACTTCCTCTTCCCAATTTATGTCTTCTAGGACATGCTGGTGCTTTTCTTCTAAGAAGAAACCTAGCCATAGTATTGTATTTGTCAAATACAAATTACAAATGAGACATGAAGACTTCTATAGACAAAAAATATAACCTAATTAAAAGATATAACCCTAGAAAATGCCCCACATTTTTGCTATAACGGTCATTTATTATATGTGCTACAAATTTATACATGATTGTTGCAGTTTATAAACGAAATTAGGAAAAGCGAGACAAAGGTGCTACCATAATTGTGGCCTTTTGTAACCTATATATCCCTTATGGACGCACACAGTGACACAGAGACAAGATTATATTGAAATTCGGAAAGGACGCGGAAATTACCGAGAGCCGGACATGCCGACGGCGTGCAGCGTTGTTCGCGTGCCTCGCATCGTCTCCGTGTGAGGACCCAGGCTGCGTGGCGTCTGGCGGCCGGCGCGCTGCCGCTGCCGTCCCCCGCCTGTGTACGCGACGGCGATGCGCAGGGGGCGTATGGAGTATGGTACACGTCCACACAAATCGATCAATGGATCGATTAGTTTTGGTAGTGAAAAAAAAGTGGATCTGTTAGGCTTGCGTACGTGACTATACGTGAGGAGATCTTTTTTTTTTGAGACAAAACTACTGGAGTACGTGAGGATATTGGGTCCCAAGCGAACCGGCGTACGTTTTTTAGATGAACTAGGGAATTTATTCAAAAATTCAAAGCTGGAGCAATACGAGCAATGTCTGGCAAAATCCCTAGCCACATACGCGACCGGATGGAAAATGCTGAAGCCGCCTTTACAATGGCGTGAGCTTCCAAATTTGCTTCCCTACACTCGTAGCGAAAACTAACGTTTACAAAATCATTCATGGACTCCTTTATTTCATCTATAACCAAAGCGTATGAAGATAAAGTTCTTCCATTGATGTCCGCCACTACTTGCATGCAGTCCGAGGCTATGATCGCATGTGTGACGTTGAGGTCCCTCACCAATGCAAGAGCCTCATTGCATGCATGTGCTTCAGGACTTGCTACATCCACCAGGCCCTCGAAGGTTACTACCGAAGATCCCAAATAGTTGACATCCTTATCCCTGCATATCGCTGTGGCCGCCTCCGCCTTGCCATTGCGAGAGATAGCCCCACCAACATTTATCTTTACTGCATCTTCACCGAGCACAATCCACCTGTGAACTCGCTGCTGGGGAGGTATAGTATTGGTGGCTGGCTTCAAAACAGAAGCTATATCAAGGTCCTCCAAGTAACGATTTATGAAGCACATAGTAGACAAAGGACTTTGAAATTCGTCGTCATGTATGGCCCTTCTCCTTGCCCACCAAATTTCCCATATTGAGATGAGTACCTTCACTAGATCATGCTGGTTCATCGTTTCAAATAGGCAGAATAGCCACAACCTCGCATCTTCCGTTCTGTTGGAGAGTAATACCTCGACGATCTCCTCATCACCCAAGGCCCAAACAGATCGCACCATCCGACACTCGAAGAGGGAGTGCCGCCAAAGCCATTTTCCGCACCACATATGGAGCATGCCGGAGTAGTAGCCATCTTCCGTTCATGCCATGTTGAGCCTGTTGGTAGAGACATATGTGACAATCTCCAAACGGAAACTCGTGCCTTGGTCGGAACTTTAGTCTTCCATAAAAGCGACCAAGATTTCTTCTCCTGTGCTAAGTGCCCCGCCCTACGCTCCAACCAATCTCCCCTCTGGTGCTTGATTCCACTTATCATCCTATAGGCCGATCGAATAGAGAACGTACCCTTCCTCTCATAATGGCACGCTCAGAAGTCCGGCTGCACCCTTGTGCTCAACGGAATATTTAGAATCACATCTACATCTGGTGCAATAAAGTGCTCATTAATCACCCGCCTGTTCCACGAGCGCGTAACTGGATCAATCAGCATCGAGACCAATTATGGCGGGTTTGCTGTGATAGGGCATATCGGCCTCAATTTGTAATCGTGTGGTAGCAAGTTGTCGTGCCAGAGTTTCTCCACCTGTCCCGATTCTTCTTATGATTCCTAACTCCAGAACATCTCTCCCCTCTAACAGAGACCGCCAAACTTGGGACGGGTGAGCCCCTAAAGTTGCTTGCAAAATATCACTTTTGGGAAGTATCTAGCTTTTCAAACTCTTGCGCTAAGAGTATCCGGTTCCTGGAGTAATCTCCATACTTGCCTTGCTAGCAAAGCAAGATTGAAGAGTTCAATATCCCGAAACCCCATGCCAGTGAAGAGTTCAACATCCGGTTCCTGGAGTAATCTCCATACTTGCCTTGCGAGCAAAGCAAGATTGAAGAATTCAATAGCGAACCGGTATACGTGAGGATTCCTGCTTTGTCGGGCTAGTGCGGCGGTCTGGCTGAAACAGGCTGACCCTGATGCACAACTCCTGGGCTACCCTGATGCACTGCGCCTTTTTATTTAATATAATAAGTACTGTTGGCGATTTTTTCACCCGTATTCCTGTGCATACGGGTCGGCCCAATGGGCTTCGCCCCTGCATATGAATTCCTTCCTGTACGCTCGCCGGACTAAACCCTAGCCACTTCACTTCCTCTTGATCCCCTCCGCAACCCAAGCTTGTCTTGGGCTCCTTTTGGTAGTCTCCGACATGCCGGGCAGCAGATCCGAGTCCTTCACCTCCAGATCCGTCGACCCCGAGCTCATCCCACGCGGCCTCGAGGAGGATATGGCCGTCCGACTCTTGCGCTCCGCCGCTCTCGGGAGGAGGCCCGTGCGAGGTAGTGCTCAGACTCCTTTTGCTGGGAATCCATCATGTTCGCCCAAATGGCGCATGGATCCGGTGCTAGGCCAGCCGTAGCCACCTCGCCGGAGGCTGTGCAGTCCGCCTGGCGTCCGGACGCCCTTGCGGACATGCAACCCCTCCGTTGGCTTGTGGAGCATGGGGACGCACCATGGGCCTCGTTCGACGAGGCCATGGCATGGCGTGCCCGCCGTGTAAGGCACTAGTCACGGGAGACGGCGGCAGCCCTCGCGGCGGTGGACGTCGGTGAGGCGGAGTCGCATTCTCCGGTGCCCCGTATGGCCCATCAGTCCGGGCACCGCAACTGCGTCGTGCTGGACCTTCGCGGCTCGTCCCAGAACGGACCCGTCATCGATCTGACGTCCACTGCATCGTTCGGGTTTCTGGCTCTGACGAGGAAGAGTAGGGCATGGGAGATGGCAGCGCCTTGAGTCCCGTGAGCCGACTCGTGTCCAATGCCCTACTCTACCTTGCCGACGACCGAACCAACATTCTGAGGAGTGAAGCCAGTGGCCGAACATGGCTACGCCAAAGACGGGCGAGCGAGGAGCGGAACCGAGCAACCTCCGCTTAGATTAGGTTTCACGTTGCATGTAATAATATATATTTGAGGATTCTAATTTGAGGCAACCTATCACATTGCATGTAATAACCGGGCGACCTCTGCTTTCTGAGTTTGGTTCTGATTTTTTGCTGACGACCAACTTTGTGGTGGGAAGTGCCACTGCCAGAAGGACAAAAGTGAAACTATTTTTATGAACAACTCGCTCTAAAGAAGCCCCCGTGTCGCTCCTCTTAGAGGCGACACTAGCGGACCCTAGAGCCCGAGCCATCGCACCCTCCTTTCCCGCTCCCCTCCACTCGTTGCCGCTATTGGGCACGCGTCATCAGCTTTGGCGGGGCCGTCCCCTCCCGCAGTTGTCTATCTTGCATCAACGTCGTGAAGTTGCCCTATCCTGGCTGCATGGTGAGGCTTCTGCTGGTAGGGATGGCCTACGATGCCTCTTTGTGCCCGATGTCAACTCGATGGTGGTAGGTGTCGGCCATGTGTGGCATCCATGGCGGTGCATTTGTGCCTCCCTGCCCAGGTCTAGCCTGCGATCAGGGGCAGAGCCAAGATAAAAAATGAGAGGGGTAAAGAGGTATATGATTTTTTCTACAAACATGTATACGTAACTAATGGCTAGATCATTTTAAAAAAGCAACCACACAAATCATGCATATAGTGTGTAAGAAGCAAAATCATATAGTTCCTTACAATATAATGTCATCCCACATAACTATGACAAGTTCATTGCCAAGATAAAAGTAAAGAAATGTGAATATGTCATTCCTTTTTGCTGGCACCTCCCTAATTTCTTTCTTTCAAGTTGAGAACAAAAATCATGTTTAAATATAGAGTGAATGTAAACATTGACAGATAAAAATATAAGCTTGAACACATTTCCGTTTCACCGCATGGTGTTTTTTCACATGAAAGAGTTTAACAAATAGCAACACGAGCAATATGCCTCATCCTCTACCTCGATGTATTCTAGCAAATTACGATGCATATCATACCATTTAAGAGTGAAATACCACTTGCTCTTACCAATCCACCTGGGCATAAACTTGGATGGACAAGAATGATAAAGCTTTCTGCTAATCTCCACATGTTGATTGCTATTAAAACATGTAAGTCTCTTCCTTTTAGATGGATCCCATGTAAGCTTGTTCAGATCGACTATTTTAAGCATACTTCCAGTTGTGGACTTTGCAAAGAAAATGTCAATTTGCTATTTCTGTCAATGTGAAGTAGTGGAATGTTAATCTACAGACGTACAAGAAGGCAGCATATTACTACTATATTCCATAGATTTTGTTCTATTCCCACGTGCTCAAACTTATTCATATGAAATTGTTATATGAAGCTAGATTCGATCAACCCAATTACCAATTTGTACCTTCTAAACATAGAAATTAGAAAGGAAAAGATGAGAACTGAACCTAGAGCTTGATGAGTGCCAGGTGTCAATTTTTCCTTAGGCACGGCGACCTAGCCGTCCAGCCGGCGTGTGCGGTGCAGATAGAGGTTGTTCATCCGAAGGGTGGCATGTAGGTAGGGGCTGCACGTTGGGCGTCGGGCGTCAGCGGCTTCGGGTCGTCATGGTGGCAGTCGCGCGAGATGCAGATTAGTCAGGAGCCACGGGACAGACGAACACGTACGTTTCTAGTGATTTGAGAAGTTTTTTCTTTAGCGGCTAGCTGTATTCCCTCTAGATGGTTACTCCTCTGCTACCTTTCTCACGCATGGGCAGGTGGGCTTTACATGACAGAGCAATAAAATAGTGAGAAGGGGCAAATATCCTAGGCTGAGCGGGGGCAAGGCTCTATATCCTCGGCTGGGTACAAGTGGGCCAAAAAATCAAGTGGGGCCATTCACCGCCACAAACTTCTACGTGGATTCACCCCTGCCTGCGATTATGGTATGTTGTTGGAATATCGATGCCCTTCTTTGAGCATTGATACGTCTTCAACGTATCTATAATTTTTGATTGTTCCGTGCTATTATATTACCATTCTTGGATGTTTTACAATCATTTTATAGTCACTTTATGTCATTTTTGGGACTAACCTGTTGACATAGTACCCAGTGCCAGTTGTTGTTTTTGGCTTGTTTTTACTTCGTAGAAAACCAATACCAAACGGGGGTTTACAAGATGGCGTAAAGAAGCACCTGGGGGGTTGCTCCAAGAGGAGCACAACCTACCAGGCGCGCCCTGGTGGGTTGTGCCCACCTCGATGCCCCCCCATACCGCCTCTTCACTCTATAAATACCCAAATATTCTAGAAACCCTAGGGGAGTCGACGAAATTTTGTTCCAACTACCGCAAGTTCCAGAACCATGAGATCCAATCTAGGCATCATCACAGAGGGGTTCATCATCCTCATTGGTGCCTCTCTGATGATATGTGAGTAGTGTTGGAAATAGGCCCTAGAGGCAATAATAAAATGGTTATTATTATATTTCCTTGTTCATGATAATCGTCTATTGTTCATGCTATAATTGTTTTATCCGGAAAATGTAATACATGTGTGAATACATAGACCACAACATGTCCCTAGTGAGCCTCTAGTTGACTAGCTCGTTGATCAATAGATGGTTACGGTTTCCTCACCATGGACATTGGATGTCATTGATGACGGGATCACATCATTAGGAGAATGATGTGATGGACAAGACCCAATCCTAAGTATAGCACAAGATCGTGTAGTTCGTGTGCTAAAGCTTTTCCAACGTCAAGTATATTTTCCTTAGACCATGAGATTGTGCAACTCCTGGATACCGTAGGAGTGCTTTGGGTGTGCCAAACGTCACAACGTAACTGGGTGGCTATAAAGGTACACCACGAGTATCCCCGAAAGTATCTGTTGGGTTGGCACGAATCGAGACTGGGATTTGTCACTCCGTATGACGGAGAGGTATCTCTGGGCCCACTCGGTAAGACATCATCGTAATGAGCTCTATGTGACAAAGGAGTTGGTAACGGGATAATGTGTTACGGAATGAGTAAAGAGACTTACCAGTAACGAGATTGAACAAGGTATCGGGATACTGACGATCGAATCTCGGGCAAGTACTATACCAGCAGGCAAAGGGAATTGTATACGAGATTGATTGAATCCTTGACATCGTGGTTCATCCGATAAGATCATCGTGGAACATGTGGGAGTCAACATGGGTATCCAGATCCCGCTGTTGGTTATTGGCCGGAGGGATGTCTCGGTCATGTCTGCATGGTTCCCAAACCCATAGGGTCTACAAACTTAAGGTTCGATGACGCTAGGGTTATAGGGAATATATGTACGTGGTTACCGAATGTTGTTCGGAGTCCCGGATGAGATCCCGTACGTCACGAGGAGTTCCGGAATGGTCCGGAGGTAAATAATTATATATATGAAGTGAGGATTTGGCTACTGGAAGTGTTCCGGGCATCATCGGTAATGTACAGGGACAACCGGAAGGGGCCACCGGCCCCGCAGGCTTGTACGGACCAAGAGTGGGAAGGGACGAGCCCCTAGGTGGGCTGGTGTGCCTCCCACCAGGGCCCAAGGCGCAAGGAGAAGAAGTGGGGGGGAAACCCTAGGCGCAGGTGGGCCTAAGGCCCAACCTAGGGCGCGCCCCTCCTCTCTCCCCCTCCTGGCCGCCCCTCCCCCCAAACCAATCTAGCGCTGCCGCCCCCAAGGGTGGGAACCCTAGAGGGGGCGCACCCCCTCCCCTTCCCCTATAAATAGTGGGGGTTTTGGGGCTACCACACATGAGAAACTCCCTCTCTCTCGGCGCAGCCCTACCTCTCCTCCTCCTCGTCTCTCGTAGCGCTTGGCGAAGCCCTGCTGGAGAACCACGCTCCTCCACCACCACCACGCCATCGTGCTGCTGCTGGACGAAGTCTTCCCCAACCTCTCCCTCTCTCCTTTGCTGGATCAAGGCGTGGAAGACATCACAGGGCTGTACGTGTGTTGAACGCGGAGGCGCCGTGGTTCGGCGCTTAGATCGGATTCGGCCGCGATCTGAATCGCTTCGTGTATGACTCCACCAACCGCGTTCTTGCAATGCTTCTGCATCACGATCTTCAATGGTATGAAGATGCACTCCCCTCTCTCATTGCTAGTCACTCCATAGATTGATCTTGGTGATCCGTAGAATTTTTTTGAATTTCTGCAACGATCCCCAACAGTGGCATCATGAGCTAGGTCTATGCGTAGTTTCTATGCACGAGTAGAACACAAGTTGTTGTGGGCGTTGATTTGTGAATTTACTTGTCGTTACTAGTATTATCTTGATTCAGCGGCATAGTGGGATGTAGCGACCCGGACCGACCTTACACGTACGCTTACGTGAGACATGTTTCACCGACTAACATGCACTAGTTGCATAAGGTGGCTAGTGGGTGTCTGTCTCTCCCACTTTACTCGGATCGGATTCGATGAAAAGGGTCCTTATGAAGGGTAAATAGTAATTGGCATATCACATTGTGGTTTTGGCGTAGGTAAGAAATGTTCTTACTACAAACCTATAGCAGCCACATAAAAAACTTGCAACAACAATTAGAGGACGTCTAACTTGTTCTTGCAGTATATGCTGTGTGATGTGATATGGCCAAAAGGATGTGATGAATGATATATGTGATGTATGAGATTGATCATGTTCTTGTAATAGGAATCACGACTTGCATGTCGATGAGTATGACAACCGGCAGGAGCCATAGGAGTTGTCTTATTTTATTGTATGACCCGCGTGTCAATGAAAACGCCATGTAATTACTTTACTTTATTGCTAACCGTTAGCCATAGTAGTAGAAGTAACAGTTGGCGAGATAACTTCATGAAGACACGATGATGGAGATCATGATGATGGAGATCATGGTGTCATGCCGGTGACGATGATGATCATGGAGCCCCGAAGATGGAGATCGAAAGGAGCAAAATGATATTGGCCATATCATGTCACTATTTGATTGCATGTGATGTTTATTTTGTTTTACATCTTATTTCTTAGAACGACTGCAGCTTAAATAAGATGATCTCTCACTAAAATTTCAAGAATTGTGTTCCCCCTAACTGTGCACCGTTTCTAAGGTTCGTTGTTCCAAAGCACCATGTGATGATCGGGTGTGATACGCTCTAACATCCTCATACAACGGGTGTAAGCCAGATTTGCACACGCAATACACTTAGGTTGACTTGATGAGCCTAGCATGTACAGACATGGCCTTGGAACACGGTAGACCGAAAGGTCGAACATGAGTCGCATAGAAGATACGATCAACATGGAGATGTTCACCGTTGATGACTAGTCCGTCTCACGTGATGATCGGACACGGCCTAGTCGATTCGGATCATGTATCACTTAGATGACTAGAGAGATGTCTATCTGAGTGGGAGTTCATTAAATTTGATTAGATGAACTTAATTATCATGAACATAGTCTAAAATCTTTACAATATGTCTTGTAGATCAAATGGCCCACGCTACTGTTGCCCTCAACTTCAACGCGTTCCTAGAGAAAACCAAGCTGAAAGACTATGGTAGCGACTATACGGATTGGGTCCGTAACTTGAGGATCATCCTCGTAGCTGCCAAGAAAGCATATGTCCTTGAAGCACCGCTAGGTGACGCACCCATTTTCCCAGCAAATCAAGACGTTATGAACGCCTGGCAGTCGCGTAGTGATGATTACGCCCTGGTTTAGTGCGGCATGCTTTACAGTTTAGAATCGGGGCTCCGAAAGCGTTTTGAGAAACACGGAGCATATGAGATGTTCCAAGAGCTGAAAATGGTTTTCCAAGCTCATGCCCGAGTCGAGAGATATGAAGTCTCCGACAAGTTCTACAGTTGTAAGATGGAGGAAAACAGTTCTGTCAGCGAGCATATACTCAGAATGTCTGGGTTGCATAACCACTTGTCTCAGCTGGGAGTTAATCTCCCAGATGATGCAGTCGTTGACAGAATCCTCCAGTCACTCCCACCTAGTTACAAGAGCTTTGTGATGAACTACAATATGCAAGGGATGGAGAAGGCCATTTTCGAGTTATATTCAATGCTGAAATTAGCGGAGGTGGAAATAAAAAATGAACATCAAGTGTTGATGGTGAATAAAACCACTAAGTTCAAGAAAGGCAAGGGTAAGAAGAACTTCAAGAAGGACGACAAGGGAGTTGCCGCCCCGGTAATCCAGTTGCGGGAAGAAGCCAAAGAATGGACCCAAGCCTGAGACTTAGTGCTTTTATTGCAAGGGAACGGGTCATTGGAAGCAGAATTGCCCCAAATAATTAGCGGATAAGAAGGCCGACAACGTCAAAGGTATATGTGATCTACATGTTATTGATGTGTACCTTCCCAGCGCTCGTAGTACTTCCTTGGTATTTGATACCGGTACAGTTGCTCACATTTGTAACTCAAAGCAGGAGTTGTGGAATAAGCGGAGACTGGCAAAGGACGAGGTGACGTTGCGCGTCGGGAATGGTTCCAAGGTCGATGTGATCGCCATCGGCACACTGCCTCTACATCTACCTACGGGATTACTTTTAAACCTCAATAAATGTTATTTGGTACCAGCTTTGAGCATGAACATTATATCGAGATCTCGTTTAATGCGAGATGGCTACTCATTTAAATCTGAGAATAATGGTTGTACTATTTATATGAGAGAAATGTTTTATGGTCATGCCCCGCTAGTCAATGGTTTATTTTTACTGAATCTCGAACGTGATGTTACACATATTCATAGTGTGAATGCCAAAAGATATAAGGTTGATAATGATAGTCCTACATACTTATGGCACTGCCGCCTTGGTCATATTGGTGTCAAACGCATGAAGAAACTCCATGCAGATGGAATTTTGGAGTCTCTTCATTATGAATCATTTGACACATGCGAACCATGCCTCTTGGGCAAGATGACCAAGATTCCGTTCTCCGGAACAATGGAGCAGGCAAGCAACTTGTTGGAAATCATACATACTGATGTGTGCGGTCCGATGAGCGTTGAGGCTCGCGGTGGTTATCGTTATGTTCTCACCCTCACTGATGACTTAAGTAGATATGGGTATGTCTACTTGATGAAACACAAGTCTGAGACCTTTGAAAAGTTTAAGGAATTTCAGAATGAGGTTGAGAATCAATGTGACAGAAAAATAAAGTTCTTACAATCATATCGCCGAGGAGAATATTTAAGTCATGAATTTGGCACGCACCTAAGAAAATTTGGAATTGTTTCACAACTAACGCCGCCTGGAACACCTCAGCGTAATGGTGTGTCCGAACGTCATAATCGTACTCTATTGGACATGGTGCGATCTATGATGTCTCTTACTGATTTACCGCTATCCTTTTGTGGTTGTGCTTTAGAGACTGCCGCATTCACTTTAAATAGGGCACCATCTAAATCCATTGAGACGACACCGTATGAATTACAGTTTGGGAAGAAACCTAAGTTGTCGTTTTTGAAAGTTTGGGGATGTGATGCTTATGTCAAGAAACTTTAACCTGAAAAGCTCGAACCCAAATCGAAAAAATGTGTCAGGATACCCTAAGGAAATTATTGGGTATACCTTCTACCTCAGATCCGAAGGCAAGGTCTTCGTTGACTAGAACGGATCCTTTCTGGAGAAAGAGTTTCTCTCGAAAGAAGTAAGTGGGAGGAAAGTAGATCTTGATGAGGTGGTTGTAACCCCTCTTGAACCAGAAAGTAGCGAAGCATAGGAAGATGTTTCTGTGGTGCCTGCACCGACTGGAGAGGAAGTTAACAATAATGATCATGAAACTTCGGATCAAGTTACTACTGAACTTCGTAGGTCCACAAGGACATGTTGTGCACCAGAGTGGTACGGCAACCCTGTCCTGGAAATCATGTTGTTAGATAACGGTGAACCTTCACACTATGAAGAAGCGATGGAGGGCCCGGATTCCAACAAATGGCTTGAAGCTATGAAATCAGAGATAGGATCCATGTATGATAACAAAGTATGGACTTTGGTTGACTTGCTCGATGATCGGCAAGCCATTGAAAATGAATGGATCTTTAAGAAGAAGACTGACGCGGATGCAAATGTGACCATTTATAAGGCTCGGCTTGTCGCTAAGGGTTATCGACAAGTTCAAGGAACTAACTAGGATGAGACTTTCTCTCCCGTTGCGATGCTGAAGTCCGTCCGAATCATGTTAGCAATTGCCACATTCTATGATTATGAGATATGGCATATGGACGTCAAAACGACATTCCTTAACGGCTTCCTTAAGGAAGAATTGTATATGATGCAGCCGGAAGCTTTTGTCGATCCTAAAAATGCTAACAAGGTATGCAAGCTCCAGCGCTCCATCTATGGGCTGGTGCAAGCATCTCGGAGTTGGAACATTCGCTTTGATGAAGTGATCAAAGCGTTTTGGTTCATACAAACTTATGGAGAAGCCTGTATTTACAAGAAAGTAAGTGGGAGCTCTGTAGCATTTCTCATATTATATGTGGATGACATATTGTTGATGGGAAATGATATAGAACTTTTGGAAAGCATAAAGGCCTACATGAATAAGTGTTTTTCAATGAAGGACCTTGGAGAAGCTGCTTACATATTAGGAATCAAGACCAATAGAGATAGATCGAGACGCCTCATTGGTCTTTCACAAAGCACATACCTTGAAAAGATATTGAAGAAGTTCAATATGGATCAGTCCAAGAAAGGGTTCTTGCCTGTATTGCAAGGTGTGAGATTGAGCACAGCTCAATGCCCGACCTCGACAGAAGATAGAGAAAAGATGAGTATCATCCCTTATGCCTCGGCCATAGGTTCTATTATGTATGCCATGCCGTGTACCTAACCTGATGTGAACCTTGCCATAAGTTTGGTGGGGAGGTACCAAAGTGATCTTGGAATGGAAAACTGGACAGCGGTCGAGAACATCCTGAAGTACCTGAAAACGACTAAGGACATGTCTCTCATTTATGGAGGTGACAAATAGCTCATCGTAAAGGGTTACATCGATGCTAGCTTTGACACAGATCCGGATGACTCCAAGTCACAAACTGGATACGTGTATATTTCGAATGGTGGGGCAGTCAGCTGGTGCAGTTGCAAGCAAAGCGTCGTGGTGGCATCTACATGTGAAGCGGAGTACATAGCTGCTTCTCAAGCAGCACAGGAAGGAGTCTGGATGAAGGAGTTCATCACCGACCTAGGAGTTATTCCAAGCGCGTCGGGCCCGATGACTCTCTTCTGTGACAACACTACAGCTATTGCCATTGCCAAGGAGCCCAGGTTTCACAAGAAGACCAAGCACATCAAGCGCCGTTTCGACTCCATTCGTGGTTATATTCAAGATGGAGAAATAGATATTTGTGAAGTGCATACAGATCTGAATGTCGCAGATCCGTTGACTAAACCTCTTCCACGAGCAAAACATGATCAACACTAGAACTCTATGGGTGTTCGATTCATCACAATATAACTAGATTATTGACTCTAGTGCAATTGGGAGACTGTTGGAAATATGCCCTAGAAGCAATAATAAAATGGTTATTATTATATTTCCTTGTTCATGATAATCGTCTATTGTTCATGCTATAATTGTACTATCCGGAAATCGCAATACATGTGTGAATACATAGACCACAACATGTCCCTAGTGAGCCTCTACTTGACTAGCTCGTTGATCAATAGATGGTTACGGTTTCCTGACCATGGACATTGGATATCATTGATGACGGGATCACATCATTAGGAGAATGATGTGATGGACAAGACCCAATCCTAATCATAGCACAAGATCCTGTAGTTCGTGTGCTAAAGCTTTTCCAACGGCAAGTATCTTTTCCTTAGACCATGAGATTGTGCAACTCTTGGATACCGTAAGAGTGCTTTGGGTGTGCCAAACGTCACAACGTAACTGGGTGGGTATAAAGGTACACTACGGGTATCCTCGAAAGTATCTATTGGGTTGGCATGAATCGAGACTGGGATTTGTCACTCCGTATGACGGAGAGGTATCTCTGGGCCCACTCGGTAATACATCATCGTATTGAGCTCTATGTGACTAAGGAGTTGGTCACGTGATGATGTGTTATGGAACGAGTAAAGAGACTTACCGGTAACGAGATTGAACAAGGTATCGGGATACCAACGATTGAATCTCGGGCAAGTACTATACCAGTAGACAAAGGGAATTGTATAAGGGATTGATTGAATCATTGACATCGTGGTTCATCTGATAAGATCATCGTGGAACATGGGGGGATCAACATGGGTATCCATATCCCGTTGTTGGTTATTGGCCGGAGAGATGTCTCGGTCATGTCTGCATGGTTCCCGAACCCGTAGGGTCCTACACACTTAAGGGACGATGACGCTAGGGTTATAGGGAATATATTTACGTGGTTAACGAATGCTGTTCAGAGTCCCAGTTGAGATCACGGACATCACGAGGAGTTTTGGAATGGCCCGTAGGTAAAGAATTATATATTGGAAGTGAGGATTTGGCCACCGGAAGTGTTCCGGGCATCATCGGTAATGTACCGGGACCACCGGAAGGGTTCCGGGGGTCCACCGGGAGGGGCCACCGGCCCCGTAGGCTTTTTACGGGCCAAGAGTGGGAAGGGACTGATGGGCCTCGAACCCCTCGTTGGTTACCCCAAGTGGAAGGTGTAAGATGCAGTATGTAGAAGTGTTTTCCCTTAGCAAAGATGCCAAGGATCGAATCCCCAGAGACTCCTAGGTTCAACAAGTAGGTGTCAACTGCTAACGGCGTGTATTAGCAATCAACGTGGACCTGCACACAGATACAAATAACTTTGCTCCCAACGAGTACAGAGAGGTTGTCAATCCCTCCGGCCTTGTAGTTCACAAAGGATTAAACGCAAATGATAGTAGTGATAGATAATGTTTTGCAATAGTAAATAATAACGAAAAGTAAATAGTGGATGTGATCAATGATGGTAATATGGACCGGAGTCTCATGATGTTCACTAGTGATGTCTCTCTCACAAAAGACGATAAAACAGCTATGTGAGGTAAACGAATTACAGCTGGGCAATTGACAGGACCACGAACGCAAACCAATGCTGACTACATTGCAAGAAAGGTTGAGGTTCAAAGCATGGGCGGTATGCCAAGGTAAGTAGACCGAAATCCATCAATATCTACTACTAATCATCCACCTTGAGAAATCTATCCAGAACATCTCGCTGGTATTAAGTTGCGAGTCCCACCCATAGTGTAAACTCAATGCAACAGACAACTGCATTAAAAGAACTTTGCGTAAAGTAAACAATCCTTGCACCCGCGGGCACAAGCACCGTTGTTTTCCCCCTTGTGGCAACAGCACATCCCCTAGACTCATGTTTCTGTCACTCAAGCTAGTCATCGAGGGGCATGAACCCACAATCGAGCATAACGTTCCCTCTTGGAGTCACTACCTATTACTTGGCCAAAGCAATAAATAACAACGGAGAACATGCAAGAATTACTTATGAACATAAATATAAAAGAGGTAGATCAAATATATTACTCAAGATCAATCTGAACATAATCTCATAATCCATCGGATCCCAGCAAACTCAACATAGCAACAACATAAGGATTACATATGTGCCTCGATCATGTAGGGCGGCTCACGAGGACTAATTAGTGAAGCACAAGAACGGGAGGAGAACATCACATAGCTACTGGTCATGGAATCATGGTCCAAGGGAGACTACTCACGACTCGTCCGGGAGGCATCCATGGTGGTGGAGAAGCTCCCGGTGGTGATCCTCCCCTCCGGCAGGGTGCCGGGAAGAGTTCTCCTGGTGCTCCCGATCTTGGAAGCGGCAGCGGCGGCGGAACAGAGATGGGATCGCGAAAAGAGTTCCTCCTCTGAGGGTTTCGGAGGACGCTTTAAATATATGCCAAAGGGGGGCATCGGGGAAGCTTCGGGGGGCCCAGGCGCCCCCCCGGCGCGGCCCAGGGGGGGGCGCCGCCAGGGCGCCTGGAGCCCTGGTGCCCCCCCCGGCTGTCCTTCGGACGCACGGTAGTTTCCGGAACACTGATTTTTTATATAATTTTTCTGGATTTTTCCTGGCAGTTCTCGTAACGTGAAAACCTGAAATACAAAAACAGCCGAAACCAGAAACTGGCACTGGGGTGCACTAGATTAGTAAGTTAGTCCAAATATGATCAAAAGTGTATGGAAGTGTATGAATATCATAGCAATATCACCCAAAAGTGGCATTGAGCAAGCAGAAATTATAGATACGTTTTGGACGTATCAACATCCCCAAGCTTAATTCCTGCTCGTCCTCGAGTAGGTAAATGATAACAAGAATAATTTCTGTGGTGACATGCTATTAACCATATAGGACTTATTCATAGTCATATGACAAAAGCTTACTGAGACAATGCTTCTATAGTAATTAAGTTGCCTCATGAGAAAATCACAAATGACTGAAAGTTTTACAACATGAAACTGAAGCATCAAAAAGATTTGCAATGAACATGATGTGCAAATATGATAAAGTGATATCTAGCTTGCCCCCTTTAGTGATGCAAAACATAAATGCAGGGGCACCTTCAAGGTTTAAGTGATGACTAGATACGATGATTTCAGAATAAACGATATCACAATCATGCAAAAGACAATGCCACTTTGGGACAATGCACATTACACTCAGAATGACAATCATACTCTCAGTAGTTGGTGCTTTTAAAAGAAGGTGGAGACTCAACATAAAAGTAAAAGAATGGTTATGTGCTAGAGTTTTTTTATTTTAAAAACATAGAAGCAATTTTGTCAACGGTAGTAGTACTTCATATGTGTCATGCATAAGACATCCTATAAGTTGCAAGCCTCATGCATCGAATACTAATAGTGCTCGCACCTTGTCCTAATTAGCTCGGATTTCCATGGGTTATCATTGCATTACATATGTTTCAACCAAGTGTCACAAAGGGGTACCTCTATGCCAACTGTACAAAGGTCCAAGGAGATAAATCGCATTTGATTTCTCGTTTTTGATAGATCTCAACTTGAGGACATCCATACCGGGACAACATAGAAAATAGATGATGGACTCCTCTTAAATGCATAAGCATATTCTCATAAGAGATTGAGGATTATGTCCAAGCTAAAACTTCCACCATGATGCATGGCTTTGGTTGGCGGCCCAATGTTCTTCTCTAACAATATGCATACTCATTCAACCCATGGCAAATCACCCTTACTTCAGACAAGACGAACATGCATAGCAACTCACATGATATTCAACAAAAGTGTGATAGTTGATGGCGTCCCCAGAAACATGGTTACCGCTCAGCAAGCAACTTATAAGAAATAAGATACATAAGCAACATATTCTTTACCACAATAGTTTTAAGCTACTTTCCCATGAGCTATGTATTGCAAGGTTAGTCTGTTTAGTACAGGTGGAGGTTAGCAAAAGACTGGGAGCGACCAACTAAGAGAGCAATGACGGTCATAATCATGCAGAGCGACAAAGCAATATTGAATCAGGCATGGAAGTTATATCGCTACTCAGAAATAAAAGATCATCAAGGCTTGACAGACTTTCTTTATAGTCTTAAATATGCGTGAGCATACGCCAAGTCAATCAAAATAAATTCTCGAAGGAAGATATTACTAAACCATACCACATCATCGGGAAACAAATCAAATTGGTACTCCAATAACACATTGGGAACCCCCCAGCTATTTGAGACTAACCATAAGAAACCTGAACTACTAAGCACCATTATGCACGTAGCTTCTTTATCATAGACATATTAACCAATGCAACGGAAGCAAACTCTCTTAATAAGGTGAGCATGATAATTAAAGAGAGTTCAAGCAACCAACTAGACAAAAGCTCTTTGAAAAGATAAGCATGAATACTAAGAGCAGAGCATGATAGTAGCTATTAAAAGACAAAGCACACACACAACAAAGATAGACATGAAAATTCTATGTTATGTTCTAGGTAGAAGTGGAGCGTGTTTCTCTCCCACATAAAGAATGCTGAGTTCCGACTCGTTATGAAAAACTAAAAAGAAAACTAAAAGCAAGACGCTCCAAGCATAGCACATAACACATGAAGTGATAAAAATATAGTGAAACGAAAGACGAACTGATAATGTTGATGGAGAAGGGGATGCACGGGGGCATCCCCAAGCTTAGACGCTTGAGTCGGCTTTAATATTTCTTGGGGGTGCACGGGGGCATCCCCAAGCTTGAGCGCTTGATACTCCTGAATCTTTTTATCATCTTCCCTCGCACACTTGAAAACTCCCTTCATACATAACTCATCATAATCTGATTAGCGAGGTTAGTACCCTTAATAAAATAATTATACCTTGCTGGAAATAAAGATATTCTTGAAGGTCTACAGTTTCTCAAGATTGCCAAAAGGTTTTTTCAAAGAAAAAGCAAGCTCTTGGTTTGCAAAATGAAAGAAAGGCAAAACAGGACAGAATTTGTGAAAAACAGAACAGCAGGTAGTAAATGATTTGTTCGGGGCACTTCTGCAACTCTAATCAAAAAACTCAGAACAGACGCACGAAAGACAATTGTATAGAGCACGCTGTAGAAACAATTCAGACCAAAAAGATGATCTGGTGATTTTATACAAATTTTTCTATCCAAGGACAGAATCTGTTTCCTGGACAGCACGTCACAACTTTTGAACTTTCTTGCAATCAGAGGCTACACTTGGCACGAAGTTGAAAAGTAAAGATACAATGATGATGCTACTGTAGTAACAACATCAAGACACAACAAAAAGCAAAATAAAATTTTATTCATTGTGGGCTGCCTCCCAAAAGCGCTTTCTTTTATGCCTTTAAGCTAGGCATAATGCATATAGATCAAGTTTTATCAAGAGTAAAAGAATAGCTGGCCCGTACAACGGACTCAACAGGTAACTTGATCTTCTTACGAGGGAAGTGTTCCATCCCTTTCTTGAGAGGAAACTGAAATTTTATATTACCCTCTTTCATGTCAGTGATAGCACCAACGGTGCGTAAAAAGGGACGTCCCAAAATAATTGGACATGAAGGATCACATTCAATATCCATAATAGTAAAATCGACGGGAACATAATTATCATTAACAACGATAAGAATATCGTCGATCCTCCCCAAAGATTTCTTTATGGAAGAATCAACGAGACGAACACCAAAAGAACAAGAATCATAAGGTTTCAATTTAAGCATATCATATAGTCTTTTGGGCATAACAGAAGTACTAGCTCCAACATCACATAATGCATAACAAGAGAAGTCATTCAATTTAATTTTTATCATAGGATCCCAACCATCTTCTAGCTTTCTAGGTATGGAGGCTTCTACTCTAAGTTTCTCCTCCCTAGCGTTGATGAGAGCATTAGTGATATGCTCTATGAAGGCAAGATTAAGTGTGCTAGTGCGGGGGTCTCTAGACATCTTGTGAAGGAAATCAATAACTTCGGTAAGAGTGCAATTATCAAAATCAAGGTCACGAGCATCAAGTAAAGTGGTAGTAGTGTCCTTTAGGTTCACTTGTTTGGTAGTTTCTATAGTCATAGCATCACCATTAATAGGTCCATTGGGACCAGGAGTACATTGGGTGCTAAGAGTTAGAACATCTTTAACAACTTCGATAGTAGCAACAGTGTGGTGGGTAGGAAGGCTCTTAATTCTATCCTCTTCCTCCCTTTCTCTAGCCCATCTCTCTTTAAGTTTAGCCATCATCCTAATATTTTCATTAATTTGCACTTGGGTAGCATTAATAGGAATGACTTCCCTCTCCTCAAGAGGAGAAGTTTTAATATTTAGCAATTTTACCTCATTGGCTAAATGGTCTACCTTAAAAGAAAGATCATCTAGTTTATGTAGTTTTTCTTCAACACTCTTATTAAAGGCTTTTTGGGTAGTGATGAAATCCTTAAGCATAATCTCTAGTTCAGTAGTGGAGTTCTTGGTACTAGGATAAGCATTGTTGTTCCCATAAGAATTAGAGGGGAACGGTCTAGGATTGTTATCAAAGTTACTCATATAAGCATTGTTGTTAAAATTGTTTCTAGAGATAAAGTTCACATCTACTTGTTCTTGAGCAATCAAAGAATTTAAAGGGACATCACGAGGATCAACAGTAGATTGCTTCGAAAGTAGAGACATGATCAAGTCAACTTTTTCATTTAAGGAGGAAATCTCCTCGACAGAGTTTACCTTCCTACCAGTTGGAGCGCGTTCGGTGTGCCATTGGGAATAGTTGGTCATCATCTCATCGAGAAGCTTTGTGGCAGCACCAAGTGTAGTTGACATAAAAGTTCCTCCCACGGCCGAATCTAACAAGTTCCGCGAGGTAAAGTTCAAGCCTGCATAAAAAGTTTGGATAACCATCCAAGTAGTCAAACTGTGAGTAGGGCAGTTCTTGATAAGAGATTTCATACGTTCCCAAGCTTGGGCAACGTGTTCATTATCCAATTGTTTAAAATTCATTATGTTACTTCTAAGTTGGATAATTTTAGCGGGGGGATAGTATTTTCCAATAAAAGCATCTTTGCACTTGTCCCATGAATCTATGCTATTTCTAGGCAAAGACTGAAACCAAATTTTAGCTCCTCCTCTCAAGGAGAAAGGAAAAAAGCTTAAGCTTAACAATATTACCATCTATTTCTTGGTACTTTTGCATATCACAAAGTTCAACAAAGTTGTTTAAGTGTAAAGCAGCATCATCTCCAGCACCGGAGAATTGATCTTTCATGACTAAGTTCAGTAAAGCAGGTTTAATTTCATATGACGGTGCTGAAGTGGCAGGTGTAGTGATAGGTGTGCTGATAAAGTCATCGTTGTTGTGACTAGCGAAGTCACACAACTTGGTGTTCTCGGTGGAACCCATAGTAGCAAGCAAGCAAGATAACTATTTTTGTGATTTTCGATAAAAGGTACAAAAGCAAAAAACTGAAAGGTAAACTAACAAGACTAAAAAGCAAAGGTAAAAGATAGCATGCAACTACCCTATCCTGAAGAGTGGAGTCCC
Organism: Secale cereale; assembly: GCA_902687465.1. NCBI lineage: Eukaryota > Viridiplantae > Streptophyta > Magnoliopsida > Poales > Poaceae > Secale > Secale cereale. The sequence goes on from LR738709.1 coordinate 160,342,669, forward strand.
CAGCAACGGCGCCAGAAAATACTCCTTGATGGGCCTCGAACCCCTCGTTGGTTACCCCAAGTGGAAGGTGTAAGATGCAGTATGTAGAAGTGTTTTCCCTTAGCAAAGATGCCAAGGATCGAATCCCCAGAGACTCCTAGGTTCAACAAGTAGGTGTCAACTGCTAACGGCGCGTATTAGCAATCAACGTGGACCTGCACACAGATACAAATAACTTTGCTCCCAACGAGTACAGAGAGGTTGTCAATCCCTCCAGCCTTGTAGTTCACAAAGGATTAAACGCAAATGATAGTAGTGATAGATAATGTTTTGCAATAGTAAATAATAACGAAAAGTAAATAGTGGATGTGATCAATGATGGTAATATGGACCGGAGTCTCATGATGTTCACTAGTGATGTCTCTCTCCCAAAAGACGATAAAACAGCTATGTGAGGTAAACGAATTACAGCTGGGCAATTGACAGGACCACGAACGCAAACCAATGCTGACTACATTGCAAGAAAGGTTGAGGTTCAAAGCATGGGCGGTACACCAAGGTAAGTAGACCGAAATCCATCAATATCTACTAATAATCATCCACCTTGAGATATCTATCCAGAACATCTCGCTGGTATTAAGTTGCGAGTCCCACCCATAGTGTAAACTCAATGCAACAGACAACTGCATTAAAAGAACTTTGCATAAAGTAAACAATCCTTGCACCCGCGGGCACAAGCACCGTTGTTTTCCCCCTTGTGGCAACAGCATATCCCCTAGACTCATGTTTCTGTCACTCAAGCTAGTCATCGAGGGGCATGAACCCACAATCGAGCATAACGTTCCCTCTTGGAGTCACTACCTATTACTTGGCCAAAGCAATAAATAACAACGGAGAACATGCAAGAATTACTTATGAACATAAATATAAAAGAGGTAGATCAAATATATTACTCAAGATCAATCTGAACATAATCTCATAATCCATCGGATCCCAGCAAACTCAATATAGCAACAGCATAAGGATTACATATGTGCCTCGATCATGTAGGGCAACTCACGAGGACTAATTAGTGAAGCACAAGAACGGGAGGAGAACATCACATAGCTACTGGTCATGGACTCATGGTCCAAGGGAGACTACTCACGACTCGTCCGGGAGGCGTCCATGGTGGTGGAGAAGCTCCCGGTGGTGACCCTCCCCTCCGGCAGGGTGCCGGGAAGAGTTCTCCTGGTGCTCCCGATCTTGGAAGCGGTGGCGGCGGCGGAACCGAGATGGGATCGCGAAAAGAGTTCCTCCTCTGAGGGTTTCGGAGGACGCTTTAAATATATGCCAAAGGGGGGCATCGGGGAAGCTTCGGGGGGCCCAGGCGCCCCCCCGGCGCGGCCCAGGGGGGCGCGCCGCCAGGGCGCCTGGAGCCCTGGTGCCCGCCCCCCCGGCTGTCCTTCGGACGCACGGTAGTTTCCAGAACGCTGATTTTTTATATAATTTTTCTGGATTTTTCCTGGCAGTTCTCGTAACGTGAAAACCTGAAATACAAAAACAGCCGAAAACAGAAACTGGCACTGGGGTGCACTGGATTAGTAAGTTAGTCCAAATATGATCAAAAGTGTATGGAAGTGTATGAATATCATAGCAATATCACCCAAAAGTGGCATGGAGCAAGCATAAATTATAGATACATTTTGGACGTATCAGGGACCAGCCCCTAGGTGGGCTGGTGCGCCTCCCACCAGGGCCCAAGGCGCAAGGAGAAGAAGAGGGGGGAAACCCTAGGCGCAGGTGGGCCTAAGGCCCACACTAGGGCGTGCCCCTCCTTTCTCCCCTCCTGGTCGCCCACCCCAAACCAATCTAGGGCTGCCGCCCTCCTAAGTTGGGAACCCTAGAGGGGGCGCACCCCCTCCCCTTCCCCTATGAATAGTGGGGGTTTTGGGGCTGCCACACATGAGAAATTCCCTCTCTCTCTCTTGGCGCAACCATACCTCTCCTCCTCGTCTCTCGTAGCGCTTGGTGATAACCCTCAAGTGTAGGGGATCACAACAGTTTTCGAGGGTAAAGTATTCAACCCAAATTTGTTGATTCGACACAAGGGGAGCCAAAGAATACTCTTAAGTATTAGCAGCTGAGTTGTCAATTAAACCACACCTGGAAACTTAGTATCTGCAGCAAGATAGTTTAGTAGCAAAGTAATATGATAGTGGCGGTGGCGGCAATAAAAGTAATGATAGTGTTTTTGTAGTTTTTGTAATAGTAGCAACAGAAAAGTAAAAAAGCAACAAGCAATATAGGTAAAGCTCGTAGGCATTGGATCGGTGACGGGAAATTATGTCGGATGCAATTCCTCATGTAGAAGTAATAACCTAGGGTGACACAGAACTAGCTCCAGTTCATCAATGCAATGTAGCCATGTATTCCGAATATAGTCATACGTGCTTATGGAAAAGAACTTGCATGACATCTTTTGTCCTACCCTCCCGTGGCAGTGGGGTCCTATTGGAAACTAAGGGATATTAAGGCCTCCTTTTAATAGAGTACCGGACCAAAGCATTAACACATAGTGAATACATGAACTCCTCAAACTATGGCCATCACCGGGAGTGGTCCCGATTATTGTCACTTCGGGGTTGCCGGATCATAACACATAGTAGGTGACTATAGACTTGCAAGATAGGATCAAGAACACAGATATATTCATGAAAACATGATATGTTCAGATCTGAAATCATGGCACTCGGGCCCTAGTGACACACATTAAGCATAGCAAAGTCATAGCAACATCAATCTCAGAACATAGTGGATACTAGGGATCAAACCCTAACAAAACTAACTCGATTACATGATAGATCCCATCCAACTCATCACCGTCCAGCAAGCCTACGATGGAATTACTCACACACGGCGGTGAGCATCATGGAATTCGTGATGGTGGAAGGTTGATGATGACGATGGCGACGATCTCCACTTTCCGGAGCCCTGAACGGACTCCAGATCAGCCCTCCCGAGAGAGATTAGGGCTTGGCGGCGGCTCCATCTCGTGAAGCACGATAATTCCTTCTCCTCTATTTTTTTTCTCCCCGAAAAGGAAGATATAGGATCTGGGGGTACGTCGGTGGAGCACCAGGGGGCCGACGAGGCAGGGGGGGCGCCCCCCACCCTCGTGGACAGGCCCTGGGCCACCTAGTGTGGATCTTCTTGCAGGTATTTTTTATACTTTTCGAAATAATTCTCCGTTGATTTTCAGGCGATTCCGAGAACTTTTTATTCTGCACAAAAACAGCACCATGGCAGTTCTGCTGAAAACAGTGTCAGTCCAGGTTAGTTCCATTCAAATAATGCAAGTTAGAGTCCAAAACAAGGGCAAAGGGGTTTGGGAAAGTAGATACGTTGGAGACATATCAACTCCCCCAAGCTTAAACCTTTGCTTGTCCTCAAGCAATTCAGTTGATAAACTGAAAGTGATAAAGAAAAACTTTGACAAACTCTGTTTGCTCTTGTTGTTGTAAATATGTAAGCTAGCATTCAGGTTTTCAACAAGATCATGAACTAACCACATTCACAATAACTTTCAGGTCTCAAGACTACTGACATCAATGTCATAATCAACTAGCGAGCAATAATAATAAACCTCGGATGACAACACTTTCTCAAAACAATCATGATATTATATAACAAGATGGTATCTTGCTAGCCCTTTCTGAGACCGCAAAACATAAATGCAGAGCACCTTTAAAGATCAAGGACTGACTAGACATTGTAATTCATGGTAAAAGAGATCCAGTCATGATCATACTCAATGCAAATTAATAGTAATACATGCAACGACAGAGGTGCTCTCCTACTGGTGCTTTTTTATAAGAGGATGATGACTCTGCATAAAAATAAATAGATAGGCCCTTCGCAGAGGGAAGCAGGGATTTGTAGAGGTGCCAGAGCTCGTTTTTTAAATAGAGATGAATAACATTTTGAGCGGTATACTTTCATTATCAACATAATAACCAAGAATCTCGATATCTCCCATGCTACGCACATTATAGGCGGTTCGCAAACAGAATGGTAAAGTTTATACTCCCCCAACCACCAACAAGCACACTCCACGGCTAGCCAGAAACAACGAGTATCGTCCAAACCACCAACAACCCTGGGGAGTTTTGTTTAATTATTATGATTTTGAGCATGGGACTGGGCGTCCCGATTACCAGCCATTTTTTCATGAATGATGAGCGGAGCCCACTCATCGTGAGAATAACCCACCTAGCATGGAAGATATAGACAACCCTAGTTGATACATGAGCTGTTCGAGCATACAAAAGAGAATTTCATTTGAAGGTTTAGAGATTGGCACATACAAATTTACTTGGAACGGCAGGTAAATACCGCATATAGGAAGGTATGGTGGACTCCTGTGGAATAACTTTGGGGTTTATGGAAGTGGATGCACAAGCAGTATTCCCGCTTAGTGCAGGTGAAGGCGAGAAGGAGACTGGGAAGCGACCAGCTAGAGAGCAACAACGGTCATGAACATGCATTAAAATTAATCAACAATGAATGCAAGCATGAGTAGGATATAAATCACCATGAACATAAATATCGTGAAGGCTATGTTGATTTGTTTCAACTACATGGGTGAACATGTGCCAAGTTAGATCACTTGAATCGTTCAAAGGAGGATACCACCCATCATACCACATCACAACCATTTTAATATCATGTTGGCATGCAAGATAGACCATTATAAACTCTCAGCTAATTAAGCATGGCATAAGCAGCTATGATCTCTAATTGTCATTGCAAACATGTTTCATTCATAACAAGCCGAATCAGGAACGACGAGCTATCATATTTACAAAAACAAGAGAGGTCGAGTTCATACCAGCTTTTCTCATCTCAATTAGTTCATCATATATCATCCTTATTGCCTTTCACTCGCACGACCAAACAGTGTGGATAATAATAATAGTGCACGTGCATTGGACTAACCTGGAATCTGCATGCTTTTAATACCAGATAGAAGGCAAAGTAATATGGCTCAAGGTTAAATCAACAACAAAGCATATGAGAGCCACTAAGCATTTTCAATCATGGTCTTCTACTCTTAACCCCTAAGAAAATAAAAGAAACTATTTATACAGGAAAGCTCCCAACAAACAAAAGAGGAATGGGGAATCTTTTTGGGTTTTCATTTTTACTACTACTGCAAGCAAAGAAAGTAAACTAGCTGGAAGCTACAACTAATATTTTTTGTTTTTCTGGGTTTTTCTAGCACACAAGAAAAAGACTAAGAAAAAGAAATTGAAACTAAGCATGGATGGTACAGTGAAAGAGTGTGAGCACCGACAACTAGAATAAGTGTGAACATGAATGTAAGTCGGTGAGAAACACGTACTCCCCCAAGCTTAGGCTTTTGGCCTAAGTTGGTCTATGGCCAATATTGGCCTGACGGATATCCAAAGTCGTAGTTGGGGTTGTACTGGGATGCAGCAGATACTGCATGCTGAGCTGCATCTCGAAGGCGGGCTGCCTCCATCATGTTATAATAAGCATTTGCCTCCTCCATAGTTAACAAAGTAGGGGCAGGAAGAACAATAGGGATGGAATGCTGTCTGTTAAAGATTAGTGGATATTTGAGGGTTTGATTATCCCACTCTATAAACCGGTGACTAGTCATAGCATGGCAGTCTAAATAAGCAGGAGGTAAAGGTTCATCATTCACGTGCACGGGTATACCAAGGAAGCGGGCTATGCGGGTAGCATAGATCCTACCAAATAAATCTCCATGCAAGCCATTATGGTGTAACCTACGTGCAATGATTGCTCCCAAGTTATATTGCCTATCACCTAGTACAGCACTCCTGAGAACACTTAGATCAGGGACACACATGTGACAGGCCTTATCTTTACCGTTTATGCATCTACCGATAAAGAGAGCAAAGTAATGTATAGCAGGAAAATGTATGCTCCCCGTGGTAGCTTGTGTGACGTCCCTGGATTCCCCCACTGTAATACTGGCTAGGAATTCTCTATATTCAGATTTGCGAGGATCACTCATACTTCCCCACTGTGGGAGTTTGCAAGCAACATTAAAATCATCTAAGTCCATGGTATAAGATTTGTCATATACGTAAAACAACACAGTGTGAGAATTACGTGAAGACAAAAATTTAAACCTTCTCACAAAGCTATCAGTTAAGCCACGGTATTGAGGTAACTTATCTTGTATGAAGTCCTCGAGGTCAGCGTTGCACACGTATGCGTAAAATTCATCTTTGATGCCTGCTTGACCCATGAATTCATCTGACGGCCATTCACAAGGCCGCACATCAGCATCCCTCGGTGGTTCATCGCCCGGCTCACGGAACGCGAGCCTCGGTTCTTGCTTCCTTGAAGGACCACCTTGGAAGTTTCTCCTAGACATTTTTCTGAAATTTTTAGTAACTTCAAAATAAAAGTTAACCAAACTCAACAAGATTGATAGCAACAACTCCTATAAGTGCCTAGAGGCTATATCATGCATTAGAACTACTTGGGACCAAGAAAATTTGACATGCAAGCTCAAGAACAAGGTCACCACAGCAACATAAATTTGCAACAAATAAAGCACTAGAGAAAAAACTAATTGGACCAATGGAGGAGTCACATACCAAGGAACAATTTCCCCAAACAGTTTGCTGAATGGTGCTTTGAGCAAGGAGATCGAAAATGACAGCAAGATGAACTAGAACTCGGGTTTGAGCTGGTTGGGGATTTTTTTGGGAGGAAGAAGAAGAGCATGGGTGCAGGAATAAGTGGAGCGGGGCCACGTGGGGCCCACGAGGCATGGGCGCGTCCTGGGGAGGGGGCGCGCCCTGCACCCTCGTGGCCACGTGCTGGCTCCCCTCGCTGTGTGTTCAGTGCCATATTTTCTTAAATATTCTAGAAAAAATCATATTTCATTTTCATGGCATTTGGAGAACTTTTATTTTTGGGATATTTTTTATTGCACGGATAAGTCTGGAAACAGACAGACAATGCTATTTTTGTTTTATTTAACCTAATTAACAGAAAGTAAAAGGAGGGTACAGAAGATTGTGCCATCTAGATTCACCTATCCCATGCTCATCAAAAGGAATCCATTATCAAGGTTGATCAGGTCTTGTTAATAAACTCGTTCCGAGTAACATGAGACCGGAGAATTTTCGAATAACACTAGGTTACCTCAATGGGGATATGTATGTCCCCAACAATAAGAATGTCATATGTCTTCTTTATAGTAGGAATAGGAAACTCAAAACCTCCAATAGTGATAGTTGATGTTTTTCCAATATAATTGATATTATGGACCTGAGGTTGTTTCCCCGGAAAGTGTACCGTATGCTCATTACCATTGACATGAAAAGTGTAATTGCCTTTGTTGCAATCAATAACAGCCCCTGCAGTATTCAAAAAAAAGGTCTTCTCAGAATAATAGACATACTATCGTCCTCGGGAATATCAAGGATAATAAAGTCCGTTAGAATAGTAACATTTGCAACTACAACAGGCACATCCTCACAAATACAGACAGGTATAGCATTTGATTTATCAGCCATTTGCAAACATATTTCAGTAGGTGTCAACTTACTCAAGTCAAGTCTACGATATAAAGAGAGAGGCATAACACTAACACCAACTCCAAGGTCACACAAAGCAATTTTAACATAGTTTCTCTTAATGGAGCAAGGTATAGTAGGTACTCCTGGATCTCCTAATTTCTTAGGAATTCCACCCTCAAAAGTGTAATTGGCAAGCATGGTGGAGATTTCTACTTCATTTATCTTCCTTTTGTTGGTAATAATATCTTTCATATACTTGGCATAAGGATTTGTTTTAAGCGCATCAGTCAAACGCATATGCAAAAAGATAGGTCTAATCATTTCCGCAAAGCGCTCAAAATCCTCATCATCCTTTTTCTTGGATGGTTTTGGAGGAAAAGGCATGGGTTTCTGAACCCATGGTTCTCTTTCTCTACCATGCTTCCTAGCAACAAAGTCTCTCTTATCATAACGTTGATTCTTTGATTGTGGGTTATCAAGATCAACATCAGGTTCAATCTCTACATCATTATCCTTGCTAGGTTGAGCATCATCGTGAACATCATCATTAATATTATCACTAGGTTCATGTTCATTATCAGATTGTGTCTCAGCATCAGAAACAGATATATCATTAGGATTCTCAGGTGTGTCAGCTACAGGTTCACTAGAAGCATGCAAAGTCCTATCATTTTTCTTTTTCTTCTTCTTAGAAGAACTAGGTGCATCTAAATTAGCTCTCTAAGAATCTTGCTCAATTCTCTTAGGGTGGCTTTCAGGATACAGAGGTTCTTGAGTCATTTTGCCACCTCTAGTCACAACTCTAATGGCATTATCATTATTCTTACTACTTAATTCATTGAGCAAATCATTCTGAGCCTTAAGTACTTGTTCTACTTGAGTGGCGACCATAGAAGCATGTATACTAATAAGTTTCAGTTCACCTTTAGCTCTAGACAGATAACCACTCAAGCGTTCAACCATATAAGCATTGTGTTGTAATTGTCTACCAACATAATCATTGAAGTTTTCTTGTTTCACAATAAAATTGTCAAACTCATCTAAGCATTGGCTAGCAGACTTATAACGAGGAATATCACCTTCTTCAAATCTATAAAGAGAATTTACCTTTACTGCCTGTGTTGGGTTATCAAGACCATGTATTTCTTCAATAGGTGGTAAATTCTTAACATCTTCAGCTTTAATACCTATTTCTTTCATAGATTTCTTTGCCTCTTGCATGTCTTCAGGACTGAGAAATAGAACACCTCTTTTCTTCGGAGTTGGCTTAGAGGCTAGTTCAGGAAGTGTCCAATTATTTTGATTGGCCAGCATATTATTCAATAGTATTTCAGCTTGTTCGACTGTTCTTTCCCTGAAAACACAACCAGCACAACTACCCAGGTGGTCTCTGGAAGCATCGGTTAGTCCATTATAAAAGACATCAAGTATATCATGCATCTCAAGAGGATGATCAGGCAAATCATTAAGTAATTGGAGAAGCCTCCCCCAAGCTTGTGGGAGACTCTCTTCTTCAATTTGCACAAAGTAATATATTTCCCGTAAGGCAGCTCGTTTCTTATGAGCGGAAAAATATTTAGCAGAGAAGTAATACATCATATCCTGGGGACTACACACACAACCATGATCAAGATAATTAAACTAAGTCTTAGCATCACCCTTTAACGAGAACGTAAATAGCTTAAGATATAGTAATAACGAATCTTTTCATCGTTGGTAAACAGGGTGGCTATATCATTCAACTTGGTAAGATGTGCCACAACAGTTTTAGACTCATAGCCATGGAAAGGATCAGATTCAACCAAAGTAATTAACTCAGGTTCAACAAAGAATTCATAATCCTTATCAGTAACACAGATAGGTGAAGTAGCAAAAGCAAGGTCATGTTTCATTCTAGCATTCAAGGACTTTTCTTTCAACTTAGCTAATAACTTCTTAAGATCATATCTATCATTGCAAGCAAGAAAGTCTCTAGCAGTTTCTTCATCTATAACATAACCCTCAGGCACAATAGGCAATTCATATCTATTGGGAGTAGTTTCATCATCACTTTCATAAATATCATCAGTTTCAATATTTGCACTCTCCCTAATCTTAGCAATTTGTTCATCTAGAAATTCACCTAGTGGCACAGTATCAGGCATAGAGGTAGTTTCATCATACATAGCAGAAGTAGCATCATCAAGAACATACGACATATCATATTCAATAGCAGGAGTAGGTGTCGCAAGTTTACTCATAACAGAAGGAGAATCAAGTGCAGAGCTAGATGGCAGTTCCTTACCTCCCCTCGTAGTTGAGGGTAAGATCTTGGTTTTTGAGTCCTTCAAATTCTTCATAGTGATAAACAGATATAAATCCCAAGTGACTTAAAGAATAGAGCTATCCTCCCCGGCAAGGGCGCCAGAAAATAGTCTTGATAACCCACAAGTGTAGGGGATCGCAACAGTTTTCGAGGGTAAAGTATTCAACCCAAATTTGTTGATTTGACACAAGGGGAGCCAAAGAATACTCTTAAGTATTAGCAGCTGAGTTGTCAATTCAACCACACCTGGAAACTTAGTATCTGCAGCAAGATAGTTTAGTAGCAAAGTGATATGATAGTGGCGGTAGGGGCAATAAAAGTAACGATAGTGTTTTTGTAGTTTTTGTAATAGTAGCAACAGAAAAGTAAATAAGCAACAAGCAATATAGGTAAAGCTCGTAGGCATTGGATCGGTGATGGGAAATTATGTCGGATGCAATTCATCATGTAGAAGTTATAACCTAGGGTGACACAAAACTAGCTCCAGTTCATCAATGCAATGTAGCCATGTATTCCGAATATAGTCATACGTGCTTATGGAAAAGAACTTGCATGACATCTTTTGTCCTACCCTCCCGTGGCTGCGGGGTCCTATTGCAAACTAAGGGATATTAAGGCCTCCTTTTAATAGAGTACCATATCAAAGCATTAACACATAGTGAATACATGAACTCCTCAAACTATGGTCATCACCGGGAGTGGTCCCGATTATTGTCACTTAGGGGTTGCCGGATCATAACACATAGTAGGTGACTATAGACTTGCAAGATAGGATCAAGAACACACATATATTCATGAAAACATAACAGGTTCAGATCTGAAATCATGGCACTCGGGCCCTAGTGACAAGCATTAAGCATAGCAAAGTCATAGAAACATCACTCTCCAAACATAGTGGAAACTAGGGATCAAACCCTAACAAAACTAACTCGATTACATGATAGATCCCATCCAACCCATCACCGTCCAGCAAGCCTACGATGGAATTACTCACACACGGCGGTGAGCATCATGGAATTGGTGATGGAGGAAGGTTGATGATGACGATGGCGACGATCTCCACTTTCCGGAGCCTCGAACGGACTCCAGATCAGCCCTCCCGAGAGAGATTAGGGCTTGGCGGCGGCTCCATCTCGTGAAACGCGATAATTCCTTCTCCTCTATTTTTTTCTCCCCGAAACGGAAGATATAGGATCTGGGGGTACGTCGGTGGAGCACCAGGGGGCCCACGAGGCAGGGGGGCGTGCCCTCCGCAGGGGGCGCGCCCCCCACCCTCGTGGACAGGCCCTGGGCCCCCTGGTGTGTATCTTCTCGCTGGTATTTTTTATATTTTCCGAAATATTTCTCCGTTGATTTTCTGGCGATTCCGAGAACTTTTTATTCTGCATAAAAACAACCTCATGACAGTTCTGCTGAAAACAGCGTCAGTCCGGGTTAGTTCCGTTCAAATCATGCAAGTTATAGTCCAAAACAAGGGCAAAAGGGTTCGGAAAATTAGATATGTTGGGGACATATCACTTGGCGAAGCCCTGCTGGAGAACCACGCTCCTCCACCACCACCACACCGTCGTGCTGCTGTTGGATGAAATCTTCCCCAACATGTCCCTCTCTCCTTGCTGTATCAAGGCGTGGGAGACGTCACCATGCTATACGTGTGTTGAACGCGGATGCATCGTGGTTCGGCGCTTAGATCGGATTCGGCCGCGATCTGAATAGCTTCGTGTACGACTCCACCAACCGCATTCTTGCAACGCTTCCGCATCGCAATCTTCAAAGGTATGAAGATGCACTCCCCTCTCTTGTTGCTAGTCACTCCATAGATTGATCTTGGTGATGCGTAGAAAGTTTTTGAATTTCTGCAACGATCCCCAACAAGTAGTTCACCATAGACCTACGGGTCCGTAGGTAGTTGCTAGATGGCTTATTCTCTCTATTTGATTCTCAATACAATGGTCTCTTGGAGATCTATTTGATTTAACTCTTTTTGTGGTGTGTTTGTTGGAATCCGATGAACTTTGAGTTTATGATCAAATCTATATCCATGAAAATTATTTGAGTCTTTTTGATCTCTTATATGCATGATTACTTATAGCCTCGCATTTCTTCTTCGAATCTTTGGTTTAGTTAGGCCAACTAGATCATTTTTTTCTTGCCATGGGAAGGGCCGCTTTGTGATGGGCTCGATCTTGGGGTGTTCTTTCCCAGTGAGAGAAGGGGCAGCAAGAGATGCATGTAAAGTTGCTATTAATGATAACAAGATAGGGGCTATTCCTACATGAATAGATCTCGTCTACATCATATCATTGTTCTTATTGCATTACTCCGTTTCTCCATGAACTTAATACACTAGATGCATGCTGGATAGCGGTCGATGTGTGGAGTAATAGTAGTAGATGCATGCAGGAGTCGCTATACTAATCTTGGACATGATGCCTATATAATTATCATAACCTGGACATCATCATAACTATTTGATTTTCTATCAATTGCCCAACAATAATTTGCTTACCCACCGTGTGCTATTTCTTGAGAGAAGCCACTAGCGAAATCTATGGCCCATGGGCCTATTTTCTATCATATATGCATTCCGATCTACTATTTGCTTTTGAGATCTATTTTTATTTGATTTTATTTTCGTATCTATATTATCAAAAACCCAAAAATACCTCGCTGAGTTTTATTTGTCATTACTTGCATTTATCAACCTATCACAATTTTATCTCATCAACACATCAATTTCTGGCACAGCTACCCAAAAGGGATTGACAAATCCTTTTACGCGTCGGGTTGCAAGTATTTGTTCTTTGTGTGCAAGTACCGTTTACATAGTGTTGCTGTAGCTACCACGATCCGAATAGACCGAAGTCTCTGTGTTTCAGTGTCATCCCTGGATCGGTAATGCTGACACACATAGTACTTGAAGGATTTATAACAGAGTGGCAATCACACACTTATTACATTGAATGTCTCAAAAGAGAACTTATTACAAAAGTCTATGTCTTAAGGCCATCTAACAAACTAATAGTGGAAGGCTTGGAAGATAAGTGAGTCCATCAACTCCAACGACATAGCTGAGTGCATGACAAACGACCTAGAACATCTTACTCCTCGTCTGAAAAGTCTGCAACGTAACATGTTGCAGCCCGAAACGGCTCAGCACATGGAATATGCTGGCAAGATAACACAGTAGATGCAAGTAACAGAATAAAGGCTATACTATATGCATATTTGGCTGGTGGAGGATCTAAGGTTAAAGTTTTTGCATAAAGCCAATTTTTCCCTACAACAAAGAAATGCATTTTATTTTAACTATCATGGTAGTTGAAACATCATTGAGAAGGTACCTACAACTCAATCCCAATTAAAGTAATCATCATTAACCCAACAAATTAATTTTAGAGTGATGAGATCAACCAATAATTCAAGTACCAGATACTTAAGATTGTCCATAACCGGGGACACGGCTAATCATGATCAGTTTGTACACTCTGCAGAGGTTTGTGCACTTTTCCCACAAGACTCGATCTCCTCCGTTTGATTTTCTCGCACAGCATGGTGTTTGAGAAACGGATGACCGAGACACAGTCTTTCAGAAGCATTCACTCTTTACCCCGGGTGAACTGGTACACCTACTTTCCCCTACATCTGCTAGTCCACCACTGAAAGAGATCACACAACTTACTCATACTATGCTAGAGCCCATAATGGCATTGTGGCTGCACACAGAAGTTTCTAGCATGAATAGTTTTATGATCCCTTTGAGCCTGGGTGGCATTCCATAGGACAATCACACGGAACCTCGGGATTTCCTAGGACAACACTAGATTCTCCAGGTGCCCTACAACCAATCCATCCAGATGTGTATTCAAGTAGCCACCTTAAGTTGAACCATTAATTAACAAGTCACATCTGTCATGGATTTCACTCAAACCCAAACCATGCCTACGAGCATAGCATGATAACCTAAGCATAGCGTAGAGTAACTCCCAAGGGTTTGAAAATAATGCAGGTAATAGGTTCTACCTCAATCTACTTCCCAGACCCACAAGTTAAAATATCCTACTCATGCAATGTGTGAGGGTTTTATCTAATGCATAAAAACAGGGTAATAAAGGGGTATGATCAAAGTGTTACTTGCCTTGCTGATGATTCACAAAACCTAGAGACTCGTAGTAGCATGCTTCACAGTCCGGGTATTCTATCGCAAGCAAACAATAGCATACATAAGCAATCAAGCAAAGATGCACAAACAAAACTCCGAATAAGAAGATCTAACCAGAAAGTTCAACTTAAGAACTCCGGTTTGCAAAAAGAATCAAATCGAAGGAAGCAACGAAACTCCAACGTCGAAAGAAACAAGATCCGTTTACTAGATTGATCTAAGGTCAAATTTTACAGTAGCAAAACCTTGTTCAAGTTGGTTAAACGGACAGAGGGCGTCAAGACGAAGATCTGGAATTTTGAATCACCTAATTCCGACTCTCGAGTGAAAAGAAAAACGAAAAACAAGATCAGGGCCGAAATTGCGATCGAAATAATCGCGGATAAAAACCACGAAAAAAGAAAACTGACGAACAGGCTAACGAACGAACGTTCGCTATCTGTAACTAACGGGCGGACAGCGTTCGTTAAAACGAATGTATGGACGAACGTCCGCAAAGTAACTAAATCGGAAAAAATCGAACTGATCTGGAAAAAAAGATCTAGGGTTTCTAAAAGAAAAACCGATCGGTTTGAAAAAAAAACGACGGCTACCTCGGGACGACGAACTCCGGCGGCTCCAGCGGCGGCGGGCTCCGGCGGCGGCGGGGTGGCGGCTCGACGGCGCAAGGAGGCGGCGGTTGCGACGGCTGCGGCGAGGCGGCAGGGCGGCGGGCTAGGGTTTCGGCGCGGCCGGCGACTTGGGCTGGCTGCGGTGCTCCGGGCTGCGCTTTTATAGGCCCGGCTAGGAAGAGTCCTAGTCGGTTACGGCCCAAGGTCGGTTCGCCCCCTTTTTTTTAACGAGTCCTGACGCACGAAAACGAACGAAAGAAATACTAAACTGACTCCAAAAATTCCGAAATAAATTTTCACCGTCCTCTAATAATATTTAGAACAAAGTGAAAAAAATTCCCGGACCTAAATGCAATTTTGAAAAACGCGCATTTTTCCTATGCAAATAAAATTGCAAATAAATCTGAATAAAATACCAAGTGATTTAAACATTTTTCCTCCAATATTTCTTTTATTTTGGAGAAGTCATATTATCTCCTCTCATATATTTTGTTAAGAAATATTTTTAGGGAGAAAATTAATTAAAACCAACACGATTCCTCGTACCGGTATTCAAGAAAACTCAAATACGAAAACGGTAGAATTCCCAACTCTCTCCGTAGGTCCTTGAGTTGTTTAGAATTTTTGAGGGTCGCCACGCACAAAATGCAAAGAAATATGCAATGCAATATGATCTATGTATAACATTCCAAATTGAAAATCTGGGATGTTACAAACCTACCCCCCTTATAATGAATCTCGCCCTCGAGATTCGGCTTGGCTAGAGAACAGGTGTGGGTGGTCCTTGAGTAGATCATCTTCTCATTCCCAGGTGGCTTCTTCCTTGGTGTGGTGACTCCACTGAACTTTGCAAAACTTGATAACCTTACTGCGGGTGACTCTACTCGAAAATTCGAGAATCTTGACGGGTTTCTCCTCGTAGGTCAGATCACTATCCAACTGAATTTCTTCCAGGGGTACTGTGTCTCTTAAAGGAATATCGACCATCTCTGCATGACACTTCTTAAGCTGAGAAACCTGAAACACATCGTGCACTCCTGACAATCCTTCGGGTAACTCCAACTTATAGGCAACCTCTCCCATCCGTTCCAAAACACGGTAAGGTCCCACAAATCTCGGGGCTAACTTTCCCTTAACTCCGAACTGTTTTACTCCTCGCAGAGGCGACACTCTCAGGTACGCTCTGTCTCCAATTTCATAGGCTACTTCCTTGCGCTTCGAGTCTGCATAACTCTTCTGCCTGGACTGAGCTACCTTCAGTCTGTCTCGAATCAGCTTAACCTTCTCTTCTGACTCTTTGATCATGTCTGGTCCAAACAACTGACGGTCTCCAACTTCATCCCACATCAACGGCGTTCGGCATCTCCTCCCGTACAATGCTTCGAACGGTGCCATCTTCAAACTGGCCTGGTAACTGTTGGTGTACGAGAATTCCGCGTAGGGCAAATTGTCATCCCAACTAGATCCATAGTCTAATGCACAAGCTCTCAACATGTCTTCCAGAATCTGATTGACTCTCTCGGTCTGTCCATCGGTCTGCGGATGAAAAGTTGTACTGAATTCCAGCCTCGTTCCTAAGGTCTGGTGTAGCTGATGCCAAAACTTTGAGGTGAACTGTGTTCCTCTATCTGGTACAATGGTCCTCGGAACTCCGTGCAGACATACGATCCTGGTCATGTATATCTTGGCCAACTTCGCACTGGTATACTTGGTTTTCACGGGGATAAAGTGGGCTACCTTGGTCAAACGGTCCACTACTACCCAGATTGAGTCATATCCCGATTTGGTCCTAGGAAATCCGGTGATAAAATCCATGCCAAGCTTATCCCACTTCCATTCGGGTATCGGCATAGGTTGTAGCAATCCTGCTGGCTTCTGATGTTCTGCCTTCACTCTCTGGCATACATCACATACTGCTACATACTCGGCAATATCCTTCTTCATTCCCGTCCACCAGAAGCGTTCCTTCAAATCCAAATACATCCTAGTGTTTCCAGGGTGTATCGAGTATGGTGAATCATGTGCTTCATGTAGTATCAACTTCCTGATCTCCGGGTTGTTGGGCACATAGATTCGATCCTCAAACCACAAGGTGTCGTGTTCATCCTCACGACATCCCTTGGCTTTTCCTTCACTCGTCCTCTCCTTTATATCGGCAATCTCTTTGTCCTCCGTCTGGGCTTCTGATGGGCCTCTAACCCCTCGTCGGTTACCCCAAGTGGAAGGTGTGAGATGCAGTGTTGTGGAAGTTTTTCCCTTAGCAAAGATGCCAAGGATCGAATCCCCAGAGACTCCTAGGTTCAACAAGTAGGTGTCAACTGCTAACGGCGCCAGATATTAGCAATCAACATGGACCTGCACACAGATACAAATAACTTTGCTCCCAACGAGTACAGAGAGGTTGTCAATCCCTCCGGCCTTGTAGTTTACAAAGGATTAAACGCAAATGATAGTAGTCACAGATAATGTTTGCAATAGTAAATAATAGCGAAAAGTAAATAGAGGATGTGATCAATGATGGTAATATGGACCGGAGTCTCATGATGTTCACTAGTGATGTCTCTCTCCCAAAAGACGATAAAACAACTATGTGAGGTAAACAAATTATAGCTGGGCAATTGACAGGACCACGAACGCAAACCAATGCTGACTACATTGCAAGAAAGGTTGAGGTTCAAAGCATGGGCGGTACGCCAAAGTAAGTAGACCGAAATCCATCAATATCTACTACTAGTCATCCACCTTGAGATATCTATCCAGAACATCTCGCTGGTATTAAGTTGCGAGCCCCACCCATAGTGTAAACTCAATGCAACAGACAACTGCATTAAAAGAACTTTGCGTAAAGTAAACAATCCTTGCACCCGCGGGCACAAGCACCGTTGTTTTCCCCTTGTGGCAACAGCACATCCCCTAGACTCATGTTTCTGTCACTCAAGCTAGTCATCGAGGGGCATGAACCCACAATCAAGCATAACGTTCCCTCTTGGAGTCACTAAATATTACTTGGCCAAAGCAATAAATAACAACGGAGAACATGCAAGAATTACTTATGAACATAAATATAAAAGAGGTAGATCAAATATATTACTCAATCACAATCTGAACATAATCTCATAATCCATCGGATCCCAGCAAACTCATCATAGCAACAGCATAAGGATTACATATGTGCCTCGATCATGTAGGGCAGCTCACGAAGACTAATTAGTGAAGCACAAGAACGGGAGGAGAACATCACATAGCTATTGGTCATGGACTCATGGTCCAAGGGAGACTACTCACAACTCATCCGGGAGGCGTCCATGGTGGTGGAGAAGCTCCCGATGGTGATCCTCCCCTCCGGCAGGGTGCCGGGAAGAGTTCTCCTGGTGCTCCCGATCTTGGAAGCGGCGGCGGCGGCGGAACAGAGATGAGATCGCGAAAAAGAGTTCCCGTCCCGAGGGTTTCGAAGGACGCTCTAAATATATGCCAAAGGGGGGCACCAGACGGGGCTCGGGGGGCCCAGGCGCCCCCCCGGCGCGGCCCAGGGGGGGCGCCGCTAGGGCGCCTGGGGCCCTGGTGGCCCCCCCCGGCTGTACTTCGGGCGCAAGGTAGGTTCTGGAACGCTGATTTTTTATATAATTTTTCTGGATTTTTCCTGACAGTTCTCGTAATGTGAAAACCTGAAATACAAAAACATCCGAAAACAGAAACTGGCACTGGGGTGCACTGGATTAGTGGGTTAGTCCAAATATGATCAAAAGTGTATGGAAGTGTATAAATATCATTGCAATATCACCCAAAAGTGGCATGGAGCAAGCAGAAATTATAGATACGTTTTGGACGTATCAACATCCCCAAGCTTAATTCCTGCTCGTCCTCGAGTAGGTAAATGATAACAAGAATAATTTCTGTGGTGACATGCAATTAACCATATAGGACTTTTTCATAGTCATATGACAAAAGCTTATTGAGACCATGATTCTATAGTAATTAAGTTGCCTCATGAGAAAATCACAAAGGACTGAAAGTTTCACAATATGAAACTGAAACATCAAAAAGATTTGCAATGAACATGGTGTGCAAATATGATAAAGTGATATCTAGCTTGCCCCCTTTAGTGAAGCAAAACATAAATGCAGGGGCACCTTCAAGGTTTATGTGATGACTAGATACAATGATTTCAAAATAAACGATATCACAATCATGCAAAAGACAATGCTACTTTGGAACAATGCACATTACACTTAGAATGACAATCATGCTCTCAGTAGTTGGTGCTTGAAGAAAGAAGGTGGAGACTCATAAAAGTAAAAGAATGGTTATGTGCTAGAGCTTTTTATTTTGAAAACATAGAAGCAATTTTGTCAACGGTAGTAGTACTTCATATGTGTCATGCATAAGACATCCTATAAGTTGCAAGCCTCGTGCATCGAATACCAATAGTGCTCGCACCTTGTCCTAATTAGCTCGGATTTCCATGGGTTATCATTGCATTACATATGTTTCAACCAAGTGTCACAAAGGGGTACCTCTATGCCACCTGTACAAAGGTCCAAGGAGATAAATCGCATTTGATTTCTCGTTTTTGATAGATCTCAACTTGAGGACATCCATACCGGGACAACATAGAAAATAGATGATGGACTCCTCTTTAATGCTTAAGCATATTCTCATAAGAGATTGAGGATTAGTGTCCAAGCTAAAACTTCCACCATGATACATGGCTTTGGTTGGCGGCCCAATGTTCTTCTCTAACAATATGCATACTCATTCAACCCATGGCAAATCACCCTTACTTCAGACAAGACGAACATGCATAGCAACTCACATGATATTCAACAAAAGTGTGACAGTTGATGGCGTCCCCAGAAACATGGTTACCGCTCAGCAAGCAACTTATAAGAAATAAGATACATAAGCAACATATTCTTTACCACAATAGTTTTTAAGCTACTTTCTCATGAGCTATGTATTGCAAAGTTAGTCTGCTTAGTACAGGTGGAGGTTAGCAAAAGACTGGGAGCGACCAACTAAGAGAGCAATGACGGTCATAATCATGCAGAGCGACAAAGCAACATTGAATCAGGCATGGTAGTTATATCGCTACTCAGAAATAAAAGATCATCAAGGCTTGACAGACTTTCTTTACAGTCTTAAATATGCGTGAGCATACGCCAAGTCAATCAAAATAAATTCTTGAAGGAAGATATTACTAAACCATACCACATCATAGGCAAACAAATCATGTTGGTACTCCAATAACACATTGGGAATCCCCCAGCTATTTGAGACTAACCATAAGAAAACCTGAACTACTAAGCGCCATTATGCACGTAGCATCTTTATCATAGACATATTAACCAATGCAACGGAAGCAAACTCTCTTAATACGATAAGCATGGTAATTAAAGAGAGTTCAAGCAACCAACTAAACAAAACCTCTTTGAAAAGATAAGCATGAATACTAAGAGCTGAACATGATAGTAGCTATTAAAAGGACAAAGAACACACACAGCAAAGATAGACATGAAAATTCTATGTTATGTTCTAGGTAGAAGTGGAGCATGTTTCTCTCCCACATAAAGAACTCTGAGTTCCGACTTGTTATGAAAAACTAAAAAGAAAACTAAAAGCAAGACGCTCCAAGCATAGCACATAACACATGAAGTGATAAAAATATAGCGGAACAAAAGACGAACTGATAATATTGATGGAGAAGGGGATGCACGGGGGCATCCCCAAGCTTAGACGCTTGAGTCTCCTTGGATATTTCTTGGGGGTGCACGGGGGCATCCCCAAGCTTGAGCGCTTGACACTCCTGAATCTTTTTATCATCTTCCCTCGCACACTTGAAAACTCCCTTCATACATAACTCATCATAATCTGATTAGCGAGGTTAGTACCCTTAATAAAATAATTGTTCCTTGCTGTAAATAAAGATATTCTTGAAGGTCTACTGTTTCTCAAGATTGCCAAAAGGTTTTTGCAAAGAAAAAGCAAGCTCTTGGTTTGCAAAATGAAGGAAAGGCAAAACAGGACAGAATCTATGAAAAACAGAACAGCAGGTAGTAATTGATTTGTTCGGGGTACTTCTGCAACTCAAATAAAAAAACTCAGAACAGACGCACGAAAGAAAATTATATAGAGAACGCTGTCGAAAAAATTCGGACCAAAAAGATGATCTGGTGATTTTATACGAATTTTTCTATCCAAGGACAGAATCTGTTTCCTGGACAGCACCTCACAACTTTTGAACTTTCTAGCAATCAGAGGCTATACTTGGCACAAATATGAAAAGCAAAGATACAATGATGATGCTACTGTAGTAAACAACGTCAAGATACAACAAAAGCAAAATATAAAAATTTATTCATGTGGGCTGCCTCCCAAAAGTGCTTTCTTTTATGCCTTTAAGCTAGGCATAATGCATAGAGATCAAGTTTTATCAATAGTAAAAGAATAGCTAGTCCGTACAACGGACTCAAAAGGTAACTTGATCTTCTTTCGAGGGAAGTGTTCCATCCCTTTCTTGAGAGGAAACTGAAATTTTATATTACCCTCTTTCATGTCAATGATAGCACCAACGGTGCGTAAAAAGGGACGTCCCAAAATAATTGGACATGAAGGATCACATTCAATATCCATAATAGTAAAATCAACGGGAACATAATTATCATTGACAACGATAAGAACATCGTCGATCCTCCCCAAAGGTTTCTTTATGGAAGAATCAACGAGACGAACACCAAAAGAACAAGAATCAAAAGGTTTCAATTTAAGCATATCATATATTCT
The DNA here is from genome assembly GCA_902687465.1 of Secale cereale. Classification (NCBI taxonomy): domain Eukaryota; kingdom Viridiplantae; phylum Streptophyta; class Magnoliopsida; order Poales; family Poaceae; genus Secale; species Secale cereale. Next base: position 160,364,074 of record LR738709.1, read on the forward strand.
TTTGGGCATAACAGAGGTACTACCTCCAACATCACATAATGCATAGCAAGAGAAGTCATTCAATTTAATTTTTATCATAGGATCCCAACCATCTTCTAGCTTTCTAGGTATGGAGGCTTCTACTCTAAGTTTCTCCTCCCTAGCTTTGATAAGGGCATTAGTGATATGCTCCGTGAAGGCAAGGTTAATCGTGCTAGTGCGGGGGTCTCTAGACATCTTGTGAAGGAAATCAATAACTTCGGTAAGAGTGCAACTATCAAAATCAAGGTCACGAGCATCAAGTAAAGTGGTAGTGGTGTCCTTTAGGTTCACTTGTTTGATAGTTTCTATAGTCATAGCATCACCATTAATAGGTCCATTGGGACCAGGAGTACATTGGGTGCTAAGAGTTTGGATATCCTCAACAACTTGGATAGTAGCAACAGTGTGGTGGGTAGGAAGGCTCTCAATTCTATCTTCTTTCTCCCTTTCTCTAGCCCATCTTTCTTTAAGTTTAGCCATCATCCTAATGTTTTCATTAATTTGCACTTGAGTAGCATTAATGGGAGTGACCTTCCTCTCCTCAAGAGGAGAAGCTTTAATTTTAAGCAATTTTACCTCATTGGCTAAATGGTCTACCTTAAAAGAAAGATCATCTAGTTTATGTAGTTTTTCTTCTACACTCTTATTAAAGGCTTTTTGGGTAGTGATGAAATCTTTAAGCATAGTCTCTAGTTCAGTAGTGGAGTTCTTGGTGATAGGATAAGCATTGTTGTTCCCATAAGAATTAGAGGGGAACGGTCTAGGATTGCTACCAAAGTTACTCCTATAAGCATTGTTGTTAAAATTGTTTCTTGAGATAAAATTCACATCTACTTGTTCTTGAGCAATCAAAGAATTTAAGGAACATCGCGAGGATCAACAGAAGATTGCTTCGAAAGTAGAGACATGATCAAGTCAACTTTTTCATTTAAGGAGGAAATCTCCTTGACAGAGTTTACCTTCCTACCTGTTGGAGCGCGTTCGGTGTGCCATTGGGAATAGTTGGTCATCATCTCATCGAGAAGCTTTGTGGCAGCACCAAGTGTAGTTGACATAAAAGTTCCTCCCGCGGCCGAATCTAAAAAGTTCCGCGAGGTAAAGTTCAAGCCTGCATAAAAAGTTTGGATAACCATCCAAGTAGTCAAACCATGAGTAGGGCAGTTCTTGATAAGAGATTTCATACGTTCCCAAGCTTGGGCAACGTGTTCATTATCCAATTGTTTAAAATTCATTATGTTGCTTCTTAGTTGGATAATTTTAGCAGGTGGATAGTATTTTCCGATAAAAGCATCTTTGCACTTGTCCCATGAATCTATGCTATTTCTAGGCAAAGACTAAAACCAAATTTTAGCTCCACCTCTCAAGGAGAAAGGAAAAAGCTTAAGCTTAACAACATTACCATCTATTTCTTGGTACTTTTGCATATCACAAAGTTCAACAAAGTTGTTTAAGTGTAAAGCAGCCTTATCTCCAGCACCGGAGAATTGATCTTTCATGACAAAGTTCAGTAAAGCAGGTTTAATTTCATACGAAGGTGCTGAAGTGGCAGGTGTAGTGATAGGTGTGCTGATAAAGTCATCGTTGTTGTGACTAGTGAAGTCACACAACATGGTGTTCTCGGTGGAACCCATAGTAGCAAGCAAGCAAGATAACTATTTTTGTGATTTTCGATAGAAGGTACTAAAGCAAAAACTGAAAGGTAAACTAACAAGACTAAAAATCAAAGGTAAAAGATAGCATGCAACTCCCCTATCCTGAAGAGTGGAGTCCCCGGCAACGACGCCAGAAAAACTCCTTGATGGGCATCTAACCCCTCGTTGGTTACCCCGAGTGGAAGGTGTGAGATGCAGTGTTGTGGAAGTTTTTCCCTTAGCAAAGATGCCAAGGATCGAATCCCCAGAGACTCCTAGGTTCAACAAGTAGGTGTCAACTGCTAACGGCGCCAGATATTAGCAATCAACGTGGACCTGCACACAGATACAAACAACTTTGCTCCCAACGAGTACAGAGAGGTTGTCAATCCCTCCGGCCTTGTAGTTCACAAAGGATTAAACGCAAATGATAGTAGTGATAGATAATGTTTGCAATAGTAAATAATAGCGAAAAGTAAATAGCGGATGTGATCAATGATGGTAATATGGACCGGAGTCTCATGATGTTCACTAGTATTGTCTCTCTCCCAAAAGACGATAAAACAGCTATGTGAGGTAAACGAATTACAGCTGGGCAATTGACAGGACCACGAACGCAAACCAATGATGACTACATTGCAAGAAAGGTTGAGGTTCAAAGCATGGGCGGTACGCCAAAGTAAGTAGACCGAAATCCATCAATATCTACTACTAATCATCTACCTTGAGATATCTATCCAGAACATCTCGCTGGTATTAAGTTGCGAGCCCCACCCATAGTGTAAACTCAATGCAACAGACAACTGCATTAAAAGAACTTTGCGTAAAGTAAATAATCCTTGCACCCACGGGCACAAGCACCGTTGTTTTCCCCCTTGTGGCAACAGCACATCCCCTAGACTCATGTTTCTGTCACTCAAGCTAGTCATCGAGGGGCATGAACCCACAATCAAGCATAACGTTCCCTCTTGGAGTCACTAAATATTACTTGGCCAAAGCAATAAATAACAACGGAGAACATGCAAGAATTACTTATGAACATAAATACAAAAGAGGTAGATCAAATATATTACTCAATCACAATCTGAACATAATCTCATAATCCATCGGATCCCAGGAAACTCATCATAGCAACAGCATAAGGATTACATATGTGCCTCGATCATGTAGGGCAGCTCACGAGGACTAATTAGTGAAGCACAAGAACGGGAGGAGAACATCACATAGATACTGGTCATGGACTCATGGTCCAAGGGAGACTACTCACAACTCATCCGGGAGGCGTCCATGGTGGTGGAGAAGCTCCCGATGGTGATCCTCCCCTCCGACAGGGTGCCGGGAAGAGTTCTCCTGGTGCTCCTGATCTTGGAAGCAGCGGCGGCGGCGGAACAGAGATGAGATCGCGAAAAAGAGTTCCCGTCCCGAGGGTTTCGAAGGACGCTCTAAATATATGCCAAAGGGGGGCACCAGACGGGGCTCGGGGGGCCCAGGCGCCCCCCCGGCGCGGCCCAGGGGGGGGGGCGCCGATAGGGCGCCTAGGGCATGGTGCCCCCCCCCCCCCGGCTGTACTTCGGGCGCAAGGTAGGTTCTGGAATGCTGATTTTTTATATAATTTTTCTGGATTTTTCCTGACAGTTCTCGTAATGTGAAAACCTGAAATACAAAAACAGCCGAAAACAGAAACTGACACTGGGGTGCACTAGATTAGTGGGTTAGTCCAAATATGATCAAAAGTGTATGGAAGTGTATAAATATCATAGCAATATCACCCAAAAGTGGCATGGTGCAAGCAGAAATTATAGATACGTTTTGGACGTATCAGCTTCGCGTATCTTTCCCAGCAATGTTGACTGAACCTCCAACGTTGCAACAAAACCTCTAGGGACTATCTCCAAACGAAGCTCCCTGAGATCTTCTGCTAACTCCTGTGGAAATTCCACCTTTACTAGGGTATTTGCATAACTCTTTCGGCTCAAAGCGTCTGCCACGACGTTGGCCTTTCCGGGGTGATAGTGCAGCTTCATATCGTAATCCTTTATAAGCTCCAACCATCTCCTTTGTCTGAGGTTCAGCTCCTTCTGAGTGAAAATGTACTTCAAACTCTTGTGATCCGTGTACACATCACAACGGTTTCCAATAAGGAAATGCCTCCAGGTTTTGAGCGCGTGCACCACAGCTGCTAACTCCAAATCATGCGTCGCTTAATTCAACTTGTGCGGTCGCAGTTGACGAGATGCATAAGAAACAACCCTTCCATCCTGCATGAGTACTCCTCCAAGTCCTAAGCGTGAAGCATCGCAGTATACTTGGAAATCCTTGCGTATATCTAGCAAGATCAGCACTGGGGCTGTCATCAGCCGTTTCTTCAACTCCTGGAAACTTTCTTCGCACTCTTCAGGGCAATGGAATTTTGTCTCCTTCTTCAGCATTGTCATCATTGGCTTTGCAATCTTGGAGAAATTTTCTATGAATCTCCGGTAATATCCCGCGAGTCCAGGAAAACTGCAGATCTCTCCAACTGAAGTGGATGTCAACCACTCAGTGACTACCTGCACTTTGACGGGGTCCACTGCTATACCTTCACCTGATATAACATGCCCAAAGAATCCAACTTCCTTCAACCAAAACTCGCATTTGCTAAACCTGGCATACAAATGATGTTCTCTGAGCTTCTCCAGTACCAAACACAAATGCTCCGCGTGTTCCTCTTTGTTCTTCGAGTACACTAAAATATCATCAATGAATACCACGACAAACTTATCCAAGAACTCCATGAACACCTTATTCATCATACTCATGAAATAGGCAGGGGCGTTAGTCAATCCAAATGACATAACCGTGTACTCATATAGCCCATACCTTGTGGTGAAGGTTGTCTTAGGTATATCCTTCTCTCGGATCTTCAACTAGTGGTATCCAGATCGTAGATCGATCTTGGAGAATACTTTCGCTCCCTGGAGTTGGTCGAACAAATCATTGATCATCGGCAGCGGGTACTTATTCTTAATAGTCACTTCATTCAGTGCTCGATAATTAACGACCATTCTTAAAGATCCATCCTTCTTCTCGACCAAAAGCACTGGGGCTCCCCACGGTGATGAACTCCGGCGAATAAATCCTTTTTGAAATAACTCCTTAATCTGCTTCTTGATCTCCTCCAGATCATTTGCTGGCATCTGATATGGTCTCTTTGATATTGGTCTGGTGCCAGGCAATAGCTCTATCAAAAACTCAATGTCCCTATCCGGTGGCATGCCGGGTAGCTCCTCTGGAAACACATCCGGGTAATCCTTTACTACAGGTACTTCCTCCTAAACAACTCCCGTGAGAGAATGTACTTGTGTCCTTCTAGGCGAATGCCTAGATACATACTTGATCCTTTTTCCCTCCGGGGTGTAAGCAAAATAGACTTGCTGGCACAATCGATGTTCCCTCCATACATCGATAGCCAATCCATCCCTAGTATCACAGCCAATCCTTGTGACTCCAAAACTATCAGGTCTGAGGGGAAAACATGGCGTCCTATGACCAATGGCGTCTGAAAACATCCTTGATGTGCCATATACTCCGCTCCTGGAGAACTTACTAATATGGGGGTCTTAAGAACTTGGGTGGGAAACTTATGTCTATTTACGAATCCCCTTGAAATGAATGAATGCGACACACCAGTATCGAAAAGAACTTATTGCGATAAATGGCTGAACCAAAAACTTACCGACAACAGCATCTGGTTGCTCTTCAACCTCCTCCACGGTCATGTGGTTCACTTATCCTTTGTTGAACGGGTTGGGCTTCTTCCCGGCGCTCACATTGACGTTCTCATTCTTAGCTTCAGGGCACTTCGTGGCATAGTGTCCATTCTTCCCGCACTTGAAACAGGTGACGTGGCTCAAATCCCTCTTGGCGGGTGTGGATGGAGTAGAGTGGTTCCGATTATTGTTTGCTCCATTCCCATTTCCATTCTTAGAGCCATTGTGGTTGTGAGAATTTCCTCCAGTGTGGGTGCGGCTTCCATGGTTATGGGTGTATCCTCCCGAATTCGGGGTGAATCAGGGCTTCTGCTGGGCTCCAGAATTATTCCTTCCTTGTCCATACTTCCTCTTGCGGCTCTCAATCTGCTGCTGCTTCCCTTCAATCATAAGAGCCTTATCTACCAACTCCTGGTAGTTGTTGAAGGTTGCCACCATCAACTGTACGCTCATCTCATCATTCAGCCCTTCCATAAACCTCTCCTGGTTAGCGGCATCTTTGGCCACATCATCCGGGGCATAACGAGATAGGGTACTAAACTCATCTACGTACTGAGCCACAGTACGATTTCCTTGGCGCAAATTGCGGAACTCCCGCTTCTTCATGCTCATAGCTCTAGTTGAGACATGGGCAGCGCGAAAAGCTTGCTGAAACTGATCCCAAGTGACATTGGCTACAGGGAAAGTGGCTGTGTAATTCTCCCACCATGCTGCTGCTGGTCCAGACAACTGATGTGCGGCAAATCGAACCTTCTCAGCATCCGTGCAATTGGCGGTGGCCAAATCCCTTCCAATCTTGCGCAGCCAGTCATTAGCAACTATTGATTCAATGCTGCCAGCAAACACCAGTGGTTGCAACCTTAAGAAACGTGCCAGGTTGTCCACGGGTGGTGGTGGTGGAGGGTTGTTGTTGTTGTTCTGGTTGTTCTGATTGTTCTGGACAAGAAGTTGCACAAAGTGTTCTGCTGCTGGATCAACTGAGTGAGCTCAGGGGGAAACTGAAATCCGGGCTCACGTCTCGGAGGCATTTGATGTGTGTAGAGGGAAGAGATTAGAATAGAAATGAGGTCTAAGGGAAAATCACTACCCATATGCACATGAGACAAACACAATCATATCACACCAATCAATTTCAAACAAGGGCTTACAAAGATCTAACTAACGTTACAAAAGTGCTCTAAATACTACTTTGTGGGGGGATACTACTAGTCATAGGGTGGTCATCTAGAAATTTTGATCGGCGGAAGATTCCTTGATGTCTGCTCCAGCTTCATCTTCATAGTCTTCGTCATCACTATCATCGGGTTCTGAGTCCGTGTCGTCGATGATGATGTAAACTTCAGAATGAATCTCCTTGGGTTCTTGTTCCTCTTCTTCTCCTCCTGGTGCTGGATCTCCCATGAATACTCCTAGCTTCCTCGTCAAATCATCATTCTTCTCCACAAGTATCAGCATCTCCTCCTTGTATCCGTCACGTGTAGACTTGATTTCCTCTTCTAGCTCCAAGTTCCTGGTTAGTGCCATATTCAAATCAATCATCCCCGCGCACATCTGGTGCTCCTGCCGACAAATGTGCTGGTTTAACTCCCGGATGAACGCTGCAATGGACATGTTTTTCCGGGTGCTGATCATGTCCCAACGCTCATCTCGGCGTCCACAAATCTGGTAGACAGTGTCCTTCAGCTCCTGCTTGTAGACTTCTCCGATCCTTCCCATAGTGATGTGGGCTGCCATACTCTTGCCTAGGCTCCAGGTTGGTGCATCAAAAGAAAACTCTATTGGCTAAGTGGATGGTGTGAAGGTTCTCCCGGGAATTTGAACTTGAATACTGCATCGCTCCTCTTCTGATAAAGTGGCGGTGTAGGTCCCGGTGAAACTTGGTATTCCTATGTTCAGGTACCTAGTGACTTCCTTCAAGTGTCTTCCAAAAGGTGTGTCTTCATCTGGTTGAGTGAACTTGTTCCTTGGGTCCACCATCCTAAAGAAGTAGAAAATGGAGAGGAGTCAGAAATGAGTAGAGAAGAGTGACCTAGGGTTATCTTAGTGGTCGTGTCCTACAGTCAGCGTGTGTTCTGATACCATCTTGTAGCGACCACGATCCGAATGGACCGAAGTCTCTGTGTTTCAGTGTCATCCCTAGATCGGTAATGCTGACACACACAGTACTTGAAGGATTTATAACAGAGTGGCAATCACATACTTATTACATCGAATGTCTCAAAAGAGAACTTATTACAAAAGTCTATGGCTTAAGGCCATCTAATAAAATAACGGCGGAAGGCTTGGAAGATAAGTGAGTCCATCAACTCCAACGGCATAGCTGAGTGCATGACAAACGACCTAGAACGTCTTACTCCTCGTCTGAAAAGTCTGCAACGTAACATGTTGCAGCCCGAAACGGGTCAGCACATGGAATATGCTGGGAAGATAACACAGTAGATGCAAGTAACAGAATAAACGCTATACTATATGCATATTTGGCTGGTGGAGGCTCTAAGATTAAAGTTTTTGCATAAAGCCAATTTTTCCCTACAACAAAGAAATGCATTTTATTTTAACTATGATGGTAGTTGATGAGAAGGTACCTCCAACTCAATCCCAATTAAAGTAATAATCATTAACCCAACAAATTAATTTTAGAGTGACGAGATCAACCAATAATTCAAGTACCAGATACTCAAGATTGTCCATAACCGGGGACACGGCTACTCATGATCAGTTTGTACACTCTGCAGAGGTTTGTGCACTTTTCCCACAAGACTCGATCTCCTCCGTTTGATTTTCTCGCACGGCATGGTGTTTGAGAAAAGGATGACCGAGACACAGTCTTTCAGAAGCATTCACTCTTTACCCCGGGTGGACTGGTACACCTACTTTCCCCTAATCTGCTAGTCCACCACTGAAAGAGATCACACAACTTACTCATACTATGCTAGAGCCCATAATGGCATTGTGGCTGCACACAGAAGTTTCTAGCATGAATAGTTTTATGATCCCTTTGATCCTGGGTGGCATTCCATAGGACAATCACACGGAACCCTGGGATTTCCTAGGACAACACTGGATTCTCCAGGTGCCCTGCAACCAATCCACCCAGATGTGTATTCAAGTAGCCACCTTAAGTTGAACCATTAATTAACAAGTCACATATGTCATGGATTTCACTCAAACCCAAACCACGTCTACGAGCATAGCATGATAACCTAAGCATAGCGTAGAGTAACTCCCAAGGGTTTGAAAATAATGCAGGTAATAGGTTCTACCTTAATCTACTTCCCAGACCCACAAGTTAAAAGATCCTACTCATGCGATGTGTGAGGGTTTGATCCAATGCATAAAAACTGGGTAATAAAGGGGTATGATCAAAGTGTTACTTGCCTTGCTGATGATTCGCAAAACCTAGAGACTCGTAGTAGCACGCTTCACAGTCCGGGTATTCTATCGCAAGCAAACAATAGCATACATAAACAATAAAGCAAAGATGCACAAACAAAATTCCAAATAAGAAGATCTAACAAGAAAGTTCAACTTAAGAACTCCGGTTTGCAAAAAGAATCAAATCGAACGAAGCAACGAACTCCAACTGCGAAAGAAACAAGATCCGTTTACTAGATTGATCTCAGGTCAAATTTTACAGTAGCAAAACCTTGTTCAAGTTGGTTAAACAAACAGAGGGCGTCGAGATGAAGATCTGGGATTTTGAATCACCTGATTCCGACTCTCGAGCGAAAAGAAAAACGAAAAACAAGATCAGGGCAGAAATCGCGATCGAAATAATCGCGGATAAAAATCCCGAAAAAAGAAAACTGATGAACAGGATAACGAACGAACGTTCGCTGTCTGTAACTAACAGGCGGACATCGTTCGTTAAAATGAACGTACGGATGAACGTCCGCAAAGTAACTAAACCGAAAAAAATGAACCGATCTGAAAAAAAACAAATCTAGGGTTTCTAAAAGAAAAACTGTTCGGTTAAAAAAAATGGACGGCTACCTCGGGACAACAAACTCCGGCGGCGGCGGGTTCCGGTGGTGACGGTAACGGCTCCGGCAGCGGCGGGTGGCGGCACGGGGCGGCGGCGCAAGGCGGCGGGGTTGCGGCTGCGGCGGCGGCGCGAGGCGGCGGGCTAGGGTTTCGGCGCAGGCGGCGACTTGGGCTCGTGGCGGGGGTCCGGGCTGCGCTTTTAAAGGCCCGGCTAGGAAGAGTCCTAGTCGGTTACGACCGAAGGTCGGTTCGCCCCCCCCCCTTTTTTTAACGAGTCCTTACGCACAAAAACGAACGAAGGAAATACTAAACGGACTCCAAAAATTCCGAAATAAATTTTCACCGTCCTCTAATAATATTTAGGACAAAGTGACCATTTTTCCCGGACCTCAATGCAATTTTGAAAAACGCGCATTTTTCCTATGCAAATAAAATCGCAAATAAATCCGAATAAAATACCAAAAGTGATTTTAACATTTTTCCTCCAAAATTTCTTTTATTTTGGAGAAGTAATATTATATCCTCTCATATATTTTGTTAAGAAATATTTTTAGGGAGAAAAAATAATTAAAACCAACGCGATTCCTCGTACCGGTATTCGAGAAAACTCAAATACGAAAACGGTAGAATTCCCAACTCTCTCCGTAGGTCCTTGAGGTGCTTAGAATTTTCGAGGGTCGCCACGCACAAAATGCAAAGAAATATGCAATGCAATATGATCTATGTATAACATTCCAAATTGAAAATTTGGGATGTTACAGTTGTGTCCTCCTACTGGTTTGATAACTTTGGTTTCATAACTGATGGAAATACTTACCATCGCTATGATGCATCATCCCTTCCTCTTTGGGGAAATACCAACGTATCTCAAGCGCA
>LR738709.1:160374380-160399089 GCA_902687465.1 Secale cereale
AGGGATGATTCATCGGATCGAACGGTGGCAACAACATGACGCTGTCTCCATAATGAAGGTGATGCCTTGGTTGCTTGTGGTGTCTTTGTTGTTGGAATTAAAGATGTTGGATGGTGCTTGGTTTAGGATGCTTCTCATGGCACCAGCATCCTGACAATGTACGGCATCCCCGACGCTTTGTCCAATTGTTTCTTCCTCACGCCCGGCCGGGTCTTGTAACCCACTTGTGGACTCGACTCTTCTAGGCACTCACTACAAAATTTCATCTATTTTGCGAAATTTTACTTGTGTCACTAATAACCGTTTTTTGTTGCGGAAAATACCCCCGTGACTTTTTCGGCCTTCACCCGCATCGTCATCCGAGCGCTGTCATGGAAAATAAAATTTTCACGGTACCACTTTTTACGTCACGCAAGATTGAATTTTAAGTGATCGGTCTGGGGGTAGACCAGTCAAAGATCCAGTCAGGTGGGGCCAACAGTTGCTAATGTGGATTCTTCCATGTGGGTCTGCCGTAGGTTTTATCGCCGTTGGCCCCATCAGTAATAACTGGGAGTCAGTTTTGTATGGTCAAAGCTATTGACATATGGGCCCAGAATATGCTGACGTGACTGCTTACAAGTGGGACCAAACATCGTTTTTGCGGTGATGATGATTGGTCTGTCCGGTCAACGGTTCTGACATGTGGGCTGATATGTCTCCAATGTATCTATAATTTTTCATTGTTCCATGCTATTGTATTATCCATCTAGGATGTTTTATATGCATTTATATGCTATTTTATATGATTTTTTGGACTAACCTATTAACCTAGAGCCTAGTGCCAGTTTCTGTTTTTCCTTGTTTTTGAGTTTTGCAGAAAAGGAATACCAAACGGAGCCCAATTGACCTGAAAATCAACGGAGGATGTTTTTGGACTAGAAGAAGCCCAAGGAGTACCGGAGATGGACCAGGGGAGTCTCGGGCTGCCCACAAGGGTGGGGGGCGCGCCCACCCCTGGGCGCGCCGCCCTATCTCGTGGCCGCCTCGAGGACCCCCCTTACTTGTTCCCGACTCCAACACCTCTTATATATACCCAAACCTCCAGAAAATAACCTAGATCGGGAGTTCCGCCGCTGAAAGCCTGTGTTGCCACCGAGAACCAATCTAGACCCGCTCCAGCACCCTGCCGGAGGGGGGAATCCCTCTCCGGTGGCCATCTTCATCATCCCGGAGCTCTCCAAGACGAGGAGGGAGTAGTTCACCCTCGGGGCTGAGGGTATGTATCATTAGCTATGTGTTTGATCTCTCTCTCTCTCTCTCTTGTGTTCTTGAGATGGCACGATATTGATGTATCGTGAGCTTTGCTACTATAGTTGGATCTTATGATGTTTCTCTCCCTCTACTTTCTTGTAATGGATTGAGTTTTCCCTTTGAAGTTATCTTATCGGTTTGAGTCTTTAAGGATTTGAGAACACTTGATGTATGTCTTGCATGTGCTTATCTGTGGTGACAATGGGATATCACATGATCTACTTTATGTATGTTTTGGTGATCAACTTGCGGGTTCCGTGACCTTGGGAATCTATGCATAGGTGTTGGCACACGTTTTCATCTTGACTCTCCGGTAGAAACTTTGGGGAACTCTTTGAAGTTCTTTGTGTTGGTTGAATAGATGAATCTGAGATTGTGTGATGCATATCGTATAATCATGCCCATGGATACTTAAGGTGACAATGGAGTATCTAGGTGACAATAGGGTTTTGGTTGATATATGTCTTAAGGTGTTATTCTAGTACGAACTCTAGGATAGATCGATAAGAAATAATAACTTTGAGGTTGTTTCGTACCCTACAATAATCTCTTCGTTTGTTCTCCGCTATTAATGACTTTGGAGTGACTCTTTGTTGCATGTTGAGGGATAGTTATATGATCCAGTTATGTTATTATTGTTGAGAGAACTTGCACTAGTGAAAGTATGAACCCTAGGACTTTTTTCCTGGCATTGCAATACCGTTTACGCTCACTTTTACCACTTGCTACTTTGCTGTTTTTATATTTTCAGACTACAAAGACCTATATCTAAAATCATTATTGCACTTGTATCACCATCTCTTCACCAAACTAGTGCACCTATACAATTTACCATTGTATTGGGTGTGTTGGGGACACAAGAGACTCTTTGTTATTTGATTGCGGGGTTGTTTGAGAGAGACCATATTCATCCTACGCCTCCCACGGATTGATAGACCTTAGGTCATCCACTCGAGGGAAATTTTCTACTGTCCTACAAACCTCTGCACTTGGAGGCTCAACAACGTATACAAGAAGAAGGTTGCGTAGTAGACATCAAGCTCTTTTCTGGCGCCGTTGTCGGGGAGGTGAGTGCTTGAAGGTATATCTTTAGATCTTGCAATCGAATCTTTTAGTTTCTTATTTTATCACTAGTTTAGCTTATAAAAGAAAGCTATAAAAAATGGAATTAAGGTTTCCTCATATGCTTCATCTTTTTAATATCTTTCGTGAAAATGATGGGAAGGAAAATTGTGCTCAAGTACTCGAAGAAGAATTACATAGAATGCTTGGCATAAAATATGTGCATGATGAGCATGATTGCAATGTTGTTAGTATGAATTCTTTGAATACCCATGATGCTAATGATATGCAAAGCCACAAGCTTGGGGATGCTATGTTTGATGAAGATGATATGTTTAGTCCCCCAAGTTTTGATGAGAAAATTTATTATGATGAAAGCATGCCTCCTATTTATGATGATTATTGTGATGACACGTATGCTATAAAGAATAAAGATAACCATGAAACTTGTCATCATGATTTTAATTTTCAATTGGATTATGCTTCACATGATAGTTATTTTGTTGAGTTTGCTCCCACTACTATTGATGAGAATAAATTTGCTTATGTGGAGAGTAATAAAATCTATATGCTTGTGCATCCTGAAAATAGTGCTTTATGTGATAGTTATATTGTTTAATTCATTCATGATGTTACTGAAAATTATTATGAGGGAGGAATATATGCTTGTAGGAGTTGCAATAATATCAAGTTTCCTCTCTATATGTTGAAAGTTTTGAAGTTATGCTTGTTTTCCCTTCCTATGCTAGTTGATTCTCGTTGCCATACGTTATTTGCTCACAAAATCCCTATGCATAGGAAGTGGGTTAGACTTAAATGTGCTAGTTATATTCTTCATGATGCTCTCTTTATGTTTGAATTCTTATCTTTTATGCGAGCATCATTGAAATCATCATGCCTAGCTAAAAGGCATTAAAGAAAAGAGCTTGTTGGGAGACAACCCAATATTTACCCCTACTGTTTTTGTGTGTCCACATGATTAAGCTACTGTAGTAATCATATTTTATAGCTTTTGTTTCAATAAAGTGCCAAGTAGAACCTTTGGGAAGACTTGGGTGAAAGTTAATGTGATCTTGCTGTAAAAAATAGAAACTTTGCGCTCACGAGATTAGCTGCCAGTTCTTACAGAAGAGTGCTTTTGAGTTGATTCTTTTTGCAGAAGATAAATAGACAAATTCCTCACGTCCAAAAATTTATTTCGGATTTTTTGAGTTACATAAGTATTCAAAAGTTACAGATTGCTACATATTGTTCTATTTTTGACCTATTCTGTTTTCTATGTGTTGTTTGCTTATTTTGATGAATCTATGAGTAGTATCAGAGGGTATGAACCATAGAGAACTTGGAATACAGTAGATATTACACAAATATGAATTTAGAATGAGTTCAATACAATACCTTAAAGTGGTGGTTTGTTTTCTTGTACTAACGGAGCTCACGAGATTTTCTGTTAAGTCTTGTGTTGTGAAGTTTTCATGTTTTGGGTAAAAATTCGATGGACTATGGAATAAGGAGTGGCAACAGCCTAAGCTTGGGGATGCTCAAGGCACCCCAAGGTAAAATTCAAGGACAACCAAAAGCCTAAGCTTGGGGATGCCCCGGGAAGGCATCCCCTCCTTCGTCTTCGTCTATCGGTAACTTTACTTAAGGCAATATTTTTATTCACCACATGATATGTGTTTTGCTTAGAGCGTCATTTTGTTTTATTTTGTTTTGCTTGCTGTTTGAATAATATCCCAATATCTGAAATCCTTAAATATTAGAGAGTCTTCACATAGTTACATAATTATTCAACTGCTCATTGATCTTCACTTATATCTTTTGGAGTAGTTTGTCATTTGCTCTAGTGCTTCACTTATATCTTTTTAGAGCACGACGGTGGTTTTATTTTGAAGAAATAGATTAACTCTCATGCTTCACTTATATTATTTTGAGTCTTAAACAGCATGGTAATTTGCTTTGGTTATGAATTTAGTCCTAATATGATGGGCATCCAAGAGGGACATAATAAAAACTTTCATATAAAGTGCATTGAATACTAAGAGAAGTTTGATACTTGATGATTGTTTTGATATATGAGGATGGTGATATTAGAGTCATGCTAGTAGAGTAGTTGTGAATTTTAGAAATACTTGTCTTGAGGTTTGCAAGTCCCGTAGCATGCACGTATGGTGAACCGTTATGTGATGAAGTTGGAGCATGATTTATTTATTGATTGTCTTCCTTTGTGTGGAGGTCGGGGTCGCGCGATGGTTAACTCCTACCAACCCTTCCCCTATGATCATGTGTTTAGTGATTTGTTTTGATAACTTGTAGATTTTTGCAATAAGTATATGAGTTCTTTATGACTAATGTTGAGTCAGTGGATTATACGCACTCTCACCCTTCCACCATTGCTAGCCTCTTTTGTGCCTCACAAATTTCGTCGGTACCATACACCCACCATATACCTTCCTCAAAATAGCCACCATACCTACCTATTATGGCATTTCCATAGCCATTCCGAGATATATTGACATGCAACTTTCCACCGTTCCGTTTATTATGACACGCTCCATCATTGTCATATTGCCTTGCATGATCATGTAGTTGACATCGTATTTGTGGCAAAGCCACCGTTCATAATTATTTCATACATGTCACTCTTGATTCATTGCACATCCTGGTACACTGCCGGAGGCATTCATATAGTCATATCTTGTTCTAAGTATCGAGTTGTAATTCATGAGTTGTAAGTAAATAAAAGTGTGATGATCATTATTAGAGCATTGTCCCAGTAAGGAAAGGATGATGGAGACTATGATTCCCCCACAAGTCGGGATGAGACTCCGGACAAAAAAAGAAAAAGAAAAAGAAAAAAAAGAGGCCATAAAAAAGAGAAAAGGCCCAAATAAAAAAATAAAATAAAAATAAAAAAAGAGAGAAGGGGCAATGCTACTATCCTTTTACCACACTTGTGCTTCAAAGTAGCACCATGATCTTCATGATAAAGAGTCTCTTGTTTTGTCACTTTCATATACTAGTGGGAATTTCCATTATAGAACTTGGCTTGTATAATCCAATGACGGGCTTCCTCAAAATGCCCTAGGTCTTCGTGAGCAAGCAAGTTGGATGCACACCCACTTAGTTTCTTTCGTTGAGCTTTCATACACTTATAGCTCTAGTGCATCCGTAGCGTGACAATCCCTACTGACTCACATTGATATCTATTGATGGGCATCTCCATAGCCCATTGATACGCCTAGTTGATGTGAGACTATCTTCCCCCTTTTGTCTTCTCCACAACCACCATTTTATTTCAGCAATAGTGCTATATCCATGGCTCACACTCATGTATTGCATGAAAGTTGAAAGGTTTGAAAAAATTGAAGTATGAAACAATTGCTTTGCTGAAACCGGGGTTGTGCATGATTTAAATATTTGTGTGATGAAGATAGAGCATAGCCATACTATATGATTTTGTAGGGATGAACTTTCTTTGGCCATGTTATTTTGAGAAGGCATAATTGCTTTGTTAGTATGCTTGAAGTATTATTATTATTATGTCAATATTAAACTTTTGTCTTGAATCTTTCAGATCTAAACATTCATGACACAGTAAAGAGAATTATGTTAGGTAGCATTCCACATCAAAAATTCCGCTTTTATCATTTACCTACTCAAGGACGAGGAGGAATTAAGCATGGGGATGCTTGATACGTCTCCAACGTATCTATAATTTTATATTGTTCCATGATATTGTATTATCCATCTAGGATGTTTTATATGCTATTTTATATGATTTTTGGCACTAACCTATTAACCTAGAGCCTAGTGCCAGTTTCTGTTTTTTTCTTGTTTTTGAGTTTTGTAGAAAAGGAATACCAAAAGGAGCCCAATTGACCTGAAACTCAATGGCGTATGTTTTTGGACCAGAGTAAGCCCAAGGAGTACCGGAGATGGACCAGGGGAGTCCCGGGCTGCCCCCGGGCGCGCCCCCCTATCTCGTGGCCGCCTCGGGGACCCCCCTTACTTTTTCCTGACTCCAACACCTCTTATATATACCCAAACCTCCAGAAAATAACATAGATTGGGAGTTTCGCCCCCGAAAGCCTCTGTTGCCACCAAAAACCAATCTAGACCCGTTCCGGCACCCTGCCGGAGGGGGGGAATCCCTCTCCGGTGGCCATCTTCATCATCCCGGAGCTCTACATGACGAGGAGGGAGTAGTTCACCCTCGAGGCTGAGGGTATGTATCAGTAGCTATGCGTTTGATCTCTCTCTCTCTCTCTCTCTCTCTCTCTCTCTCTCTCTCTCGTGTTCTTGAGATGGCACGATCTTGATGTATCACGAGCTTTGCTACTATAGTTGGATCTTATGATGTTTCTCCCCCTCTACTTTCTTGTAATGGATTGAGTTTTCCCTTTGAAGTTATCTTATCGGATTGAGTCTTTAAGGATTTGAGAACACTTGATGTCTGTCTTGCATGTGCTTATCTGTGGTGACAATGGGATATCACGTGATCTACTTGATGTATGTTTTGGTGATCAACTTGCGGGTCTCGTGACCTTGGGAATCTATGCACATGGGTTGGCACACGATTTCGTCTTGACTCTCCGGTAGAAACTTTGGGGCACTCTTTGAAGTTCTTTGTGTTGGTTGAATGGATGAATCTAAGATTGTGTGATGCATATCGTATAATCATGCCCACGGATACTTGAGGTGACAATGGAGTATCTAGGTGACATTAGGGTTTTGGTTGATATGTGTCTTAAGGTGTTATTCTAGTACGAACTCTAGGATAGATCGATCAGAAATAATAACTTTGAGGTGGTATCGTACCCTACAATAATCTCTTCGTTTGTTCTCCGCTATTAGTGACTTTAGAGTTACTCTTTGTTGCATGTTGAGGGATAGTTATATGATCCAGTTATGTCATTATTGTTGAGAGAACTTGCACTAGTGAAAGTATGAACCCTAGGCCTTTTTTCCTGGCATTGCAATACCGTTTACGCTCACTTTTACCACTTGCTACCTTGCAGTTTTTATATTTTTAGATTACAAAAAACCTATATCTACAATCCATATTGCACTTGTATCACCATCTCTTCGCCGAACTAGTGCACCTATACAATTTACCATTGTATTGGATGTGTTGGGGACACAAGAGACTCTTTGTTATTTGGTTGCTGGGTTGTTTGAGAGAGACCATCTTCATCCTACGCCTCCCACAGATTGATAAACCTTAGGTCATCCACTTGAGGGAAATTTTCTACTGTCCTACAAAGCTCTGCACTTGGAGGCCCAACAACGTCTACAAGAAGAAGGTTGCATAGTAGACATCATGTGCCCATTTTTGTACTATCATGGATGCTGGCAGGTGGGTCCATACGTGGGTGACGTGGTTTCTTACATGTGGCGGGCATATTTGACAACTTTGATATGAATTTATGAGATTTGAATTTGAATGCAAATTGAGACGTCGCTACTTTTATTAAACCGCAAACTAGACAATTGACAAACAAACTCGCTCACACATTACAATAACTGGCCATTGTAAAAAACCACACTATAAAATTAGACACATGACTCAATTTCACGGCATCCTGGCACCGCAATCCTCATGATGTACCTTACTAGCAAATCAAGTTCATCAAGTCTCTTTTCGATAGCCGTAGTTTTCTCTTTGTTCACAGTTTTGACGACTACAAGTTTTTCCCGCTGCTCTTGGAGGCCATTGTTGATAGATCGAATACGGTTGTACTGGTCGAACACCCCCAATTTCAGGTCCTCAATGTAATCATGTTGCTCTGGAAGGACATTTTCAAGTACTTTTTACTGCTATGGAATGATACCGTGGATAGATTCAAGTTGACGTGACGCATCTGGAAGGAGACGCTTCACAACTTCATGTTCTTGTTGCTATCGTGCCAGTGCCTTCTTGACAATTTGAAGTTCTAGCCTCTGCCATGCTAGGGCCTTCTTCATAGCGTCTAGTTCGTCAAGATGGTTTGTCATGTCGTGCTCGACTGCTACTGGTTCTTCTTGCTGCACTGCCAATGGATTGAGATTGTTGTTTCTTGCGCAAACGACCAACAGTAAGGCCATCATTTGAGCATCCAAACTATCCCTATAGAGAAAATACATGCAGGTAACGTCATATGGGAGAATCCGAGAAGCTATAGATGCATTTGCCACAATATATAGTTACATGGGTGAACAAAGGTCAAAATTAAGGAAGTGTTTGCACAAAAGAGTTGGCCTCGTCACCAGGTGAACCTTCTTTTTCTTTGATTTGCTTGAGCTGGGTACTACATATGCATGCAGAGACATGACAAGTTTGAGATCTTGAAGCAGCACATGTAGACCCTTAGTCACTGATTCCAGTTGGTGACGATAATATTCCTGCCATAATGTACTTAAAGACATTAGATTGTAGTGCAAAATTTACATCTAGTGACACATGACATAGAAAGTGGACATATTTAACCATAGAAGATCAATTTCCTATAATACTGGCATGTATATCTTTACTACTAACTGTATGTGCGTCTTTCTGTTCACTATCACTGCCACATTCATTCAGTTCTTTATGGTGTGTACATCTAAGTGAAGTACAACGTGCTCGTAGTTGTAATAAAGATGGGTAATCTGTCATACGACAGCAATACCAAGCTAGTAACTCGAGAAGGTTATCCTGTCGATACAGGATCTTCTTTTTTCATCCGGTCAGTTGTCCCACTCGGTTGTTGACGTGTCAACATCTGCTGTGTAATGATGATCAATAGTTGATAGTAATATTGGTGCCAAAATGAGTTAACACATGCTTAATTACTCTTACATCAAAGTAATGAAGTAGCAATAAGAACTCAAGTTGGATTCTCTAGCAGTCTTAACATGATAAAAAACCCTCAATTTCATATCTTGTAAACACCACAACAACATTCATATGGGAAACTAACTTGATTTGGTAATATGAACACACATGAAATTTTGGTGGGTTACTAGGGGAATAATTGAGAGATACGAGAGGACTTCTTCTTTCTTGAAGGGGACACAACTGTTGAATAAATAAGTGGCAGTACTTGATGAGTCTCAGCGTGTAAATGTTCTACAATCCAAGAAATGAACTAGCAATCAACGTATTGTCAACATGAATTAGTTGAGACCAAAAGCATCTTGAGGAAACATACTGACTTAATCAGAGGAAGATATACACATAGATTACATCAACAATTTACTAATCAATGAACCATAGATAGAATAACATGCAGTGTTTACCCAGGGCGAAATAATAACTATAATTGTAAACCCGAATAAGAACACAAAGTTTTACTCTATTCAATCGATCCATACTACTTGTCGCTCCAATGGATGTATTTTAGCGTAGATCATCCATTTGAGTGAGAAGTAATATGCATCCGAGGGAGCACTTTAAACACAAGAACGCAAAGAGAACTAATTGAATTGCTTGAGATCTTGGGGTACTTTTACAATCATAGAAAATGGGGCGCATCAGAATGCTAATACCTGTCCAACGTATCTATAATTTATGAAGTATTCATGCCATGTTTACAACAATATTATATGGTTTGGGTGCAATTTCATATGATTTAAATGGAACTATCCTGGACTAAATTTCAGCAGAACTACCGTGGTGTTGTTTATTGTGGAGAAATCAAAATTGTCCAAATGCAGCTTTTTGATGATTTTTTTGGAAGAAAATAGACACTAGAAGCTCCGCGGGAAAGCCATAGGAGCTACGAGTTGGCCACCACCCACGAGGGCGCGCCCAGGACCTAGGCCATGGGCTGGTGGGTGGTGGGCACCATGTGGGCCATCTTAGCGTAAGACGGACGCAAAAAAATCCTATAAATATAGAAACCACCAGAAATAACCCTAGATCATGTACTCAACTGCCGCAATCCTCTCTACCTTAAAAATACCATCTGGAGCCCTATTCCGGCACCCTGACGGAGGAGGAAATCATCAGTAGAAGCCATCTTCATCTTTCTGGCGGCCACCATGATGAGGAGGGAGTAGTTCACCCTCGAGGCTATGGGTATGTGCAAGTAGCTATGTGTTTGATCTCTCTTTCTCTCTCTCTCTCTCTCTCTCTCTCTCTCTCTCGTGTTCTTGATTTGGCACAATCTTGATGTACTACGAGCTTTGTTAATATAGTTGGATCATATGGTGTTTTCCCCTCTCCATCTCGTTGTGGTGAATTGAGTTTTTACCTTTGAGGTTTCACTATTGTTGGATCAAATACTTGTTGGATTTGAGAACACTTGATGTATGTCTTGCATATGAATACTTGTGGTGACAATGGGGTATTATATTGATCCACCTGATGTATGTTTTGGCACTCAACTCGCGGATTACCGAGGTGACATTGGGGTAATCTATGCATAGGGGTTGATGCACGTTTTCGTCCTACTTTCTCTGGTAGAAATCTTGGGGCACTCTTTGAAGTTCTTTGTGTTGGATTGAATATTATGGATTTGAAGTTGTTTGATGCATATCTTATAATAAAATCACGGATACTTGTGGTAATATTGGAGTATCTAGGTGACATTAGAGTTGGTTGAGGTGTGTCATATGTTGTTATCTTAGTACAAACTCTAGGGCTATTTGTGACACTTAAAGGAATAGCTCAATGGATTGATCAGAAAGAATAACTTTAAGGTGATTTCGTACTGTACAAACAATTTCATCTTATGTTCTCCACTAGTTAATAACTTTTGAGTGACTCTTTGTCACACATTGAGGGATTGTTATATGCTTCAATTATGTTAGCACTGTTGAGAGATTTCACGGGTGAAAGTATGAACCCTAGGCATTGTTTTCAAGCATTGCAATACCGTTTGTGTCTGCTTTATCACTTGCTACTTTCCTGTTTTTTAGATTACAAAAAACTATATCTACTATCCATACTACACTTGCATCACCATCTCTTCACCAAACTAGTGCACCTATACAATTTTCTATTGTATTAAGTGTGTTGGAGACACAAAAGATTTCTTGTATTTGGTTGCAGGGTTGTTTGAGAGAGACCATCTTCATCCTACGCCTCCCACGGATTGGTAAACCATAGGTCATCCACTTGAGGGAAAATTGCTATCGTCCTACAAAACTCTGCGCTTGGAGGCCCAACACGAGTCTACAAGAATAAGTTGTGTAGTTTTCGTCAAGATTTTTTCTGGCGCCGTTGGCGGGGAGGTGAGTGCTTGAAGGTATATCTTTGATCTTGCAACTGAATTTTTTGGTTTCTTGTTTTATCACTAGTTTGGTTTATAAAATAAAGCTAAAAAATGTAATTGAGTTTGCTTCATATTATTCATCTTTATAATGTCTTTCTTGAAAATGATGGAGCAAAAAATTGTGCTCAATTGATAGAAGAAGAATTCAATAAAATATTTGGCATAGAATGTTTGAATGATGAGCATGATTGAAATGTTGCTATTATGAATTCTTTGAATATCCATGATGCTAATGATATGCAAATCCATAATCTTGGGGATTCTATGTTTGAGGAAGATGATATTTTTCTTCCCCTAAGTTTTGATGTGCAAATTTATTATAATGGTAGCATGCCTCCTATTTATGATGATTACAATGATGAATATGGGTTTGGAAGAGTGTCAACTCTAGATGAAGATCCCACTATTTCGATGGGTGTTGAATCTTATTATAGTGATAAAAGTGGATTTGGTGAGGTCATGACTTTATTTAGTGATGAGTCCACTATTTTGGAAGAGGTTTAAATTGATTATGAGAACAAAGTTTCTATCTATGACGATTATAGTGATGACATGTATGCTATAAAGAATAATAATAAACATAAAAGTTGTCTTCATGATTTTAATTTTCAACTCTATTATGCCAATCAAATATCTCATGATAGTTATTTTGTTGAGTTTGCTCCCACTCTTACGAATGAGAAGAAATTTGCTTATGTGCAGAGTAACAAAAAGTCTATGCTTGTGGATCATGAAAGGAATGCTTTATGTGATAGTTATATTGTTGAAGTTATTCATGATGCTACTAAAAAGTATTATGAGAGAGGAACAATTGTTTTTACATATCTCAATAACATCAAATTTCCTCTCTGTGATTCTTGTCTTTAATGATTTGCTTTATTATACTAATGCATCTCACGAAGTTCCGTTAAGTTTTTGTGTGATTAAAGTTTTCAAGTTATGGGTGAGATATCGATAAGAGGAGAATAAGGAGTGGCAGGACACTAATCTTGTGGATTACCAAGGCACCCCAAGGTAATATTCAAGGAATACCCAAGCAACTAAGCTTGGGTATGCCCCGGAAGGCATCCACTCTTTCCTCTACAACATTATCAATAACATTACCTGGATCTATATTTTTATTCATCACAGGATATGTGTTTTGCTTGGAGCGTCATTTTATTTTAGTTGGACTTGCTTGATTTTATTTATAATAATGTTATGTGTCTTTAATATCAATAAAAATGTCAAGTATACCCTTTACCATGCTTAGTTTGCAAGTATATGAGTTGTTGTTACAAAACAGAAAGTTGCACGCTATTGCATAAATTCTCTAGAAAATTCAGAATGTGATCAAATCTTGAAATATTATCACAACATGATATGATAAATTTTCTACAATGTGGTAATTTTCATAATTTTTTTGAGTTAGATAATTATGAATCTTCTTGCATTCTTTTCACACTGTCCTATTGAGATAGATTACTGTTATATTTGCATTGTTTGCATATGTTTCCTTGTTTAGTGATTCTTCTTGAGGATATGACTATTAAATATGCAGAGGCATTTAGTATTCATTGTTAAATAATAATTTTAATTATTTTCTACAGTAGATAATGATAAGATTTTTGCATTGATTTATACTAACTTATCTCACGAGTTCTTGTTGAGTTTTGTGTGGAAGAAGTTTTTTGAGATTTAGGGAAACCGTGATATGAGAGGAATTAAGGAGAGACAAGATCTCAAGCTTGGGGATGCCCAAGGCATGCCAAATTAATATTTCAAGAAGTCTCAAGCATGTAAGCTTGGGGACGCCCCGGTAGGCATCCTTCCTTTCTTCTTCTTCAACCACTATCGGTTACTATTGGTTGATCCTAAGTTTTTGCTTCTTCACATGAGTAGTGCTATTATTGAAATGTCATTTTATTTTGTTTTAGTTCTTGTCTATATAAAATAGTTAGGATCTGAATTTTTTAATAAGAGAGAGTCCACACATAGCTACCTATTTACTTAACTACTCATTTGAACTTCACTTATATCTGTTTGGAGTAGTTTGTCGAACACTCTCATGGTCCACTTATATTATTTTGAGAGTTGATAATAGTGATGAAAATTTGCACAATCTATGAAATTGGTACTAATATGATGAATATCCAAGAAGGATATAGTAAAAACTTTCATGTAGATCATTGGATACATTATGTTTGTTTCCTTACAATAGTTTTGCGATATGGAGATGATAATATGTGAGTCATGTTAGTGAGTAATTGTGGTTTAGTAAGAATATTGGTGTTAAGGTTTGTGATTCCCTATGCATGCACATAAAGTCAATAGTTATGTAATGAAGTTACATCCTACTTATGGTGCATTATAGAATGTTATGTTGAATGTATGTTTCTGACCGTTTTCGCTTTTTGGTTGGTTGCTTCTCAATCTATTTGCTAACCTTCATTTGCACTAGGCGGGAATGCTGCTTGTGCATCCAACTCCTTAAACCCAAATTTGTGCAAAATGTGTCCACCAATAGTATTTCCATGCCATTCCAAGTAAATTTGCATGTGCCAACTCTATTTTTGCAAAATAAATCTTTGTTTTGTGTACCCGTACCACCCAAGAAGCGGCAGGGGGTGGCCAATTTTTTCCATGCCAGGTATTTTGTTCTCACGATGAGTGTTCATTCACTTATCATCGCACGAGATAATGGCAGGTAATAGGGATGCGCAGTCCCGAAATGAATAATAATAATACGATGATAATAATAATAAATTCCTTGGAAAGTTTTGGTATGCAAGCACCCGTGGATACGGCTAGCCTTGGATTGTGAAAGAGTGGTGGAAATGAAGTAAACTTTACTTTCTGTTTGGGAACCGTCTATAATTTGTCTAGCATGGAAGATATTGGGAATTCTCAATCGTTTTCGTTGGCAGGGAAAGTGATGACCCGCAAGTACAAGGGATCTATCGTAGTCCTTTCGATAAGTAAGAGTGTCGAACCCAACGAGGAGCAGAAGGAAATGACAAGCGATTTTCTGCAAGGTATTTTCTATAAGCACTGAAATTATCGATAACAGCTAGTTTTGTGATAAGATAATTCGTAACGGGTAACAAGTAACAAGTGTAACAAAGGTGCAGCAAGGTGGCCCAATCCTTTTGGTAGCAAATGATATGCCTGGAAGAACTCTTATATAAAGCAAAACGCTCCCGAGGACACATGGGAATTATTGTCAAGTTAGTTTTCATCATGCTCATATGACCCGCGTTCGTTACTTTGATAATTTCATATGTGGGTGGACTGGTGCTTGCGTGCAGTCCGTACTTGGACAAGCCTCCTAGTTATGATTAACCCCTCTCGCAAGCATATGCAACTACGAAAGATGAATTAAGATAAATCTAACCATAGCATAAAACAAGAGTATCCAAATCAGTCCCTTATGAAGCACCGCATAAACTAGCGTTTAAGCTTTTGTCACTCTAGCCGCCCATCATCTACATATTACTTCCCAATGCCTTCCCCTAGGTCCAAAAAATGGTGAAGTATCATGTAGTCGATGTTCACATAACACCACTAGAGTAAAGACAACATACATCTCATCAAAATATCAAACGAATACCAAATTCACATGATTACTTATAACAAGGCTTCTCCCATGTCCTCGGGAACAAACGTAACTACTCACAAAGCATATTCATGTTCATAATCAGAGGGGTATTGAGTAGCATCAAGGATCTGAACATATAATATTCCACTAAATAAACCAACTACCATCAACTACAAGGAGTAATCAACACTACTAGCAACCCACATGTACCAATATGAGGTTTTGAGACAAAGATTGAATACAAGAGATGAACTAGGGTTTGAGAGGAGATGGTGTTGGTGAAGATATTGATGAAGATTGACCCTCCCAGGATGAGAGGATCATTGGTGATGATGATGGCTTCGATTTCCCCCTCCCGGAGGGAAGTTTCCCCGGCAGAACAGCTCCGCCGAAGTCCTAGATTGCTTCTGCCCATGTTCCACCTCGAGATGGTGGCGCCTCGTCTCGAAAGCTTCCTTCTGATTTTTTCTCGGTAAAACCCCTCCATATAATAGAAGATGGGCGTCAGATGGTGGCCAGGGAGCCCACAAGCCCTGGGGTGTAGGGCGCGCCCCCAGGCTTGTGGCTACCTAGTGAGTCCCCTTCTTGTATTTCTACACCCAACATTTTTTATATATTCCAAAATAATTCTCCGTAAAATTTCAGGACATTTGGAGTTGTGTAGAATAGGTATCTCCGATTTTCTCCTTTCCAGTCCAGAATTCCAGCTGCCGACATTCTCCCTCTTCATGTAAATCTTGTAAAATAAGAGAGAAAAGGCATAAGTATTGTACCATAGTGTGAAATAGCAGTCCATAATGCAATAAATATCAACATAAAAACATGATGCAAAATGGACGTATCAATTCCCCCTAGCTTAGACCTCGCTTGTCCTCAAGAGAAAGCCGAAATCGATAATCATGACCACATGTTTAGTGATAGAGGTGTCGATAAAATACAATACGGACATGAGGGCATAACAATCATCTTTAGAACAACAATGTATTGTCACATAACTTCTTATACCAAAGTGATAATTCGTTCACAAAGTAAAGTATGAATCACAAACCTTATTGAAAACTAACAAACTATGATCTCAATCATTGAAGCAATTGCAATTTATCATAACATCGGAAAGAGTCAATGTAAGTGCTTTTATATAGCAAGTTCACATACTCAACCATTTTTTAATCTTTCATAATTTCTAACACTCACGCGATACTTATGAGATCAAAGCTTCAATCGAACACATAGGAAGATAGGGGCTTACAGTTTCACCTCCTAACAATTTACCTCAAGGGTAATGTCAACAATAATAGTTTATGATCTTCTACATCCATATGGATATATATCTCTAGATCTTTCTCCAACATATAGTGCTTGCCAAAAGATAAAACTAAAAAGGAAGGGTGAAGATTACCATGACTCTAATATTATAGTAGTCAATAAAATAAAAGATAAGCCCTTCGTAGAGGGAAGCAGAGGTTGTCATGCGCTTTTTGGTTGGATGCACGAAATCATAATGCAAAATAATGTCACTTTGTATTGCAACTTGTGATGGAGACCTTTATTATGCAGTCCGTCGCTTTTATTTCTTCCCAATCACAATATCGTACAAAGCTTATTTTCTTCACACTAAAAGATAGTGCATATTTAGAGAGCATTTTTTATTGCTTGCACCGATGACAACTTACTTGAAGGATCTTGCTCAATCCATAGGTAGATATAGTGGACTCTTATGGCAAAACTAGGTTAAAGGTTTCTGGATGCACAAGTAGTATCTCTACTTGGTGCAGAAAATTTTGGCTAGCATAAGATGGAAAGCAAGCCCAACATGTTGGAGGATCTATGACAATATAATCTATTCGGATATAAAGGAACATAACACATTACGTTGTCTTCCTTGTCCAACATCAACCCTTTAGCATATAATATTTTAGAGAGTGCTCAAAATCACAAAAGATGTCCTAGATAGTATATTTATATGTGAAGCCTCTCTTTTTGTATTATTTCCTTTAAATTGCAACAATGACCAAACCTATGTTTGTCAACTCTCAACAAGTTTCATGTAGCCTACTCCTTATATGTGAAGTCATCACTCCCCATAAGATTATTATATAATATCTTATTTTATTTTATTTATTTTCCAAGATCAAAGCAAAGAAGCAAATCCCTCAACTAAAAACTAATCTTTATTATATAACTCTCACACCCGATTACATTGATAGATCACTAAACAAAACTAAAGGACTAGATCATACTAAAACTTTATTCTACTATATCAAGATATAACCAAAAGGATAGAACTAAGATAAACGATAAAGATAAAGGTGTGATGGTGATACGGTACCGGGGCTCCTCCCCTATGCTTGGCACAAGCCAAGGGGAGTGCCCATACCCATGTACTCAAGTCTCCTTTTTTGGTGATGGTGATGATGACGTTGATGATGTGGAAGGCTTGTCATCTGTCTTCCAAGGCATAGGATCACCAAAAGGATGAACGAGTCTTCGAAATTCTCAAATATGTAGCCAAAGTCATCCTCTTAAATCTATACGCATACTCACAGTTTTGGTTTTGTAGGTCATAGATCTGGGCTTGGAGATGCTCGTTTTTCTCATGAAGTTTGAAGATGGCCTTTCCGATATCTTTGGTGTCCAACTTGTGGTCATGGGTAAATTCCGTGATCATGGAGTGGTTGTCATTAAGTCCCCGTTCCACCATCCCTTGGCACTTGAAGACTTCCTACTCCAATGCTTCCAGCCTGGCCTCCATGCTTCCGGTCCTCCTTGGCCCTTGAGCATCCCGGATGTGAAGCACCCCCTCGTGCAGCTCAATGGTTTGAGGGTGTTTAATCACCTCCGGGGGGTAGGGGTTGATGACCTTCTCATAGAACTTGTCATTGGAGGCACTTGGGGATGTCATGGCGATCTAGATCTGTCAGAAAAACAACTCGAAACAAGAATAGAGGATATTGCCGTGATACGGTGGTCAAAACCTTTGGGAGATTATATATTGACTTTTTACCATGCAAAAAACAAGTATTCTGGGAGAAAATGGAGTCCGGATGGCATACGAGGTGGCCACAAGCCAGGGAGGCGCGCCCAGGGGGGTAGGGCGCGCACCCACGGCTTGTCGCCTCCTCGTGCGCCTTTTAGAATACTTCTTATTTTCCTAATTTTTTAAATATTCCCAAACAGAGTAAAATTTCCTTTGGAAAACTTTTGGAGTCACTTTACTTACCATATCACATACCTATTCATTTTCAGAGTTCTGGAGCGTGCTAGAAAGTTTTCCCTTATGTACTCCTCCGGTGTTATGGTATGCATAATATTAGTTTCAACATTTATGGGAGTACCTGAGATATAGTGTTTGATTCTCTGCCCGTTTACCACCCTCAGGTTATTGCCTTTGGTGTTGTTGATTTTGACAGCACCGCACATTAAACTTCCTCAATAATGTCGGGCCCTTCCCATTTAAAGAGAAGTTTTCCTACAAAAAATCTTAAACGAGAACTGTATAGCAAGACTTGGTCACCTACATTAAATTCCCATTTTTGTATTATTTTTTCGTGCCACCTTTTAACTTTTTCTTTAAATAACTTGGCATTTTCAAAATGCTTGGGTTCTCCATTCATCAAGTGAGCTAATGTCAAATAACCTCCTTTCACCGGCATGTTTAAAATCATAGTTGAGCTCTTTAATTGCCCAATAAGCTTTGTGTTCTAGTTCAAGAAGTAAGTGGCATGCTTTTCCATAAAGCATTTTATACGAAGCCATCCCCATAGGATTTTGTAAGCAGTTCTATAAGCCCATACTGCATCATCTAGTTTATGAGACCAATTCTTCCTAGATCTATTGAAAATCTTTTGCAAGGTCAATTTTATTTCTCTATTACTTAATTCTACTTGATCACTAGACTGAGGGTGACAAGGAGATGTAATTCTATGATTAACATCATACTTAGCAAGCAGTTTACGGAAAGCACCATTAATAAAGTGTGAACCACCGTCAGTCGTTAAATATCTAGGCACTCCAAACCTCGGGAAAATGACTTCTTTAAGCATTTTAATAGATGTGTTATGATCGACACTACTAGTCGGAATAGCTTCTACCCTCTTTGTAACGTAATCAACAACAACTAAAATATGTGTATAGCCATTAGAGGATGGAAAAGGTCCTATAAAATCAAAACGCCACACATCAAATGGTTTAATAACTAGTGAATAATTCATAGGAATTTCCTAACATCTACTAATATTACCAATTCTTTGACATTCAGCACAAGACAAGAAAAACATACGAGCATCTTTAAAAAGAGTAGGCCAATAAAACTAGATTGTAGTACCTTGTGTGTAGGTTTGTCTCCCGCATGGTGTCCTCCGTAGGCCCTGCATTGGTACATCGAGGTGCTATACAAACGGTTTTAACTCCTTTCCGTGACGATGTTTGGAACCGTCGCCAAGTGAGTGTGTGCGATAGGGGGGGGGGGTCGTTCCCACATGACCTAGAAACCGTCGGCGATAGGCCCTCGGGCCACACACACGCTCGGAAAAATGAGGTCATGTGCAATGGGCGTGCGATCAAATATGGTTATATGTACAATTGTATTAAAAAATACAATTATACATGCCAAATTGTTTCCAGTCATAAGTACATCCCACACAGTCAATCCCAGCTAAACGTTTCCGTTTGTATGTACATTTCACACAGTCAATTCGAGGAATACGTTTCCGTTAGTATGTATGTCCCACATAGTCAGTCCAAGAAGTACGTTTTCGTTCGTATATACATCCCACACAGTCAATTCGAGGAAAACGTTTCCGTTCGCATGTGCATCACACACAATTTTACCCATTAAATCGTTTGTGATAGCGTTGCCATTGCACACGATATTAACAATTTTGCCATTTGTGTTATTAAATGCATCACACATGATGCGTAGAAGAAAGTGTGTGGCATAGGTTGTCCATCACACCCACTTTTTATGTGGTAAACGTTTGCGCAAGGTGGCCTAACGCAAACATTTTTCAAGAGGAAGTTATGTGTGATTGTTCATTGATCCAACACGGCTTATTCCTAGTAACTGTGTGTGTTGCCTGAGGTTATCACCCACTGTGTTTTCTAAGTAACCGTTTGCAATAGAAAAACCCAATTAGCAGGCTAATCGACCATTAGTAGGTTAACTCCCTTATTATTAATAATCCATTTATTACTCTAATTGACATTTCATATTAAGCACACAATATATTTCATTTTCATATTAAGGAAGCATGATTTCATAATTGAAATACATTAGAATACAACATCATATAGCTTGAGCACTCAGCTACCCCATTACACTACTGCACCAGCACCAAGTTTCACATGCAGCATCTATAACCTTTTGAAATTAGCACCATAGATGGTACATAGATAGACGAATCTCATCTGGAAAACTGCTGAAGCGGAAGGCGAATACTGAGCCTTTATTGATGTTGAAGGTCTTGCAACTTTAGGCTAGTGCATGCGGATGATTGACTGTCCATCGTTCGTCCTCTTCAGGAAGACTTCGATATTGAACTGTGGGTGTTGTAGGGATACCTTCCTTGCCTCCTGACCGTACATGTGGTTTGAGAGGTAATCATCAGTGAATTGCTTTGGAAAGGCCTGAAAACAAGGATATGCATAAATATCTTCTCTACATTCAAAATTTTGCAAAGGAATTAAAAAGACAAGGTATAACAGTTAGTACTAACCTTGTAGTGAACTGATGTCTTCTCTAGATTTGAAATGGCGCAAAGGAATTAAAAAGAAAAGGTACAACTCATTTCCACATATGCAAAAGGGTCGAATAGTGGGTCAAAACCTCTGACAACAGGACCTACATGTGCACGACCAAATTGTTAAAAACCTAATATTTAAAAACAAGAAGTGGAAATGTGTGTTATTAACTGCAACATGCCTAATATTTAAAAACAAGCAAACATAGTCATTTGAACTTGTATTGTATAGATCTAAGTACACTAGTTATTGGCCATCCTTGAATCCATGGGTTATAGTTAGTTTGATCTAGTTTGGGCTCAAATAGCCCTAAAGTATCCAGACATGAGGGCTAGTTTGAGCTAGTTGCGTGAAACCCACCCAAAACAACTATCCAACCCAAGAGGTGCTGATTGGGGCTAGTTCTCCTAGTGAATTTATTGTCAATCTAACACCGTCATCCAAACACCTCTTTGGCTAGAGTTAGTTCAGGGTTAGTCATTGTCGTGTAGCATTATTATTTAGGAAACGTAAGATAACGTAGGATTTTTTCTACCTTGACTTGTACTCCAAGATGACCATGTACTCCTATATATATATCCCCACGAGGCTCAAGCAATACTATCAAGTATTCCACCAATCTCTCTCTCTCCTTTTTAACTATCATGAGGTAGAAACTAACTCTAACCTCTACCTAAGTTAGAGTATCCAAATAGTGCCATTGTTAAATCAAATGGAAAGGCGTGTTAAATACTCCATCTGGTCCTTTTCACTCTGCATATAAGAATTGCCTGAAGTCAAACTTCATAAAGTTCGACCTTATTTATATGAAAAAAATATCAATATCTACCATGTTAAAGTTATACAATATGAAAATTTAAGTCATGACACATGTACTGATATTGATTTCATATTGTGAATGTTGGTATTTTTTTCTATAAAGTTGGTCAAACTTTATGAGGCTTGACTTTAGATAAATCTTATATGTGAACTAAAAAGATTCGGAGGGAGTACAACATGCTTAACATACCCCAAATATAGTCATTCATAGAGCTATTGTTAAAATTAGTATTAATGAAATTGAACTGCATAGTTAATACTAGCACATATAGAACATCACACCATGAATAATTGAAATAAACAAGGCATACTATGAACAACCAAAGATGGCAATTGAAACTGGACATATGCTAACTACAAACGAACGAACAACCAAAAACCATAGAAGTAAACAAGGCGACATTCAAACAACCAAATATAGCAATAAATATTGGACATATTCTCACTACAAAAGGGGTTCGAGAAAACAAATCATGGGTTTCCTCACTTGTCACAGATTGGCCCCTCCTCGTGGTCGCCATCGATGAGGCCTGACTTGCTAGTTGAGGATCCCAAGCCAACGTCGCAGAACGTGTCCTTTAGAAATGAGAAAAGGGGCTCCATGGAAATGAAGGATGGCAAATTGTTCATAATGAGCCGCAGGAGATCAGCGGCAGGGCCATCGGTTAGATCGACAGCTGTGGAACCCGAAGGGTTGGGTGTGGGCAACTTAATCTATGACATAACCTGTCGGGGATATACCCCGCGATATGACCCGACCGGATTTGGCGGTTTACTTGAGACCCGGTGTACACTTGGCGATTCACTGACGACCGACCCTGACCAGACGGTTTACAAGCAACTGATGGGCCTCTAACCCCTCGTTGGTTACCCCAAGTGGAAGGTGTGAGATGCAGTGTTGTGGAAGTTTTTCCCTTAGCAAAGATGCCAAGGATCGAATCTCCAAAGACTCCTAGGTTCAACAAGTAGGTGTCAACTGCTAACGGCGCCAGATATTAGCAATCAACGTGGACCTGCACACAGATACAAATAACTTTGCTCCCAACGAGTACAGAGAGGTTGTCAATCCCTCCGGCCTTGTAGTTCACAAAGGATTAAACGCAAATGATAGTAGTGATAGATAATGTTTGCATAGTAAGTAAAAGCGAAAACTAAATAGCGGATGTGATCAATGATGGTAATATGGACCGGAGTCTCATGATGTTCACTAGTGATGTCTCTCTCCCAAAAGACGATAAAACAGCTATGTGAGGTAAACGAATTACAGCTGGGCAATTGACAGGACCACGAACGCAAACCAATGCTGACTACATTGCAAGAAAGGTTGAGGTTCAAAGCATGGGCGGTACGCCAAAGTAAGTAGACCGAAATCCATCAATATCTACTACTAATCATCCACCTTGAGATATCTATTCAGAACATCTCGCTGGTATTAAGTTGCGAGCCCCACCCATAGTGTAAACTCAAAGCAACAGACAACTGCATTAAAAGAACTTTGCGTAAAGTAAACAATCCTTGCACCCGCGGGCACAAGCACCGTTGTTTTCCCTCTTGTGGCAACAGCACATTCCCTAGACTCATATTTCTATCACTCAAGCTAGTCATCGAGGGGCATGAACCCACAATCAAGCATAACGTTCCCTCTTGGAGTCACTAAATATTACTTGGCCAAAGCAATAAATAACAACGGAGAACATGGAAGAGTTACTCAATCACAATCTGAACATAATCTCATAATCCATCGGATCCCAGCAAACTCATCATAGCAACAGCATAAGGATTACATATGTGCCTCGATCATGTAGGGCAGCTCACGAGGACTAATTAGTGAAGCACAAGAACGGGAGGAGAACATCACATAGCTACTGGTCATGGACTCATGGTCCAAGGGAGACTACTCACAACACATCCGGGAGGCGTCCATGGTGGTGGAGAGGCTCCCGATGATGATCCTCCCCTCCGGCAGGGTGCCGGGAAGAGTTCTCCTGGTGCTCCCGATCTTGGAAGCGGCGGCGGCGGCGGAACAGAGATGAGATCGCGAAAAAGAGTCCACGGCAACGGCGCCAGAAAATGGTACTTGATAACCCTCAACCGTAAGGGATCGAGATAGTCTTCGCGGGTAAGAATAACCCAATTTATTGATTCCACACACGGGGAGCCAAAGAGTATTTATAAGCTTTGATAGTTGAGTTGTCAATTCAACCGCACCTGAAATATACTTACTTACAACAAAAGATAAGTGGTAACAGTGATATGATAGTGATGATAGTAATAGTAAAAGTAAACAGCAAAAGTAAATAGCAGTAGTAAATGGCAAAAGTAGCAACTAGTGACAAGCAGGGTTTAAAACACTGTAGGCTAGGGAGATGGATGGTTGGGCGCTGCATGGATGAGATAGATTCTAACTTGGGGCACGGCACACGGAAAAGTAATGATCATCTAGGCAAATATCAAACATTAGGCATGTATCCCGTAGGTAGTTGTGCGTGCTTGCAATAAGAACTTGCACAACATCTTTTGTCCTACCATCCTGCTACGAACGGGGCCAAAAGAAACTTATGGATATTAAGGTGCTCCTGTCAAAGAGCACCGGAACAAAGCAATGAACTCAATGGATACATGTAATCCTCAAACTACGGACCATCCCCTTTGGTGTCCCAAGTTGTCACTTTTGGGATCGCCGGTTCCGAACCGTAACAGGTGCAAACAACTCATAGATAGGATCACGAACACAAATATATTCATGCAAACACATATGGTTCAGATCTGAAATCATGGCACTCGGGCCCTAAGTGTCAAGCATTAAGAATAACAAGTTGAAGCAAAGATGATAAACACCATAGTAGATGATAGGCAACATGCCCCCAACGATCTGACAAACTATTACATGATCTAACTCATCCAATCCCTACCATCCCCTTCGCCTACAGCAGGGGAATTACTCACACATGAAAGGGGAAGTCATGGAGGGATGATGGAG
>LR738709.1:160399139-160444612 GCA_902687465.1 Secale cereale
GGGGGGGGCGCCCACAGGGCGCCTGGGCACCCCCTGGCCCCCCTCTGGCCCCACTTCTGGCTCCTGGTTGCTTCGGGTGAGTGGATTTTCTGTGATTTTTCGTGGATTTTTCTGAGATACCTAAAAATTCGTTTTCCTGCACACAAATAAACCATACAGGCAGCTCTGCTGAAAACAGCGTCAGTCCGGGTTAGTTTAGTCCAAATCATGCAAGAATGAGGCCAAAACAATATCAAAAGTGTTTGGAAAAGTAGATACGTTTGAGACGTATCAGCAACCCGCCTGAACATTATGAACCACTAGTAAACTGGCGGGCGGCGGACGGATGACAAAGCCCAAGGCCCAGAAGGCCGATTTATGTTAATGGTGGGCCGGTTTATGAGGAAAGCATAAGGAATATTCTCCTACAAAGGAAGCAAGACTAGGACTTCACTTGTAATAGAGTAATCCTGATCCTACTAGGACTAGTCATGTAACCCGCCCCTTCAACATATATAAGGAGGGGCAGGGAGCCCCAAAGAGGGACAAGCAAGAAGAAACAATCTCTAGGGCTAGACACAAAGAGCCGGTTTACCGACGACTCTCTCGTGATAATGAGACCTAGCCACAAACAGCATGTAGGGTTGTTACCGGATGATGTTTCCCGGGGCTCGAAGCTGTCTAAATCTTTGTCTTGTGTTGCATCTCTCGATTCCGCTCAACCCCTCTCAAGCTACCACATAGATGTGTTGGCCTCACGACTAAGTCCTCACATTAGGACATCTGCCGTGACAATTCCATGACAGTTGGCGCCCACCGTGTGGCCTGTGCACGATGGTGTTGAGTTCTTGAAAGGATCTTTCTCAGGGAATTGAGAAGTTTGCAATTTTTGGGATAAAGAGAAGCCGGTTTGGAAGAATCTGGATCATCAATGAGCAGTCGAGCGGAGCGAGCAAGATTGAGGCGAGAGTTAGGGTTGCATATCCGTACGGCGCCACAAGTCGCCAAAATAGCAGAACTTTTGTTGCAGATTCGATCTAATCCTATTGCTTGAATCGGGGTCAGAGGCCTCGACGCCTATCCCAATAGGAAATCCAAATCATCGTATCAAACCGGACTGGCCGTTGCAGTTTAAGGCTACTTTCAATGCATTGGTTCTTACATGAGGTGCTAAGCACATTAAAAACTTTAGCAACTAAAGCTCCCAATGCATAGGTGTTTAACTTGTTGGTGCTAAGCATCAATCATTTAATGATTTTGCAACTAAAGTTCTTCATGCATTGGTGGGATTCTTCTCTTTAAGTGTTTTGCCTAGGTTTTCGCGCTTGGCATTGTTTCTTCCTGGGGTCACCACACTCATCTCTCTCTTCTTAAATACCTTGCCACATCAGAATTTTTGCCTACATGGCAGTCTTAGCACCTGTACAAGGTGGAGCATTGGGAGAGGCCTAAGTACAAGATCTGAGAATTAATCTACTGTAGCGCCTTGGCTGTTTCCTCCAACTACTAGTAGTACTCACATCAAGATCAATTAAGGGCAGAGTGCGTCGCCGTCGCGTCGTCTCAGTCCACCGAGTTCGTGATGAGATCTTCTGCATGAAGTGATTTATCTATCACGTTACTACTCCGAGGCGAATTGGAGTTCAAACGATCCGCCCGACCACAAATTCTGCCGAGTTGCCGCAGCTGCACTCGTCCTTGCTGTTCCACCGTGATACCCAGTGGAAATTCTTAGCGGCAGCTGTCCTTGTTGTTCCGCCACAACTGTTGTTCCGTACGTAGTGTCCATAATGGCTGCCACTCACGAGGGAATCAAGTCCCGAGGTAATAATCAATCTGCCGCTGCTGCTGTGTGCGTGAAGACCAAAGTCAAGTCATCAACTACTACTACTCCAATATTCACTGTGACGTGGGAAAGCACTAGTCCAGTTTTTTTTGTTTTTTACCATCAACTGATGCCTCTGCCAAGTTATATTACCACTTGCAAAAAGTCACTATACATAGGAAACCTATCTAAGCCGGTTTGCTCAGCCGCGTTACAAAAAGGGAAGAGGGGCCTCGACCCGGAGGAGGAGCCAATGCAGCCTACCTGATCATGCTTCGCTTTCCTCTGACGTCGTTCCCTGTTCTGCCACAGTTCTTCTCTCCCTTTGTGCTACCAACCACTGCCGCGTGGCGGGCCTCAGGAGAGAGTCGCCCAGCACTGTAAGCCGCCTGGTCGCCCTCCAGGTCGTCCCGCTTTGCGCTGCTTGTCCCGCCAGAGCCTCTAATAAACCGCGTTGAGTCGCCTCCGCCGTCTTGAGCCGCCGGGGCTGCGTTGAGCCACCTCTACTGTGTTGAACTGCGGGGCCCGTGTTGAGCCACCTCTGCTATGTTGAGCCGTCAAGATCGTGTTGAGCCGCCTCTGCGTATTGAGCCACTGGGGTTTATGTTGATTTGCCGGTCTGCCTGGGCCGCCTCTGTCGTATTGAACGGATCATCCGTCATCCAAATAAATCAGTATAATTAACTCGCCCGTCCACGCCGGCTTACAATGTCACAGCCGACTCATCTATTGTCCGTGCGAATCAGAAGATTTTTCTCTAAGTATCATTTTGGCACATATTCCTTTTTTTCAACAAATAGTTACTTTGGTATGTGATACTTTTTCGCAGGACCATTATTCACTTTTGCACTAGCATTTATTGAGCCGCCGAGGCCGCGTTGAGCCGCCCCTGTTGTGGCGAGCCGCCCGGCGTTTCATGCCTCTGTCGTCGTATCTCGGTCGCCACTACTTCTGAGCCGCCCCAGCTGTTTACTGGCCTTGAGCCGCCCGGTGACGTGCTTTAAGCCGCCACCTGTGTCATCGTGGCTGCACCCCTACGGCTGATAAATCTAGATAAAACATATCCGGTGAAATCCATCCAATATATATATATATATATATATATATATATATATATATATATATATATATATATATATATATATATATATATATATATATATATGCAAATCATCGCCTCTGCGGCCCAGTTTATATCAACAGGATGAGGCTGACCTGTCTGTCCGCGCGGTTTACCGCACCTGCGATTAACTCGCCTGGCCGCACCGGCTTACAATGCCGTGGCCGACTCATTTATCTATATCACCTCTGATGTTGCGGTCGTCTTTGCTGTCCGACTCTCGCGGCCTAGTCTACATCAACATACTGGGCCGCACCTGTCTGCATGAGCTGTTTATTGAGTATGAACAAGTCACAGGTTGGGTAGCCCGGTTTTGTTTCAACAAAATGGAGGCAAATTATCATATACTATCAACCGCCGTCTACACTGGGTGGCTCAATGGGTAGGCGCACAAGTCGCCGCCAGTACAGTTTGGTTAACTTCAAATCACCAGTTGGAAGGAACCATTGGCCGAGTTGCTGACATGGTTCGTACGGGATCATTTATAACCCGCTGCAGTCACCTGAACTTTTTGTGGATTCACATCGCGCTATCAACACCAATGATATACACCTTCTGCTATGGTCAAATACAGAGAATCTCAAGACAACTCCTCGAGTCATCTTAAGACTCGGGGGCTACAATGACATGACTCAGCAAATCTTGTCAGTTTCAGCAAATTTAAGAACCCTAGGACGATGGAGGGAAACATAACCCGATCCCAGAGGCAACTGCTATATGGATGAAAATTTAAAGGCCGTCAGAAAATTTCCGTCTTAAAAAGTATATGACAATTACAAAATCCCGGCTCAACGAAGAAGTTTTCTGGTCATCAGAAAGCAATCCGGTTTAAAATCCGGCTCAAGGGACATCAGTGTTACTGAAGCTCTCAAATATTCAGTTTACAACCCGGTTCAAGGGAAATCTGTCTCCTACAAAGCTCTGAAGTTCTCAAATCCGGTTTAAGAATCTCCGGTTCAAAAATAATTAATCTCTCGCAAGTTCGAGTTTAAAGGCCGTTAGAAAAATTCTGGCTGAAAATGAAGATTCTGGTTTAACAGCCGGTTCAAGGGAAAGATGTCTCCCATAAAGCTTTTAAACTCTCAATATCCGGTTTAACATCCGGTTCAAGAAGAAATATCTCTCGCAAATTTGAGTTCTCGGAAAAAAATAAAGGGACCAAAGAGAGTTTGTTGCACATCACAACTCAAACATAGGCACCCGACGAGCACAGATCAGAAATATATCACATGGGTGTTTCTATTTATAAAGCGGAGCTATGACTACCCTCTTGATCCGGCTATCAAGCCAATATTATCATAAGAGCACAACTCTGGTTACTTCGGTAATCCGTCTATCAAGCCAATATTATCATAAGGGGCCAAAGAGAGTGTGCTGCACAACACAGCTCAAACATGGGTATCCCTTGAGCACAGCTCACAATATCACTTGGGGGCTATGTTCGAAACTTAGTCACACCTCTTGATAGGCATAAGGGCAACAGGGAAATCACTTGGGGGCTTGGTCGTATCCGAACCGTAGCTACACCTCTTGATAGGCTTATGGCCACCAGGGAAATCACTTGGGGGCTATGGTTCGAACCATAGTTACACCTCTTGATAGGCATAAGGGCACCAGGGAAATCACTTGGGGGCTTAGTTGTATTCGAACCATAGCTACACCTCTTGATCGATGCAATGCCAGAATTATGACTACTTGGGGGCTCTGGTCATATCTGAACCATAGCTTAAACCCTCTTGATCATATACGTACATCATTATATATTGCATCATCATTACATCACCATAGCATGTATCATATGTGCACGGATATACCGGTTTATATGGCAGGAATCGGTTTTCAAACCAGGTTATATTATTCAAATCTTTAATAGCCAACACGTCTAGATTTTTATTATGGTTATCAATAACCAATATTATGATTGAGGTTTTTAAAGTCGCTTCAGCGCAATGGATATAATTTATTCTACAATGGAAGGAATAGTCCCGAGTCGCTGCAGGCTTACGACCCGATACTTGGGGGCTACATTATTTAAGTTGGGATTACATCAAATACACAAGTCTCATGTCTCTACAAGCATGCACCATGACACTTGGGGGCTAATGCAAAGTCATTGTTTGCTCACCTTATTGAAGACCCGACTCATCACATCGTAATGAGCCGGCCCTTGGGGGCTACCAATTTCTCATGTCAACAATTCAAGGTATAAAGCTTTTAATCCATTATATTGAAGGGTCCACTGCTCAGTTGGTAAAGCACAAGGCTCTTAACCTTGTGGACGTGGGTTACAAGCCCCATGATGGGGGTTACATCATATGATGTTATTTTCATTGAAGTATATATCAAGTCCCAGTTCAATATTATCTTACTGAGCCGGCCCTTGGGGGATACACGTTGCTGTTCAAAAGTTTACATGATTATATTTACAAAGTCCATGCTCATTGTTGCATAATGACCTGGCCCTTGGGGGCTACACTTGTTGAAGTTTTTATGAGCATAAGGCAATTTCAAGTCCCAGGTTGCTGCAAGCATGACAACCCAGCACTTGGGGGCTACATATGTGGAATACTCAATTTATGACTCCTGACTGATATGAACAAATCGGATGTTTTCAAGGTTGTGACATTTATATTGAAGCAAGTCTTAAGTTGTTGCTACGGTACCTTCTTAAGATTTGGGGGCTACAAGTGATAGGCATATAAGAGGTATATTTTCAAGCTTGATGTTGACTACAATTATGACCCAGTGCTATCAATATTTATAGACCAGCAAGTTCTACATCTTCAAGCCGGCTGGATATCAGTTGAATATTTCAAAGATCAATATTTTTGTCAAGTCACAGCATTGAAGGCTGACTCAAATAGATTCTTGATTTGCAATATTTCTTATGCAAGCAAGTTGATTATGAAGCTGGTCTGTTGACCCAGATTTTCTAGAAGAAGGAAAGGACAAGGACTTAAGGTTGGTCAGGTGTCGATTTACAAGAATTCTTAACTCGGAGCACAACCTGTCAAATTTGTTCTTGTGTTTATTTTGCAGCATAAGTTTACCATGGATAAATCCAAGCTAAACTGGGGGCTAATGTCGGGGATATACCCCGCGATATGACCCGACCGGAAATATGACTCGGCCGGACTTGGCGGTTTACATGACACCCGGTTTACACTTGGTGATTCACTAGCGACCTGCCTAGACCAGACGGTTTACAAGCAACCTGCCTGAACATTATGACCCACTGGTAACCCGGCAGGCGGCGGACGGATGACAAATCCCAAGGCCCAGAAGGCCAGTTTATGTTAATTGTGGGCCAGTTTATGAGGAAAGAACAAGGCATATTCTCCTACAAAGGAAGGAAGACTAGGACTCCACTTGTAATAGAGTAATCCTAATCCTACTAGGACTAGTCATGTAACCCGCCCCTTCAACATATATAAGGAGGGGAAGGGCTCCCCAAAGAGGGACAGGCAAGAAGAAACAATCTCTAGGGTAGACACAAAGAGCCGGTTTACCGGCGACTCTCTCGTGATAATGAGACCTAGCCACAAACAACATGTAGGGTTGTTACCGGATGATGTTTCCTGGGGCCCAAAGCTGCCTAAATCCTTGTCTTGTGTTGCGTCTCTCGATTCCGCGCAACCCCTCTCAAGCTACCACATAGATGAGTTGGCCTCACAACTAAGTCCTCACATTAGGACATATGCCGTAACAATTCCACGACATAACCCGCGTCATGCCGTCGGTGTCGACGACTTCGATGCCGTAGCCAGCGACCGCGACATGCCAGAATACTTTAGCCCGCTAATTGAAAGGCTCCATCCAGGTCCAGTCATCATCGTCAGCTTCCTTGGCAGCCACCTCGCCGGCATCAGGCGAAAAGGCC
Organism: Secale cereale; assembly: GCA_902687465.1. NCBI lineage: Eukaryota > Viridiplantae > Streptophyta > Magnoliopsida > Poales > Poaceae > Secale > Secale cereale. The sequence continues at coordinate 160,405,944 of LR738709.1, forward strand.
GCGGTAAAGCTCTTTTGGGCCATTCTCTCCTCGAGCTCCCTGTGAAGCCTAGCCAGTCTTAAGCTGCGACGCTTTGGAGTGGGAAGGGGGTGGGGATGGGGATCTGTGGGTAAGGGGGCGTTTCGCAGGCATCATCTAAGAGACTCAGCATGGCGAGGGTTTGTATATCAGTGGTTAAACTGCATGGGCAGATCGGCAGAGGTTGACGATGGAGGCGGTCCGGCGGCAGCGGTGGCCTAGCTAGGTTTCGAGCGAGGAGGGGTGGTGGGTGAGTGGGGGATTTTGGGTGAGCGAATGATTTGGTGTGTGTGTGTGAGGAGGGGGTCCAAGGTGGTGTTTGAGGAAATGCCGTGGGTACTGAAAATTTTACTAGGCGGGAGTAAAATGGCGGGGCTACTGAAAATTTGGATCCAGGGATCGAAGCAGAGCGGGGCGGAGTAAAGAACATCACACACGGTTAAAACATAATAATCGTGTGCTATCAAACAGGAGACCACTCTAGCCGTGCAGATATTTTTGAGATTGTGAGGGATGCTAGCAGGAGTAAAATCCTGGAGCTCTAGTTAAAAAAAAAAATCCGGGGCTACTGAAAATTTGGATCAACTGATTGAAGCAGAGCGGGAGTAACACACATTGCACATGGTCCACACATATGAATCATGTGCCATGAAACAGAAAAACCATTTACGCGGGTAGATATTTTCGAGATTACGAGTCAGTAGATATTTTCGAGAGCGGGAGGCAAGCCTCGTGGAGCCCAATCTATTGTGCTGATGTGAGTGACTGCAGGGGCACGGGCGTGGCACACGGGTAGTCAGATCGAACTATCTGTGTTGCGTACCCAATCCCAGATGGTTTCTGCATCCAACTCGTGTGTTGTTTATAAATTTGGCAAAAATAATAACGCATGAAAGGGTCAGAAGATGAACACACTTGCATGTGGACCAAATATATGAATGAAAATGGTGGTTTGATGTTCGAATACCCAATGCACAACTTTGATGTGGCACCTGTCACACAAAGCGCACATTATTGCTAGTCAGTCACCCCCTATGAACCCCACTTCGTGTTGGTAGTAAGGGAATCCTAGCTACGAATGCATGCCCCCAGATAGTTAGGTTTGAAATATCACCCTACCGTAACAAAAAACCTATTGGAGTCCGTCATATATAAAGCAAACTTTCCCTTTTGCTTTCGGACAAAGGTGGACCGTGTGCCGACCCACAAATGTGTGCTTGTGGCGGAGATGGGTGATACCACATACAAACCACCTGCTGGTGGCCCTATACTATATATGTATGAAAAGGGTGTGGTGTGATATTTAACTACCATTCACAACTTTGATGTGGCACGTGTGCCTCACAAAATAACCGACTTTCCCGACCCCACGGAGGTTGCGGGTAGTGCGAAGTACCCTCCCACCACACACACACACACACACACACGTGTCAAGGGAGGGCATCTCACCAAGACATACTATAACACGGACCAAACAGAATCCAACTTGATCATACAACCTCTCCCACTCATTGTTGGTGACGTCGACACGACCCCGCAAAATGAGCTAGCTTGTCGCCGATAAACTTGCGAGGGAGTACTATCTGAAGACAAAACCCACTATGTGCATGTGGCCCAATTATGTACATATGGAAGTGGTGTGTGTGGTGTTTCAATTCGCAACGCACAAATTTGATGTGGCATCATGCTTTGGAACCATAAAATCCCGACACTGATCGAGGATTCACGACGCGTAGCATCCATGCTCTCAAACTTAATTAGGCCTAGAATGATCGACCTACTATACGGTAACACGAACCAATGAAGAAGAATCCACCCTGGTAACCTTTCTCATCGTCGATCAAAATGATGTACGTCCATGTGGGCCCACAAACATATATTGGCTGGCCGCCCATATATAACCAAGCGAGTGAGAGTGTGCAAAGACAACCATTGCATGCATGTGTCCCAAACATATTTATGAAGGTGTGTGATGCATGCATATGTGTTGAATTAATACCTAATGCACAACATTGATGTGGTGCATGCGTTCAAAATAGCACTACTCCCCACACAGAGCAAGAGGTTCATGACGTGTTGTGTGCTTGCCTCCCTTCGATCCACGGGATGGATTCATGTGTACACATGCGCTATTATATATGTAATCTCACCTATATCACGATACAAAAAAAATCAATCCCATCCTAAGTCAAAATAATTAGCCTCTCTCATTGTGGGTGAAAATGATGGACCAAGCGGCACAACGGATGGACGCATCACCGATAACCACATGAGTTAGTGCCACAGGACAACCAACATCGCTTGCATGTGTGCCAAAACATATATATGGAGAGGTGTGTGGTTGTGGTGTTTTTAATACCAAATGCACAACTTTTGATGTGGCATTTGCCTCAAAAACTTCAACGTCTCCACACAGAGTGAGGTTCATGTGTGACACCTAGTATATGTTGGTCCCATATCCCCTTCGACACGTACTATATATACTCCTACCCTAACGCAACCCTTAAATAATTAATCCTCCTTATTCGTAAAATGTGCCTCCCTCTCACTGGTTCAAAGTGAAGGAGGACGACTTTACGGGCCCACAGATGGAAGCGCCGCATGCGAGTGAGTTCCTATATATAGGACAACCACCGCATGCATGGTATTGCGTGATGTTTGAATACCACTGCACAACTTTGATGTGGCACATGCCTCGAGAATCGAAAAGTCCCCACATGGAGCGAGGTTATGACACACACACACACACACATAAATATATATATATACCCACATAGTGTATACATGTTGCCCCCTATTTGACATGTATACTACATACTCCTACCGTGCATATACGTAACACACAAAAAAAGAACCATCCTTGTTGGTCAAATTAACCTCTCTCTCATTGTATGTTCAATTGATCGACGAAGACCTAGCTGGCCCACAGAGAGTCACATGCGAGCAAGTGTCATAGGACAACCACCGCGTGCATGTTGTCGTGTGTTGTGTGATGTTTGAATACCCAATGCACAACTTTGATGTGGCACATGCTTCGCAAACCAGAAACATAGTACACAGAGGTTCACAATGCATAGTAGCTAGCTCCCTCACTTCGAGCCGGCAGGAGGGACTCATGTGGACGCACGTGCCCGAATTTTGATATGGAATCTCACCATGATCCACACCATAACACACATGCCAAGATGAATCCACCTTCGGTCCAATGCCTCTTGTTCTCAGTGGAAACTGAAAACCTTTGCGGGCTAAGGAATGGGCACGTTGCTGCTAACCGCATGAGGTTTTGACACCGATATTGGTGCTTTGATAGAGAGTTCCGCTGTGATTTTGACAAAAGGATCGATGGCTCGCTTTATCACCGGCGATGGTGCCGTCTCTGGGGAGATCTTCCTTCCTGGCCAGCTCTTCGTGTTTCGTGGCTTCATGCTATGTGCCAACTCAGATGGTCACCTTGAGCAGGTTGACAGCTACGCCCCTGGTCATCAGATCAGGTTTGGAAGTCCGAACTACATAGCCGATATCCGAGGAGATCTGTTCTTCGAGGGATTCACGGCCTCGGCTGCCGGTCCCTGCTTGCACAAAGAAGACCCTTCAGATCTAACATCAGATCCTGTCCAGGGGTGGACACTCATGTCTGGTATGGCCCTAGATCTGGGGCAGATCGCTTCATCCGAAGACGGGAGTATAAACCCTGCCAGACTCTCTCCCTTCGTGGAGTTTCTAGCCGAAGACTTTGAGGCGATCGCGCCATTCATAGACCCAGAATCAAACAAGACTCTCCCCATCGTTGGGAGGCCAAACTCGTTTCTAATCACGAGCCCCAAACTCCTAGGGTCCGTACCCTCTGGGCTCAATCAAGTGGTCATCACCTAGGTTGGCACCACAGATCCCCAGACTCATGTCTTTGTCTCTCTCTTAAACGAGGCGCTGGACCTGCTACAATCTCTTGCCATCACTGAGGAATCACCGCCAAACTATGCCCAGTTGGAACATGGGGCTGAGATTAGGGAATTTCGCGTCCTACCCACCACCCACTTGGTAGCCACTGTCGAGGACTTAACCGACATGCTAGACTACACTTCTAAAGACATCGATGGTATGTGTCAGCGTTCTAGGAACCAGGGTACCTAGACTTGCCTTCCTGCGGCCCATGACGTGGCACCTTTTCAGGCCTGGTACGGCCCATCTTCAGCATCGACACTCAAGACCCTCGCGGGGGACCAAGCCTCATGGGGCGGACGACACCAAGACCTCCGGAAGGGGCTGCCTCGGCTGGCTGGCTCCCGAGGAGCGCGAAACTCTATGCAACCCCCACCTCAGGAGGTTTGCATGATGCAATCCATGATGACCAAGGCCAGGCGGGCGCTAGTGGGCGCAGTACAACAGTTTCCCCTTTGGTGCTAAGGAAGCGGGCTAGGACGCAGAGTCCCGAGGAATCTACCAAAGGTTTCCATTCTAGTGCAACAAGACCAAGACCGCCAGGATGGCAGGACAGAGGTCATCACCGAGCCCACCATGGCGTCAAGATCAGAGCCTTTGCAGGTGAAGACGACCTTTAGTCGGGATAAGATGTACTAGTTGTCCCCCTTCAAAATTGGCCGTTGTGGGATCCCTTCCTACCAAACATTTCGGGGAAGAGGACCAAGGCCACATATTAGCCACCACCCAAGAAGGGGATCAGATCCATTCCACCCTGACAAGCTCACTAGCTCACCCGACCCCAAGAACAGCTCCCCGCCAGAGGTCATTCACCCATTGTACTAGTTCATCCACAGCCAATCTCGAGGCTAATCCACCACACGGCTGGAGTAGGGCCACTCACCGCTAGGTGGCCCAAACCAGGATAAACTGCCTCGTGTCTCGTTTACATTCTAGTTCATCGTGCTAGTTGGTGAGACGACGAGTAGATAGATAGGCGAGGTTGAGATCTTAGCACGCACACCAGAGTTCGAAATAAGTAGGGTTTTGCGGAGCCCTGAATCCAACATTTGGCGTGCCAGGTAGGGGTGCATGTTGAGGATCTACTCCCTTCCTCGCCGTGCTCCTGCCACGCCATACAGCTCCACGCAGGGCAGGCGTCGTTCGTCCCATCGAGCCGCGGGCGACATTCGGGGACAGAGGGGGCATCCGAGCCCTCTCCCCTGCTTTACGGCAAGTGTAGTGGCCGCCAAGGTTTCAACCAGCGCTGCTGCCGTGGTAAAACGGCGCCACATACCCCATGGTGTTCCTCCAAGCCAATGAGGAAGCCGTCCATGATGCCGGCGACAACGACAAGGTGATGGAAAAATGGATCCCCATGGCACTCGTAGGGGAGCCACGCACGTGGTTCCTGAACTTGCCAGAGGCCTCGGTGGCTTCTTGGGAAGAGTTATGCGGCCTATCATCCCACGCTACGCGGAGCACGGGCCCAACGTGGTCGCGGCGCTTCTCGAAGGTTCGCGGGCGCCGGCGTCGGACCGACACATCAAGTAGTACGTGCGACATGCAGGGGTCGCGTGCTCGCCCCCAGGCTGGGTGGCACCCAGGTCCGACCTCACCTTTGACTGCAGCGACCATCTTGAGTCCACGGTGGGGGCAGCCATGCTCCCCATGCTTTGCACGCCCACCATATGCAACGTGGTCGTCACCAAGACCCTTATCGATGGCGGAGCCGGCCTGAACGTTCTCTGTGTAGAGACCTTCAACCTTCTCCATGTACCTTGCGAGCGACTCCTCCCCACCAAGCCTTTCTCCGGAGTCGTCGACGGTTCCACAAACCCCATAGGGCAGATCCGCCTCCGAGTCACCTTCGGCACGCGCCACAACTACTGCACCGAGCTCAACAACTTCGACATCGCCCACATAAACTTGTCGTACAATACCATCCTCGGCTACCCAGCGCTGGCCAAGTTCATGGCGGCAACCCATTCCACATACAACCTTATGAAGATGTCGGGAAGCAGTGGCATCCTTACCATGCCGGGAGAGACCAAGGACACGCTTCAAGCGCTCAGGCTGCCCTACGGGTTCATAGCAGCTGCGCAGGTGCACAATGGAGGGGCGCTGGGGGCCCCGGGGGCTGCCCCAGCAAAAAAGAAGCAACTGTGCTCTCAAGATTGGGCGGAAACGAAGCAGGTGTCGGTGGATGAAAACGGGGGCCGGGCCCCACCTTCACCATAGGGGCCGACCTCCCGCGGACCATGAAGAGGCTCTGGTTCGCTTACTACGCGCAGACAAGGAGGTGTTCACGTGGGAGGCGGCAGACCTGGTCGGGGTCCCGCGCGAGTTGATTGAGCATCACTTGATGGTGTGCCCGAACGCGCGCCCCGTGAAGCAAAAGGTGTGGCGACAAGCTCAGGAGAAGCAGGCGTTCATCACTCAAGAGGTATGCAAGCTACTTGAAGCAAGCATCATCCAAGAAGTCCGCCCTCCGGAATAGCTTGCGAACCCGATTATCGTCCCCAAGAAAGGCGGGAAGGAGCGTATGTGTGTCGACTTCCCAACCTCAACAAGGCTTGCCCTCATGACCCTTACCCTCTCCCACGCATTGATCAGATCGTCGATTCTACTGCCGAGTGCGACTTGTTGTGCTTCCTGGACGCCTTCTCGAGCTACCATCAAATCAAGATGGCGGTGCAAGATGTTGAGAAGACGGCCTTCCTAACCCCCTGCGGGCTGTACTGCTACACCTACATGCCATTCGGGTTGCGCAACGCAGGAGCAACTTTCTAGTGGCTGATGCACATCGCCCTGGGGGGCAGATCGGGAGGAACACAGCAGCATATGTCGATGACATAGAGGTGAAGTCTCAGGAGGCCAGAACCCTCATCGGCGACTTGGAAGAAACCTTCGCCAGCCTGCGCAAGGTGGACTTGCGGCTCAACCCTGAAAAATGCGTGTTCGGCTTCCCGTCAGGCAGGCTCCTGGGTTTGTTGATGTCACACAGAGGGATAGAGGCCAACCCTAAGAAGGTCAAGGCTATAGAAAAGATGAGCCCACCGAAGACCCTTAAGGAGATGCAAAAGCTAGCAGGCTGCATGATGCCGCTTGGCCAATTCATATCCAAGCTGGGGGAGCGTGCTCTCCCTTTCTTCAAGCTGATGAAGAGGAAAGGCTCGTTCGAATGGACTCCGGAGGAAGATGCAACTTTCGAGGACCTCAAGAGCTATCTCACCAGCCCCCTGTGATGGTGGCGCAGCTTCCCCGCGAGCCCTTGGTGCTCTATATAGCCGCGCCGCCACGTTCAGCCAGCGCCACGCTAGTCGTGATCCGGGAAGGGCACCAAGTTGATAACCCGAAGAAGCAAGGTGGCTCGGGCTCAGTCGGGGCAGTGTGAGTTCATGAGGAAGCCGAGGAGACCATGGTGGACCTACAAGATGGAAAGGCTCCTGAGAACGGTATGCTAGGGGCCCCGTAAGCCTTGCTGGGCAGTAAAAGCCCCGAAGACCCTCCGGCTCAGGAGCCACAGGATCTTGCAACTGCATCCACCCTCATCGAGCACCCGGTATACTTCGTCAGCATAGTACTACATGATGCACGGGCCCATTACCCTATGCCGCAGAAGCTCCTGCTAGCGCTCCTTGTGGCCTCATGGAAGTTGTGTTATTACTTCCAAGGTCACCGCATCAAGGTCGTCTCGGCCTACTCCCTGGAAAGAGTGCTCCGGAGCCCCAATGCAGCAGTAAGAGTCGCTGAGTGGAACATTGAACTGCAGGCGTTTGAGCTGGAATTCATCACGACCCGGGTCATCAAAGGAGCGACCCTCACTGATTTCGTGGCAGAATGGACTGCACCCCAGGTCAGGAGGTGAGCGAGGATCGCTCCCTCATCCCTGGAGACGAAGCCCCAGATGGCTGGGTCATTACTTTGATAGGGCCTTTGCGCGGCATGGCGCGGGGGCTGGAGTTGTGCTCATCTCGCCCACCAATGACAAGCTCTACTACGCCGTGCAGCTATGCTTCCAGAATGTCGAGAAGGTCTCCAACAACATTGCAGAGTATGAGGGCCTAATCACCGGCCTCAAGGCTACTATAGCGCTAGGGGTAAAGTGCCTCACCATCAAAGGCGACTCCCAGCTCCTGGTCAACTTCTCCAACAAAGCATACACACCAAAGGACGAGCACATGGAGGCATACCTTGAGGAAGTGTGGAAGATTGAGAATCGGTTCTTGGGGTTGGAATTGCAACACCTACTGCGTGGCACGAACAAGGAAGCGGAGGACATCGTCAAAAGGGCGTTCCGATGCTTGTCACAAGACCCCGGCGTATTTGAAGAGCGACTCTTCAGGCCGTCAGTGGCTCCTCCCACTGTCAAGCCGGCGACGTCTCAAGAGGAGCTCCCGCAAGCGCCCTCCTCAGGTGCACCAGCTTGCGGGCCAGCCTCGGGAGCCCGCCTTCTCCTCGTGCAGGAGCCTTAGGAGAGGTGTTGGACTGATGAATTCAATGCGTACCTGCTCCAAGGAACCCTCCCGGGGAAAGAAGAAGAAGCGGAGTGCATGGTGCGGCAAGCCACCGTGTACTACATCCAAGATGGTGAGCTCTACTGAAGGCGGCCGAACAATGTGTCCCTGCGATGCATATCCAAGGAGCATGGACGTGTGCTGCTGTTAGACATACACGACGGAGATTGAGGGCACCACTCCTCCTCACGAACTCTCCTGGGCAAGGCATTCCGCAACAGATTCTATTGGCCCACAACGCTCAGACGCCACAGAACGGTAAGGTCCTGGAAAGCCTGTCTATTTCATGCAAAAAAATCCACCAGTCTGCACAGGGCCTGCAGACCATCCCGCTGTCCTGGTCGTTCGCGGTCTGGGGGCTGGACATCCTGGGCCCGTTCCCCAAGGCACATGTGGGCTACAACTACCTCTACGTCGCCATCGACAAGTTCACCAAGTGGTCGGAGGTGGAAGCCGTCCGCACCATCCTGGCCAGCTCGGCAGTCAAGTTCATCAAGGGCCTCGTGAGCTGCTTCGGTGTCCGAAATCGCATCATCCTTGATGATGGCTCGCAGTTCACTAGCAACCTTTTCGAAACGTACTGTGCTAACCTTGGAACACAGATATGCTACGCCTCAGTGGCACACCCCAGGAGCAATGGCCAGGCCGAGCGCGCAAATGCAGAGGTCCTAAGGGGCCTCAAGACAAGAACCTTCAAGAAGAAGCTCGAGGCCTGTGGCAGGGGCTGGTTGGACGAGCTCCAGTCCATGATGTGGTCCATCCGCACCACCGCGACCAAGCCAACCGGAGAAACTCCTTTCTTCCTCGTCTACGGAGCCGAAGCGGTTCTCCCACATGAGGTCAAGCATCGCTCCGCATGGGTCTTGGCGTTTGACGAAGCACGCCAGGATGCCACGGAGGGGGTTGACCTCGTGCTGGGGGAGGAACGTCATCGTCAAGCTTCGCTCCGGGCGGCAAGGTACCAGTAGGCGCTGCGCCGGTATCACTACCGCACATCCGCTCCAGGACGCTCGAGGTAGGCGACCTCGTCCTGAGGCGGGTACTCTCTAGGGAAGGGCTGCATAAGCTCTTGCCCATGTGGGAGGGCCCGTTCAGAATCACTTGTGTCTCCAGGCCTGGCACCGTGTGCCTGGAGACGCAAGATGGAGTCCCTATCTAGAATGCCTAGAACATCCAACACCTCCGGAAGTTCTACCCATGAAGCAAGGCCCCGTGCCTGTGAATGTCTCCGCTCATGACACTCTCATGTAATAATGAGTGGGGATGAACACGCCCTGGAGTCTCCGGAGTGTCGCGCTTGGGCCTCGGGGGCTCCCTCCCACGTCCTAGTGGAAGCACTTAGTTCCGCACTGGTGAGAAGACTAGACTAGGTGCCGGACGCGGCTATTCATTTGCTTGCTTTTTGTAGTTGATTTGTAGCCTGTTAAAGGAATTTGGAGTTTGGCGTTTCTTGATTGCCCAGTTGGGTTTGCCTTCTTTATTCGCTCGCCTCTTTTGTCTCGGATCAGGTAGAATGACAATTTCCCGTCGCTCTCCCTCGTGCACCTCACGCGGGTTGCTACATAGGCAGGCGTGTGTGTGCACTGGGCTCGCCAGCGCCGCAAACACACTACCTTTGATCTCGCGAGGAGCCCTCGAACGAGCTCGTGACTTAGGCACCCTTTTCAAAAGTCCGTACCCCTCGGGTACCGCGACACGGTGTACTAAGCCACGGCTAGACCATGCCTAAGGACTCGCACAAGGAAGGACAAGATACCCGATGATTTTCCTAACAAATCCTATAACTTTACGATGTCTCCCGAGGCCGACAGTTATCGAGTCAAAAGCAAAGGGGGATTCACCGAATGACAAAGAGCTCAACCTCTCGAGGCGGGAAGCTACCGCGAACTTATCGAGCTAAGTTACCTTACCGCACCCATTCGGCGCATGAACGACACAGCATGACACATAAATAGTAAACATAGCATATTAGCATGATTACCATGGTCCATTACATGTCCCGGCGGGACCCTCCACCTTTTTTCCAAATGCAGGAGAAAGGAAAGGTTAAACAAAAACGGCCCACGTGAGCATAACAACTGCCAAGGCCTGGCTCCGGAGACCCCCCAGGCTCAGTCTGAGCTCCCCTCCTGCTTCACCGTGGCGCTGCAGCGAGGCCCCTCATCTCCTCCCTCGAACCTGGCATGACGGCGTGGCGGCTTGCCAGAACAGCTACTACAGGCGCCCTCCTCCTCGGAGGAGCCATCATCGCTGCAGGAGCTGTGGACATCACCAAGGGCAGGCTCGTCATCGTCAATGTCGCCCTCGGGGCAGCACCACGCGCGCCAACCGTCCTCTCCAAACACCCTCACGTAGAGGGTAGCGAGGCCGTCATACTTGAAGTGAAGGGTGCACCTCTCGCTCATGCCCCGCGCGCGGGCGAACGTCTGCCAGTCGCAGGTCAAGGACGTGCCGCCCTCGATGGCAACCTCGACCCTCACCCACGAGGACTTGCTGTAGCACCCGTCGACCTGCAGCCACAGACCATTGAGCCTGCATCCACAGACCGTCGAGCCTTCTCGGCAGCAACCTCGCGAAGAAGTGTGGGAGTGGGAGCCAGGTGCCAGCGGGCCTCTCCAACCGCACGACGAACTCCGCAGAGGCGTCTGCCTAGCGGAAGCGCGGCCGTGAAGGGCGAACGGCCACGACACACTCCCCCTTGTCGCAGATACCACCACGCCCGCCATGCGCCGTGTGAAGATGCGCCATCGCAACTCCCGGAGGCGACAACCGAGCGCAGAGAAGTACGGTCGCGCCCCCGAGAAAACACATCTGGGGACGCAACGTAATTACGGGGGCGCCCGCCGCCCCTTTTGACCGGAGGAGCGTCCAAACCCTCGGTGGGGGCCTTGCCTTTCTCTGCGGCAGAGAGCTTCCTTGGCGTTGCCATGGGTGCCTGGAGTGGGCAGGAGTGAGCGGCGAGGAGATGAAGATGCGCGGAGGGGATCCTGCCCCTCCTCATATATAGCCAGGGGAAGGCAAACCGTCAGCCTCCACGATCACAGGTAATGAGGACCATTTTCTGCATGCAGCTGGCTCTAGTAAAATCGAACGGTTGCCAAGGAAAAATGGGGAAGTGGAGATGCCCACGTCCAATCCAATCGCCACACGTCGACCGGGCCCGCAGGCGATTGGGGCTCGCGGTGCTTCGCCCTTGCCCTTTGGCTTCGCCTCGAAGCCAAGTCTGAGTGCGCCTTGGGCCCGGGGACTACTGTCGGCATTCTGGGAACCAGGGTACCCAGACTTGCCTGCCTGCGGCCCATGACGTGGCACCTTTTCAGGCCTGGTATGGCCCATCTTAAGCATTGACACTCAAGACCCTCGCAAGGGACCAAGCCTCACGGGGCGGACGACACCATGACCTTCGGAGGGGGCAGCCTCGGCTGACTGGCTCCCGAGGAGCGGAGAACTCTATGCAACCCCCGCATCGCAAGGTTTGCATGACGCAAGCCATGACGACCAAGGCCAGGCGGGCGCCAGCAGGCGCGGTACAACAGTTTCCCCTTTGGTTCTAAGGAAGCGGGCTCGGATGCAGAGTCCCGAGAAATCTGCCAAAGGTTTCCATTCCAGTGCAACAAGACCAAAACCGCTAGGACGGTAGGACGGATGTCATCACCGAGCCCACCATGGCATCAGGATCATAGGCTTTGCAGGCGAAGAGCACCTTTAGTCAGGATAAGATGTACTAGTTGTCCCCCTTCAAAATTGGCCGTTGTGGGATCCCTTCCCGCCAAACATTTCGGGGAAGAGGACCAAAGCTACTATATAAGTAGGATAGACACCACCCAACAAGGGGATCAGATCCATTCAACCCTGACAAGCTCACTAGCTCACTCGAGCCCAAGAACACCTCTCCTAAGGAGGTTGTTCACCCATTGTACTAGTTCATCCACAACCCATCTTGAGGCTAGTCCATCACACTGCTAGAGTAGGGCCACTCACCATTAGGTGGCCTGAACCAGGATAAACTACCTCATGTCTCTTTTACATTCCAGTTCATCGTGCTAGTTGGTGAGATGACGTGTAGATAGATAGGCGAGGTTGGGATCTTCACATGCTCCCCAGAGTTTGAACCTAGTAGGGTTTTGTGGAATCCTAAATCCGACAACATGGACGATGATGTTGAAGCCGAACCAAGTCAAAACCTGCCCATCACTGGGCATTGGGCGGCAACTTCCACCTACGATGTATACATGGTGGATACGCCTGAAAAGAAGGATGGCGATGGCACTAGAGACCCAGATAAGGATAAGCCCGTCGATGAACCACCAAAACGATGGCGTCAGCGGCACAGCTCTCGACCGCGTCGAGGAAGGGAAAGCAACACCGACACCACAGACAATGACACTCTGGATAATGTCGAAGACCCCGAAAACCTCATGGTACCAGTATTAGAGTAGGAGGAGAGGGGAGAGGGTCAATTTAGCCCCGAACAACTCACCGATCACAATGATCCGGAGGACAATAACTATCTACCTATCTCTGAAGAGGATGTCAGCCTTGGTGACAAAGAATTCATCGTCCTAGAGGAACCCCTCAAACAAGAACGCTTTCAGCGACGGCTTATCGCCACAACGAGGAACCTAGAAAGCAGCAACAGTGGCTTAAAGCCGAACATGATACGCTCAACGACACATGGAATCAAGTGCTAGACGCTGATGAAAGATAGAGCTATCGCAAGCGCAAGCTACTGCCATAATTTGACGACGAGGCCCTTGTGCCAATTCCGTCGAGGTACAATCAGGCCGATCAATCAGACCACCACCTCGAGGACGGGACAAAGCAGATAACAATGCCGAACAACAACTCGCACCTCCCCATCGTAAAGGAAATGAGACAACAGCTCCAGGCTACACGAACGAGCTACGTCAGGACCTGGCTAATAGAGCCGTCCAAACCAGATCAATCTATGGGTCAAGGGGACGTGCTCCCACACGGGATGACGGCTATCAAGCCTGGCATGGCAAAAACAATGTAGATCAGTGTAAGTACAAACACAGATGTCATCCGAACTGAGGTTTCCCGATATAGAGGTGCCGCACACCCCATGTGCTTTACCGATGAGGTAATGCAACACCAATTTCCGGATGGGTTTAAACCCATGAACATTGAGCCATACGATGGAATGACGGATCCTGCAATATGGATTGAAGACTTTATTCTCCATATCCACATGGCTCGAGGAGATGACCTCCACGCCATCAAATATCTCCCTCTAAAGATGAAAGGACCAGCACAACACTGGTTGAACAGCCACCTAGAGAACTCCATTGGAAGCTGGGAAGAATTAGAGGATGCTTTTCGGGCCAACTTTCAGGGCACTTATGTCTGGCCACCGGATGCTGATGACCTGAGCCACATAGTCCAGAAGCCCGGGGAGTCAGACTCTGGAACCGGTTCTTGACTAAGAAGAACCAAATCGTCGATTGTTCAGACGCCGAAGCCTTAGCAGCTTTCAAACATAGTGTCAGTGATGAATGGCTCACCCGACACCTTGGCCAGGAGAAGCCGAAGACCATGGCAGCTCTCACAACACTAATGACCCGCTTTTGCGCTGGAGAGGATAGCTGGTTGGCTCATAGAATCAACAGTACTAGCGACCCCGACACTTCGGAGGTCAGGGATGGCAATGGCAGGCCACGACGAAACAAAAATAAATGCCGGAACAACAACGGAGAAGCGGAGGATACGACAGTAAACGCCGGATTCGGTGGTTCCAAATCCGGGTTCCAAATCCTGCCAGCAAAAGAAGACGTTCAAGGGAAATCGAGATGGTCCATCCAACTTGGATAGAATATGAGAGAGGCCTTGCCAAATTCATGGCACCCTGACAAGCCTGCCTACCACACCAAAAAATACTGGGTTTTCAAACATGCCGGTAAATTAAATACCGAACACAAGGGGAAAGGACCTCAATGCGAGGATGATGATGAGCCTCGCCCATCGAACACTGGGGGACAGAAACAATTTCCCCCAGAGGTAAAAACGGTGACCATGATATATGTCACTCATATCCCTAAGAGGGAGCACAAACACGCATTAAGGGAGGTCTACGCTGTAGAGCCTGTCGCCCCAAAGTTCAACCCATGGTCGGCTTGTCTGATCACCTTTGACCGCAGGGACCACCCAACCAGTATCCGTCACGGAGGTTCGGCGGCCCTGGTACTCGATCCTATCATCAAAGGATACCATCTCTCTAGAGTCGTCATGGACGGCGGTAGTAGCCTCAAACTGATATATCAGGATACTGTCCGCAAGATGGGGATCGACCCATCAAGAATTAAGCCCAACAACACTACCTTTAAAGGAGTAATACCTGGTGTAGAAGCCCACTGCACGGCCTCATTAACACTGGAGGTATTATTTGGCTCCCCAGACAACTTTCGAAGTGAAGAATTAATCTTCGACATCATCCCCTTTCGTAGTGGTTATCATGCACTGCTCGGACGAACTGCTTTCGCTCGCTTTAATGCAGTCCCGCACTATGCTTATCTCAAGCTCAATATGCCTGGACCTCATGGCATTATTACAGTAAACGGGAACATGGAGCCCTCCCTCTGCACTGAGGAGCATACTGCGTCCGTAGCAGCCGAAGTTGAAGGTGGCCTTGTCAAGCCACTAGTCATCAAGACCCAAGACACTGCTAAGCGTGTCTGGCCAGCATTGCAACGCGATAGCTTGATGGAACCTGAGCTTGAGTGGCAGTTTAGCCTCCGCCAACTTCCCCATAAGGTTACGACATATGTATCTCGCATACACAATTACGCACTCAAGATACCTTGGGCAGCCCCCGAGGCATACTGCGGAAAATGGTTCGTAGTACGATTTGACCCTATTCGGACCTTAAATATGCTTTGCATGTAGGTTCGTTAAAGAACCCACTTTATCTACGGTTGCGCGGGGACTTCTTTCAAGATTCCTCTTTTTCGTAGACGACCATTAGACTCCTCTCCTTCAAGGACGTTCACCAAGGAGAAACAGCGCAGACGTGCAGATGGCGTCATTGGGATTTTCAAATCATTTCATTTAGGCTCTATGTAAACCTTTCCCTTGTTTAAATTTTTGGCATGTAAAATGTCCTTGATATTTTTGGCAGTATCTGTAATGGCTCGCCGTATTAATCAGGGCATAAAGGAAGTAGTTGATTCCCACTTTGTTTGGAATTATTTTATCTTGCATTATCATCTGTGTTCCCTCCCTACATCAGATTGCCACACATGCTTCAATCCGGCTTTAACACCGGGGGATGTATGCGGCCCAACACACTTCAAAGTCCGAACACCTATAGGGAACTATTCGGCGTCGCGGATGTTGCACTATATGCATCAGCTCCGAATCTTGTCTTGGGTCTACAGTTTGGTTGCCTCGCTCCTGTGCTTACCACCTTACGTTTCGCATTGTTCAACTAAGGTAGAAAAGGGAGAACTACTACGATTGTATTTCTAGTTCATCTGATCAAGTACCTCAGTAGAGAAAGCCGAAAACTGACTGTCATGATAAGCGAGAACTAGTCGGCGATTCCGTGACTTAGTACTATAGTACAGATCATTAGCGATCGACTCCGTGTTATACGAGAGGCTGGTCTTCGCCCAGCCGCCTGGAAGAGGCACCAAAATCCGGATAAACGAACACGCGCAAGGGGCTAGTACCTAGCCCCACAATCAAACTCATATGGCTAAGTGAAAGTAATAAAGCTGCATAGTCTGATTGCCTGGTTCAACCCATGGACACCTCCTTTATGGACCAAGACGTTGGATAAAGTGTGGACACGCGTCATACCGAACACCCCTGTAGCATCTACATGGGGGTTGAAGCCAACGACTAGTAACTTTTAGACGTATAAAGATAAACAGACGCATAGGAGGAGAAGTCGCTAAGAATAGAAGGCGCAAAAACATAGTCATGCTTATTAGCATGTGTTCAAGACATAGTTTTTACAACCCGGACACACTTAATTGAAAATAACATCCTTCGAGCATTGACCTTCTATAATGCGGGCTCCTTCTAGGATGTCGTTGAAGTACCTCTCCGGCTTCCGATGATCTTTTCCTTTAGGAGGGCTCGCGGTCGCCACTTCGATGGCCTTCATCTTCGCCCATTGCATCTTGACGCGAGCGAAGGCCATCCGGGCACCCTCTATGCAGGCCGAGCGCTTCACAGCATCAATACGAGGCCACACATCAATGAGCCGCTTCATTAAGCTAAAGTAAGTACTAGGGATCGGCTCGGTTGGCCAGAGGTGGACTATTAAGTCCTTCATAGCCGAGCCTGCCATCCCATGCAGCTCCACCAGCTCTTTTAGCTGGCCATTGAGAGTCGTCGGGTGTTCCGGCGCAACAAATTGTGACTAGAACAACTTCTTCGTCGAGTTCCCCTCGTGGGCCCTGAAGGACTGTGCGGTGTCGGCGGTACTCTTTGGGAGATCCGCAAACGTGCTTGGAGAACTCCACACCCGGGTGACCAACGCATACCTCTGACCTCCAAAGATACTCTGCAAAAGAAAGGCCTTACCACCCGCTATCTACCTCGCCTGGTGGATATCTTCACGAGCACTCCGCGACTCATGCCATGCCTCTTTGGTGTCATTGAGAGCCTTGGAAAGCTCGAATGATTGGTCCAAAGTTTTTTGCTCCAACACCTCGCAGTTTCAAATGGCGTTCTTGAGCTCCGGCTCGACTTCGGCCACCCGAGCTTCATGTTGGCGGCGGGTAGCTTGTTCAGCCTCTAGTTCGGTAGCCGCTTTTTCAGGAGCTGCCTTACTCGCCCCCGCCTCCTTCTTGGAATGAGCAAGGGCACCCTTGAGGGTCTTGACATCGGCTGCGCCAGCTGTGATCATAATCACATCATTTGATGAGTTACACTCTCAATATGCATATCATCTTTGCTATCAAAATAGTAAATTTCTAAGGTCCACATAACTTGTGTTTCATCGAACCACTTGTTAATGCGGTCGAGTTCCTCGTCGGCTTCTTGAAGCTTCCGATTGAGCCCAGAAACCTCCGCAGCCTGGGCGGTCGCCGCCAACATGGAAGCCTGTTTCAACAACATCACAATTTGTTATTGAAAGGATCGAGAAGAGGTGTCTAGAGGAGAGTGAATAGACTCCTAGCAAAGGAAAGTGGCAGCCTTTTAAATTACTTGATGTTGGGGCTGCATGAACAGGACCCCGTTCGACTGGGCCAATTGGGACTGCATGAACAGGACCCCGTGGAGGGCTGCATGAACATGACCCCGTGGAGGGCTGCATGAACAGGACCACCCCGTGGAGGGCTGCATGAACAGTAGATGGTGGAGGGCTGGATGAACAGTAGCCCGTGGAGGGGTGGTTGAACAGGAGCCTGTGGAGAGGGCTGGTTGAACAGTAGCGGTGGAGTAGCGCGCGGTGGAGGCTGAACAGTCGCAGGTGGAGGCTGAAGGAGGTCGACGGTGGATGAACGTTAGCCCGTGAAGGCTGGAGGGGGTCGACGGTGGTGATGAACAGTATCCCGTGGAGTCCCGTTTTGCGGTATGCCACACCCCTCCCGATGAACAGGACCCCCGTTTCGACCGTAGGGCTCCAACACAAGTCAGTTTCTTGCGTTTTGCGGTATGCCACACCCCTCCCGATGAATAGGACCCCCGTTTCTACCGTAGCGCTCCAACACAAGTTCGTTTCCTCCGTTTTACAGTACGCCACACCCCTCCCGATCAACAGGACCCCCGTTTCGACCGTAGGAGGTCTGTTTCCTTCGTTTTGTGGTATGCTAGACCCCTCCCGATGAACAAGATCTCATTTCGAACGTGGTCGGTCGAACACAAGGCCGTTTCCTCCGTTCTCCGGTACGCCAGGCCTCGTTTCCATCGGCTGTTCCGTCCAAGCCCACCCGATGAACACGACGACGCATTCCGTTCCGACCCAGCCGGTTGGCTCCCCATGAAAACGACGACGTTGTTTCTCCGTTCCGACCCAGCCATGTACACGAGCCCTGGCCGTACGTATGCGCGAGTAGGCGTTCGAGACCCTGCCCGTATGTACGTACGTGGCCGTATTTTCTTTCTTGCACACTAGCCGCTGTACGTACGTGTACATGCTACGTGTGCGCCTCTACTACGACACGTGCGCGCCTCTACATCCACCAGTATGTACGTACACGTTCGCGACCAGAATGACAACGCTACGTATGCTTCGACCAGGTGGGTCCCGACTGTGAGGCACTTCCTTGCGTGCGAAGTTGTAGCTGGTGGGTCCCAGCAGTAAGAGGGTGCATCATTTTTTGTTTACCCGGACGCACTTCCTTGCGTGCGAAGATATAGCTGGTGGGTCCAAGCATTCAGGGGGAAACATTTTTTTCGTGAAATACGATGGCCTATCTGGTGGGTCCACGCTGTTAGGTGGAGGAATAATTATTTTGCGCGTAATAAGGAGGAACTTCCTTGCGGCGGCGGTGGACCCAGCTGTCAGCCTCTCCACATACAGTACTCTTCCGATGGAAGTTGTTCCTTGACCACGTTGATCACAGCGCGCCGAGAGCACCAGGGCGATGGACGACGATGAGGCCTAGGAAGGGGAAGACACGGCAGTGGAAGCCCGCGCGGAGAGGAGTACGAGGGTTCACTGGTTCGGCTGCGGTGTGAGGTTGCCGTCGCCGCAGGGCCTGGCCAGCGGTGGGATAGTAGGGGGTGGTGAGGCCTCCGCGGCAGCATAGCCGGCCACGGAAGGCAGGAGCATGTGGCACGACCGGCGCTGCTTTGGGCGGCTGGAGCAACAAGACCAGAGGTTGAAGAAGCACTATGGCCGTTGGATGGACATCGTACGGTCAGTGAAGCTAGAATCGTTCATATTGACTAAGTTGACAAAGCACACCGTCCCCCTCAACTTAGTAGGCCCACAAGTCAGCCTCCCACCAAGGTGGGTCCCAACCAGCAAGGGGAGTATTCATTTTTTTTTTGTGCGTAATAAGGAGGCACTTCCGGTGGGTCTGAGCTGACAGCGGGGGGAATGTTTTTTTGCACAATACGGTGGCCCGTCCGGTGGGTCCCAGCAGTCAGGGGGGAATCATTTTTTTCGTGAAATACGGTGGCCCGTCTGGTGGGTCCCTGCTGTCAGGCGGAGCAATCATTATTTTCCGCGTAATAACTAATAAGGAGGCACCTCCTTGCTGCTGTCGTGGACCCAGCTGTCAGGCTCTCCACGTACAGTCCACGTCCGATGGAAGTTGTTCCTTGACCATGTTGACCACGCCGCGCCGAGAGCACCAGGGCGATGGACGACGGCGAGGCCTAGGAAGAGGACGACGCGGAGCCGGGGAAGACGCGGCAGTGGATGCCCACGTGTAGAGGAGTACGAGGTTTTACTGGTTCGCTGCGGTGTGAGGCTACCGTTGCCGCAGAATAACAGGGGGTGTGGGTGAGTAGAGGGATGGCCTGTCCAGCGGTGGGAATAGAAGGGGTGGTGAGGCCTCCGCGGCAGCACAGCCGGCCACGGGAAGTAGGAGCATGTGGCACAACCGACGCTACTTTGGGCGGCTCGAGCAACAAGACCAGAGGTTGAAGAAGCACTATGGCCGTTGGATGGACATCGTACGGTCACTGGAGCTAGAATCGTTCATATTGACTAAGTTGACAAAGCACACCATCCCCGTCAACTTAGTAGGCCCACAAGTCAGCCTCCCATTAAGGTGGGTCCCAACCAGCAGGGGGGTATTCATTTTTTGTGCGTAATAAGGGGGCACTTCCGGTAGGTCCGAGCTGACAGTGGGGGAACATTTTTTTTGCGCAATATGGTAGCCCGTCCGATGGGTCCCAGAAGTCATGGAGAATCATTTTTTCATGAAATACGGTGGCCCGTCCGGTGGGTCCCTCCTGTCAGGTGGAGGAATCATTATTTTCCGCGTAATAAGGAGGCACTTCCTTGCTGCCGTCGTGGACCCAGCTGTCAGCCCCTTCACGTACAGTCCACGTCCGATGGAAGCCGTTCCTTGACCATGTTAACCACGCCGCGCCGAGAGCACCAGGGCGGTGGACTAAGGTGAGGCCTAGGAAGGGGATGACACGGAGCCAGGGAAGACGCGGCAGTGGATGCCCACACGTAGAGAAGTACGAGTGTTCACTGGTTCGCTTTGGTTTGAGGCTGCCATCGCCGCAGAATAACAGGGGGTGTGGGTGAGTAGAGGGATGGCCTGTCCAGCGGTGGGAATAGTAGGGGCGGTGTGGCCTCCGCGACAGCACATCCGGCCACGGGAGGTAGGAGCATGCGGCACAGCTGGCGTTGCTTTGGGCGGGTGGAGCAACAAGACCAGAGGTTGAAGAAGCACTATGGCCGTTGGATGGACATCGTATGGTCACTGGAGCTAGAATCGTTCATATTGACTAAGTTGACAAAGCACATCGTCCCCGTCAACTTAGTAGGCCCACAAGTCAGCCTCCCACCAAGGTGGGTCCCAACCAATAGGGGGAGTATTCATTTTTTGTGCGTAATAAGGAGGCACTTCCGGTGGGTCTGAGCTGACAGTGGGGGGAACATTTTTTTGCGCAATACGGTGGCCCGTCCGGTGGGTCCCAGCAGTCAGGGGGGGATTGTTTTTTTCACGAAATACCGTGGCCCGTCTGGTGGGTCCCTGCTGTCAGGTGGAGGAATCATCATTTTCCGCGTAATAAGGAGGCACTTCCTAGCTGTCATCGTGGACCCAGCTGTTAGCCTCTCCATGTACAGTCCACGTCCGATGGAAGTCGTTCCTTGACCACGTTGACCACGCCACGTCGAGAGCACCAGGGCGGTGGACGATGTCGAGGCCTAGGAAGGGGACGACAAGGAGCCGGGGAATACACGGCAGTGCATGCCCACGCGTAGAGGAGTACGAGGGTTCACTGGTTCGCTGCGGTGTGAGGCTGCCGTCGCCGCAGAATAACAGGGGGGTGTGGGTGAGTAGAGGGACGGCCTGTCCAGCGGTGGGAATAGTAGGGGGTAGCGAGGCCTCCGCGGCAGCACAGCCAACCACGGGAGGCAGGAGCATGTGGCACAACCGGCGCTGCTTTGGGCGGCTAGAGCAACAAGACCAGAGGTTGAAGAAGCACAATGGCTGTTGGATGGACATCGTACGATCATTGGAGCTAGAATCGTTCATATTGACTAAGTTGACAAAGCACACCGTCCTCGTCAACTTAGTAGTCCCACAAGACAGCCTCCCACCAAGGTGGGTCCCAACCAGCATGGGGAGTATTCATTTTTGGTGCTTAATAAGGAGGCACTTTCGATGGGTCCGAGCTGACAGCTCGAGGAATGTTTTTTCGCGCAATACGGTGGCCCATCCGGTGAGTCCCAGCAGTCAGGGGGGAAACATTTTTTTCGCGAAATACGGTGGCCCGTCTAGTGGGTCCATGCTGTCAGGTGGAGGAATCATTATTTTCCGCGTAATAAAGAGGCACTTCCTTGCTGCCGTCGTGGACCCAGCTGTCAGCCTCTCCACGTACAGTCCATGTCCGATGGAAGCCATTCCTTGACCACGTTGACCATGCCGCGCCGAGAGCACCATGGCGGTGGACGACGACGAGGCCTAGGAAGGGGACGACGCGGAGCCGGGGAAGACACGGCAGTGGGAGCTCGCGTGGAGAGGAGTACGAGGGTTCACTGGTTCGGCTGCGGTGTGAGGCTGCCGTCGCCTCGGAATAATAGGGGGTGTGGGTGAGTAGAAGGATGGCCTGGCTAGCGGTGGGAGTAGTAGGGGGCGGTGAGGCCTGCGCGGCAGCACAGCCAGGCACGGGAGGCAGAAGCAGGCGGCACGACCGGTGCTGCTTTGGGCGGCTGGAGCAAGAAGACCAGAGGTTGAAGAAGCACAACGGCCGTTGGATGGACATCGTACGGTCACTCGATCTAGAATCGTTTATATTGACTAAGTTGACAAAGCCCTTGGTACGCGTCAACTTAGTAGGCCCACAGGTCAGCTTCCGAAACGGTGCACCCCAGATGTCAGGGGGAGGAATCATTTTTTGGGCGGGTGAAGTTAGAATATCCGAGATTGAAGAAGAAGCACGACATCCGTTGGATGGACATCCAATGGCCTCTGCTGCTAGAACCGTGTGTTGACTATAAGTTGACAAAGCCTTGCATACGCGTCAACTCTCTTTTTTTTAGGGGACGCGTCAACTTAGTAAGGCCTCAAGTGTGTGGCAGAGACCTTATAGCCCATTTGAGTTTTGTAAGAATGTGCAGCCAATTTTTGAATTCTAATGGAATTTACTACATCCCATTTACAGTTTGTTAAAAGTACATCCCATTTCAACCAACCGTTTAAAATTGAATTCAATAAAATTTTCCACATTTTGATGGGATCCGAAATATTTTTATCCCAAAATTTCTAGTCAGATTAAATACAATTTCATTATAAATTTATATTACGTAAAAATCCAACGAAACATTGCGCTCGCAACAATTAATGAAATTAAAATTTTCAATATCCAAAAATAATATTTTACAAAGTAATTACGTGTTTGGTGCACTTTTTATAGTTACTGCCCAGTTTTTATAATTACATCCCATTTATTATTTCTTAAAGCCCATTTTCTTGTTAAGCCTAATGCATCCCTCCTAGGACAGATTTGCAGCCCAGCGGGGCGGAGAATAACAACTTGACCATGCCTAGGTATTCCTAAAAAAGTATAGCTAGGCTAGCCATTTTCAGATTGAAATATAATAATATCTGGGCTGGATATCTGGCCTGGGCTAGACGGGCCACAGCCCGCCCAGTTAATAGCTGCAGCGATGTTTTTGTTGTTGTTCAGAGGAGAAACATTAATATCTGGGCTAAACATCGCTCAAGAAAAACTCTGCAGTACTCACACCTCAAAAACACAAATACTGCTCGAGCTGCTTGGTCCGAGCTCTCGGCCGCTTCTTGTGTAATTCTATCGTTTATTGACTACATAGGTTGACAATGGTGTGGGACCCTGATGTCTGGAAACAAGGAGGAAACAAAAAAAATTACAGTTTTATATACTAATAAGGAGGCAGTTGCGTACGTGCGGCTATGGCCCTGGTGGGTCCCCACTGTCATCCTCTCCAAGTAAAGTCATCTCCTCATCCTCATGTCCGTTGACCATGTTGACATCGCGAGACGGCGGCGCCACGGCGAGCGCAACAACTCAAAGGACGGCGGAGAGGGCGTCGAGGGCCCTACGAATGGTCTGATACAGCGCCCGCTGCTCATTCGGGAAGCCAGGATCATAGGGCCACGTGTCCGCGACGGCATTGTCATTCGCTTGTTCACCGGTGCTCGTTGAGGAGATGGAGGTTGCAGCACAGGTCCTCCTGCGCTGGTAGCTCTTCCGCCATTAAGGCGTCGAAGTGTGGCCGCACCTGCTCTATGGTGAACACGGCATGAACCGGCTTGGACAGTGGCGCCGCCTCCTGGTCGGAAGCTACGTCCATAGTCTGATTGTCGTCGCTCAACTCGGCGAGGTAGCTGGCGAGCCAGCATGTCCAGCTGCTGGACCAACCCACTGCCAAGCACGAGTCTTTTTGCCCTGGCCCACCCAGACCGCCTCCCTCGCCCGCGTGCGTTTTCCGCTTGAAACGGTCAGCACCGCCCACCCCGCTTCCCGGTGCGTGCGATTGCTCCGCCTTCAAACGACACAAGTGCCATCCGTCCGTCCTTCTGCCGCCCACATTAATGATACGCGGTTGCCGAGGCGGCTACTCTGGCGCCATACGTCCGTCCCTCCGCCACCCACCTGTAATGCCCAGGATGGGACTATACCTCCTACGTGTCGAGGCACGACTTAAAGGTATAAGCCCATCCTAGAATGATCTCAAGTTTGGTATCTTTGCACGACTCATGTAAAAGAGGGATTAAATTGCAAAAGGAGATAGTTGGCTTACACTCGCCACTTCACACAATACATTACATAAACAAATCATCATACAAAACATCACAACCGGACTACGGGTAAGATCCAAGAGAAAGATACCAAAACAACATAAAGCCACAGGTCAGGATCGAATCCTAGTAGAAGAACCACTACTGATCGTCGAAACGTCACAAGCAAACGGCCACTCTCTTCATCGAGCTCCTGGTGAAGAACTTGAACCAGCTTCTGCATCAAACTCGGCTGAACCTGCATCTGGTGTTGTAGTATCTGTGAGCCACGAGGACTCAGCAATCCCATAACCATGGGTATCAAGACTAGCAAAGCTTTATGGGTAGGAAGAGGTAAGGTGGTGAGGTTGCAGCAGCGACTAAGCATAATATGGTGGCTAACTTACGAGTACCAGAATAAGATGAGAAGCTACGCAAACGGGCGCAAAAGAAGTGATCGCTAAAGATCCTAACTACATACGAGTCAAACATAACCCCACCGTGTTCTCTTCTCAAAGTGAAAAGAGACAGTCACGGTTACTCACACAGTTGTGTGTTTTACTTCGGATCATCTGTCAAGTTTTCTACAACCGGACATTAACAAATTCCAATCTGCCACATAACCGCGGGCACGGCTTTCGAAAGATCATAACCCTGCAGGGGTGTCCCAACTTAGCCCATCACAAGCTCTCACGATTAGCTGAAGTGATAAATATAATATCATCACTCCTTATCTTAGGGAAAATCCGATCAGGCTCGGCTTCCCGGTAGCACAAGTCATTTCGACAATGGTAAAACAAGTCCAGCAAGACCTCCCGGTGTGTCGACACCCTGATAGTAACCGCGCGTATCTCGTCTCAGGACACTACCGGATGGGTGATCCTACAGGTTATACCAGATACCTCGGGTTTCCCCAAGGCGGCCCCGCAGTCTCCCCGTTTGGGACCAACACCATCAGCACTGGCCCCCCCTGCTATGTAGAATTAAGAATCCTCGGGTAGCGCTAACTCCCTATGCAATTTAATTAATTAATTATGTTGTTATTATGAGCAAAATAAAAACCAATGTTGGGCCTTGCTGGAGGAGTTTTATTCAAAGTCGAACTGTCAAGGGGACCCCATTTCACCCATCGTGTAAGGAACGCAAAATCAAGGAACATAATGCCGGTTTATCGGCGCCTAAGGTGGCATGAGTGGAACAAAACACCGAGCAAAAGGCCAAGCCTTCCACCCATGCCCAGTATATAGGTGTGTTAATAATAATTATAGATATTGTGATATATCCAACAACAAGTTCCCTCCTGGAACGAACTTCATCTTCACCTGCAACTAACAACGCTATAAGAAGGACTGAGCAAGCGAGGCTCAGCAAGCGGGTAACATAGCCAAACAGTGGTTTTGCTAGGAAGGTGTCAAGGTTAGAGGTTTCATGGCAACAAGGAGAGGCTGACATAAAAGATGGGTAGCGCGACATGTAACGATAGCATCGAGACAACTAAGCATGGCAATGGTAGTAAAGGTATCCAAGGGTATGATCATCTTGCCTGGGATTCCACAAGGGAGAAGAACGGATCCATGAAGCAGACGGAGCAACAGTCGAACGAATCCTCACAACTCCGGAACGAAACCGAAGCTAACAAGAGAAGCAACCGGAAAGAAGGAAACAACACGGTAAACACACAAGCATAAACATGGCATACGATGCACAAACAAATATGATGCATGTCCGGTTTAATTATGCATGGCAAGGCAAGTGCACAAACAAGTACTACAAGTTAAGTGGAGCTCAATATGCAACGAGTTGCATATTGACAAAACACCACATTAATTATTTAATTGACTCTCGATTATTAACAAGACAAGATTAATTGTTTTTAACATGGCAAGAGGTGAAGCAAAAATTAACTACACTATTAAGACATTTTAAATGAGGCCGGAAATAACAACAACATATCCGGAAAATCCCCATGAGCATGTTTAATAATTATAAAGCAACAACAATTAAACATTTTAGTGTTGTTAACATGATGCGGATGACATGATCAAGTTTATGCAAGCTTATTAAAAGGTGACAAGAATAAGATAAGAAGCATTTGTCACCGTGGTGGAACGAAAGGGTGCCACGGCAACGAACCGAAAATGATGCAACGGCAACATATCGGTGCCGGTAACTCGTTGAGAGTCCGGTGCAAAAGATGAAGGGCGGCGTGAACGAGTCAAACGAGATGAAAGGTGGGACGATCCCGTTGCCGGGTTCCCACGAGTCGGCGACGAGGCAACCGAGGAACAAGACAACGGACGAAACGGGCACGGAGCACACAAGGGAAACATTTCATAAAACACGAGCAAACATCTCACGGGTCATGTCTCGGGGTTATACCTTCGGAACAAACGTTCACGGGGCGGTTCGAGAGCGTCGAGGAAGTAGTGGAAGTAGTGGTACACGTTCGTAGAGGAAGAAGTCGTTCTCGTTAGTGTAGTGGTACTCGCGGTCGTAGAGGAAGTAGTTGTACTCGTTTCATCACCGAAGGTGGTCATACACGTTCGTTCCGTAGAGGTACTTGGCGCATCGGTAGGGGTACACGGCGACGGTAGACGAACTCGTTCGTAGATGTACTTGGCGCATCCGTCTTTTCCGGGCGACGGTAGTGGTACTTGGTCGTGGAACTTGTCGGGTCGCCGTGTAGAGGTACTTGCTGTCCCGTGGGTACTTGAGAAAAAAAACAACAACAAAAGAGTACATGGCGGTCTCGGTACTTGGACAGCAGCAGCAGCAAAACAACCACGGCACGGAGGATCCGGGCCGAAGGGTGCAGTGGCTCGGCGCGCACTGGTTGGAGGGAGGCAGGGGCCTCGGCGCTGTTGCGGAGGAGGGCCAGAGGCGAGGAGGCGGGGGCCTCTGGCCAGAGGGAAGGCCACGGCGTGCTGGAGTTCGGAGACGTGGCATGGAGGCTTCAGTGCTCGTCTCCCTTTCGGACGAGGGCGAGGCAGGAGGGGAAGGGCGCTCGGGGCGCTGCCGCTGCTCCTGGCCGGCCCTAGCGCGCAGGAGGGACCGAGCGCGGCGGCTTCCGCGGCAGAGTCCGGACGCACGGGGACGGGCGATGGAGGGCGCGTCCAGGCGCGGAATGGAGGGGCTCGGCGCTGCTGTGCCTGCTGATTTGGCGAGGGAGAGCGGCGAGGGAGGCCACGGCCAGGGAGGAAGGAGGACGGGCGCGGCCTCTGCCCGGGCGCGATGGAGGGAGGCGCTAGCGTGGAGGGAGCGAGGAGCGGTCGGGGCGAAGGGGGAGAGCGAAGGGAATCGGCCTGCCTGGAGATCGAGGCGAGAGGGGGAGTGCGAGGCGACTGCGGTCGCTAGAGAAGAGTGGCGGCGGACGAGAGGGAACGAGGGGAGATGGGGATGCGTTCGCTAGGGAGCTAGGGTTACAGAGCGCTGCGGGGAGTGGCCTTGGGCCAGAAGGCTGCGGCCTGGAGGAGGCCCAAGAGGCTGGAGGGCCATCCCGAAGGAGGAGAGGGAGACAGCTGGGAGAAAAGGCCTAGGAGGAGAAAAACAAAAGGCTGGGCTGCCTCCGATTCTTTAAATAAATAAATAAAAACGAAGCCGAAACAAAAAAAATAGAAGAAGAGGAAAGAAAAAGGTTAGGAGAAGAATTTAGGCAAGAGGGTATTTTCTCGGGCTCATTACAATAAGCGCGGCTCGAGAAGATAGAAAAGGCATGAACGAGAAATATAATTCAAACACATTTGAATTTAATTCAAATGGGTTTGAACTAAGACTTGATTATTGAAGTGTCCAAAAAAAATGTTCGAATTTTCGGAGGAACCTCGAAACAACGGAAAATAAATTATTGGCAAGGTTTTGATGGAGAAACTTGAATTAAGAGGCATGGGGAAATAAAGCAAGTGTGTTATGGTGATTCCGAAGCAATGGAATAATTATTATATAGCTCCCTAAATATTGAGAGACTTTTATATGTTATAAAGAGAAGTCGCCTTCCCTCGATTTAAATGGACCGAAGGCCCACACGATTTATTTAGTTGCAAAAAATTAATGAGATGATGGCATGATGATATGATGCAATGCGAAAATAAATAACACAACCACAAATGAAACACAAGGGGGAACCCTGAACATTTGGAATCTTCGGGAATCTTCTGGAATCTTCTGGGACGTCGGTCTTCGGGCGTCACAACTCTCCCACACTAACAGAGGATCTCGACCCGAGATCCTAGAGATGGCACCAGATAAAACGGAAGAGGAATAGGTAAAACAAAGTTGCTTCTTCGACAGACGAGTGAAACCGAAGAACCTTGAGAGGTTGAACAAGTTGAAAGAAAGAATGCAACGGAGATGAACGAAGTTAAGAGCACTTCGGTAAAAGGATGAACATGGAACATTATCAGAACCTTGAAGGTTGAAAGACATGAAACAAGAGCTTACGAACGACAAGAATATGAAACTGCAATGGTATAGCCAAGGAATAAGAATGACAGAATTTGGACAGCACTCCGTCTGAAAATGGAAGGAATTGAACAAAAACTTGAGGAGATGGAATGATACTTGATGAAAACAACAACACACAGCCTCCGGAACAATTAAAAGAATGGCACAAGGGGTAAGAAAGATTCAGAAAACACTCCGGTTAAAAGATAGGCAAAACTTGATAAGATGACGTAACTTGAATGAAGAATACAACACTCCGGTTAAATAAACAAGCAAGTGAGAATATGATCTTGATAAAACGAGATGATGGTGCAAAGAGCAATATCACAATGCCTCCGGAATGAAAGACTAGCATAAAAATCAACGAAACAAATGAATGGAGAAGAAAATGACAACTTCTCCCACAAATGAATTAGGAAAACCTCCTTACGAAGAAGGGTTGAACGGAGTTGTTGGGAAATCAATAACGAAAAGAATAAGCTCATGTGGGCTTATGGAAAACATCTCAAAATTAAGAGGTGACAACCTGCCACTAACGGAAAAAAAATTGATTGGATTGAGATCAACAAGGAGACTATAAACTTATTCACCGGAATGATAAATGAAGAACTTGGGTCATTTATAGCACCATAATAGCAACAATCCTTAGGGAAAGCTTTTAGGTGAAATACAACCCAAGATAACTCCAACGAATAAATTGAAGGGTTGAAAAGATCTCCTGAACAAGGAAAAAGATGGTTTAAATATCTCATTCTTGAAACTCGTGAATCATAAAACATGAAGGAATTGTCAAGAATGACATAACACCATCTCAAAAGATAAGGGAGAAAGAATTGCAATTGTAAAGCATGATGAAGAATGCTTGAGCTTCAACAAGAATCTTGATGAAAACTTCAAGGATGAATTAAAACATGATGAACCATCATGAGAACTCCGGTAATGAAAGCATGAGAAATGAAAGATGAAAGGAATAAGATTCAAGGCCTGCGATGAATTAGATGGAGCTTTGGAATGGTATAATTGAAATAACTTGAATCTCCGGAAAACAAGATGAACAACTTAGAACCAAGGATATGATATGATGAACAAGCTCCGAAGGGAGGGATTACCCTCTTGGAAGAAAACTAGAATAAGATTTATGTTATGCATCTCCTTCACCAATTTAAATTGATGACAACCAAGGATTTGGCATACTACTTATTCTCGTTGGAAAGAATTAAAGAGAGATCTAGCACAGCTTGGGTAAATCTTCAACAAGCACCGGTAGGATTATGAAAAGAACAAGTGAATTAAAACGATAACAACGGAAGAGTAACTTGAAAGAACCACCGTAAGAATATGGAGACGAACGAAGAGACATCAATGAAGAATATTTGAAGGACGAGGTTGAAAACTGAGAACGAAGAATCTTCTGAAATGATGGCCTTCGGAGGATCACAAAGAAAAGAATTCAAGAAATGCTTCGGGTGTATAAAAGAATTCCTCACAATCAAAACAATAATGAGGATGGCATGAAGCTAGAACCACGAATCTTCAAGAGAACGGGCCAAGATTTAAGAGAAACTCTTCTCCGGTCTCCAAATGTTGAGAATGAAGACGAGAAATGCCATAAGAATTGTTGAGCACTCCGGAATGAAGAATTAAAAAGGTTGAACCAATGATGAACAAGAATTTGAAAGCTATCTTGGAGAAGGTATATGACTAATGGAAATCATTCTTACGTCACACAAGAAAAGAATTTGAGTATAACTCCAGAAAATAGAAGAGTCAGGTAAGATCCTGGGAAAAGACCTGTGGGTTAGGGCCCACTCAAAAGAAATCACCGTTAGAAATAGATTGCTAAAGAGATATTGCACCGGTTGAATTAAATGGCTTGAATAAGATGATAATCCTCAAAAAAATAGCTTGAACGGATTAAGAATGGAATTATGAATCTTGAGCACTCCGGATATGAATAGCAAGTGGAGAATGAATAATTGGTGCACCGGAATAAGAAAGCATTGTGAAAAGAGGAAAAGGATAAGATCAACACCAAAATCTTGAATTACATCCACCGGCAGAATTAGAGAACAAAAGAATGGTGAACTAGAAGCTCTTGAGCATCTTCACGATAAGTCACAGGATAAGAACATTAAAGGAAAAGAATGAAGGAATATCACATGAATAAAAATGGATACTTGATTTGAGAATTTCTGGCTCCAAGAAGAAGAAGGGTGGGAGGGTGGGGAAAAACAAAACGACTTGGGATGAATGAAACAGACAAATCGTCGGATTTCTCAACGACGTCCGTATGGAATAACTTGAAGAGAGGGCACACCGGTTGAAAAGGATTACATGAATATCTCGATGATCAAGAAGGACTAGCACTCCCATAGAAATATGCGAACACCGATTAGGAAAGGTATGGAATCAACATTTGACATCGAAGCAACTCGAATACCAGAATCAAATCAAAACAACGGATAGATATTGAACGAATGAATTCCGCAGGTACATCAACTAGACGAGAAGCCACTTGGAGAACAAAAGGTAAAATAAAAAGGAACAAGGATCAGATAGAACAAATACAAGATAGAAGCTTCGTTCGACATCTTCGTGCTGAAAGCTCATGGAACGTGTTACAAAAGGGTTTTGCAATCCCTGGATTAGCATAGCCAAGGACCCTTTAAGATGCAACTCCCGATCAGAACAAGTCCATAAAACCACTTCACTCAATGTAGAACCCCAAACTTCATATCATGTACTCGTTGGAAGAATGCCTAGAACTACTAGATGAACCCACCTATTAATTTCCGAAAGTTTCCAGTTATGCAATCAGGTGTTGGGGATACACGGGAAGCACCGCGCAATCAACTCTAAACCTACATCCAGGTGTATCCATCCTTCAACACATAACCAGTCTTTCTCGGAAACTATTTACCTCGGACCTTCGAAACGCATCCACTATACAAGCTATGGCAATACTCCCGAACTACCTCCCCAGTACTAGGTGATGTCGGGGTTATCTTGCCACTAACCGCATAGGAGAGTTTTCGATGTCGGCCGTCTTAAGTATTCTAGTACTGCCGCGATGGATTTGTGACGACAACACCTCGGAGCTCAACTCCCCGGGACACTGCCACAACCCCTAATGACAGGAGGCATCGAGAACAATGTTCTCGTCACAAAGACATCGAAACAATCCAAACAATACTCGCGAGATCCTAAAAAAAATTGGTGCAATATTTGAAAGTAGAAGAGGCAAGAGTAATCGTCAGGAGTCCTCACCAGAATGAAAAGAGATGAGAAGCAAAAGAAATCCTACTCTCCGATATAAATATAGGACTCAAAAATATTTTCAAGTGTGTGCCTAGGCTCAACCGTCAACGATTCGATCAATCAGTGGGGGCTTCTAGGTCGGAGAAGGCTCTGAATACCAACTTGTAATGCCCAGGATGGGACTATACCTCCTACGTGTCGAGGCACGACTTAAAGGTATAAGCCCATCCTAGAATGATCTCAAGTTTGGTATCTTTGCACGACTCATGTAAAAGAGGGATTAAATTGCAAAAGGAGATAGTTGGCTTACACTCGCCACTTCACACAATACATTACATAAACAAATCATCATATAAAACATCACAACCCGACTACGGGTAAGATCCAAGAGAAAGATACCAAAACAACATAAAGCCACAGGTCAGGATCGAATCCTAGTAGAAGAACCACTACTGATCGTCGAAACGTCACAAGCAAACGGCCACTCTCTTCATCGAGCTCCTGGTGAAGAACTTGAACCAGCTTCTGCATCAAACTCGGCTGAACCTGCATCTGGTGTTGTAGTATCTGTGAGCCACGAGGACTCAGCAATCCCATAACCATGGGTATCAAGACTAGCAAAGCTTTATGGGTAGGAAGAGGTAAGGTGGTGAGGTTGCAGCAGCGACTAAGCATAATATGGTGGCTAACTTACGAGTACCAGAATAAGACGAGAAGCTACGCAAACGGGCACAAAAGAAGTGATCGCTAAAGATCCTAACTACATACGAGTCAAACATAACCCCACCGTGTTCTCTTCTCAAAGTGAAAAGAGACAGTCACGGTTACTCACACAGTTGTGTGTTTTACTTCGGATCATCTGTCAAGTTTTCTACAACCGGACATTAACAAATTCCAATCTACCACATAACCGCGGGCACGGCTTTCGAAAGATCATAACCCTGCAGGGGTGTCCCAACTTAGCCCATCACAAGCTCTCACGATTAGCTGAAGTGATAAATATAATATCATCACTCCTTATCTTAGGGAAAATCCGAT
Organism: Secale cereale; assembly: GCA_902687465.1. Lineage (NCBI taxonomy): Eukaryota > Viridiplantae > Streptophyta > Magnoliopsida > Poales > Poaceae > Secale > Secale cereale. The sequence goes on from LR738709.1 coordinate 160,439,005, forward strand.
CAGGCTCGGCTTCCCGGTAGCACAAGTCATTTCGACAATGGTAAAACAAGTCCAGCAAGACCTCTCGGTGTGTCGACACCCTGATAGTAACCGCGTGTATCTCGTCTCAGGACACTACCGGATGGGTGATCCTACAGGTTATACCAGATACCTCGGGTTTCCCCAAGGCGGCCCCGCAGTCTCCCCGTTTGGGACCAACACCATCAGCACTGGCCCCCCCTGCTATGTAGAATTAAGAATCCTCGGGTAGCGCTAACTCCCTATGCAATTTAATTAATTAATTATGTTGTTATTATGAGCAAAATAAAAACCAATGTTGGGCCTTGCTGGAGGAGTTTTATTCAAAGTCGAACTGTCAAGGGGTCCCCATTTCACCCATCGTGTAAGGAACGCAAAATCAAGGAACATAATGCCGGTTTATCGGCGCCTAAGGTGGCATGAGTGGAACAAAACACCGAGCAAAAGGCCAAGCCTTCCACCCATGCCCAGTATATAGGTGTGTTAATAATAATTATAGATATTGTGATATATCCAACAACAAGTTCCCTCCTGGAACGAACTTCATCTTCACCTGCAACTAACAACGCTATAAGAAGGACTGAGCAAGCGAGGCTGAGCAAGCGGGTAACATAGCCAAACAGTGGTTTTGCTAGGAAGGTGTCAAGGTTAGAGGTTTCATGGCAACAAGGAGAGGCTGACATAAAAGATGGGTAGCGCGACATGTAACGATAGCATCGAGACAACTAAGCATGGCAATGGTAGTAAAGGTATCCAAGGGTATGATCATCTTGCCTGGGATTCCACAAGGGAGAAGAACGGATCCATGAAGCAGACGGAGCAACAGTTGAGCGAATCCTCACAACTCCGGAACGAAACCGAAGCTAACAAGAGAAGCAACCGGAAAGAAGGAAACAACACGGTAAACACACAAGCATAAACATGGCATACGATGCACAAACAAATATGATGCATGTCCGGTTTAATTATGCATGGCAAGGCAAGTGCACAAAAAAGTACTACAAGTTAAGTGGAGCTCAATATGCAACGAGTTGCATATTGACAAAACACCACATTAATTATTTAATTGACTCTCGATTATTAACAAGACAAGATTAATTGTTTTTAACATGGCAAGAGGTGAAGCAAAAATTAACTACACTATTAAGACATTTTAAATGAGGCCGGAAATAACAACAACATATCCGGAAAATCCCCATGAGCATGTTTAATAATTATAAAGCAACAACAATTAAACATTTTAGTGTTGTTAACATGATGCGGATGACATGATCAAGTTTATGCAAGCTTATTAAAAGGTGACAAGAATAAGATAAGAAGCATTTGTCACCGTGGTGGAACGAAAGGGTGCCACGGCAACGAACCGAAAATGATGCAACGGCAACATATCGGTGCCGGTAACTCGTTGAGAGTCCGGTGCAAAAGATGAAGGGCGGCGTGAACGAGTCAAACGAGATGAAAGGTGGGACGATCCCGTTGCCGGGTTCCCACGAGTCGGCGACGAGGCAACCGAGGAACAAGACAACGGACGAAACGGGCACGGAGCACACAAGGGAAACATTTCATACAACACGAGCAAACATCTCACGGGTCATGTCTCGGGGTTATACCTTAGGAACAAACGTTCACGGGGCGGTTCGAGAGCGTCGAGGAAGTAGTGGAAGTAGTGGTACACGTTCGTAGAGGAAGAAGTCGTTCTCGTTAGTGTAGTGGTACTCGCGGTCGTAGAGGAAGTAGTTGTACTTGTTTCATCACCGAAGGTGGTCATACACGTTCGTTCCGTAGAGGTACTTGGCGCATCGGTAGGGGTACACGGCGACGGTAGACGAACTCGTTCGTAGATGTACTTGGCGCATCCGTCTTTTCTGGGCGACGGTAGTGGTACTTGGTCGTGGAACTTGTCGGGTCGCCGTGTAGAGGTACTTGCTGTCCCGTGGGTACTTGTGAAAAAAAAACAACAACAAAAGAGTACATGGCGGTCTCGGTACTTGGACAGCAGCAGCAGCAAAACAACCACGGCACGGAGGATCCGGGCCGAAGGGTGCAGTGGCTCGGCGCGCACTGGTCGGAGGGAGGCAGGGGCCTCGGCGCTGTTGCGGAGGAGGGCCAGAGGCGAGGAGGCGGGGGCCTCTGGCCAGAGGGAAGGCCACGGCGTGCTGGAGTTCGGAGACGTGGCATGGAGGCTTCAGTGCTCGTCTCCCTTTCGGTCGAGGGCGAGGCAGGAGGGGAAGGGCGCTCGGGGCGCTGCCGCTGCTCCTGGCCGGCCCTGGGGCGCAGGAGGGACCGAGCGCGGCGGCTTCCGCGGCAGAGTCCGGGCGCACGGGGACGGGCGATGGAGGGCGCGTCCAGGCGCGGAATGGAGGGGCTCGGCGCTGCTGTGCCTGCTGATTTGGCGAGGGAGAGCGGCGAGGGAGGCCACGGCCAGGGAGGAAGGAGGACGGGCGCGGCCTCTGCCCGGGCGCGATGGAGGGAGGCGCTAGCGCGGAGGGAGCGAGGAGCGGTCGGGGCGAAGGGGGAGAGCGAAGGGAATCGGCCTGCCTGGAGATCGAGGCGAGAGGGGGAGTGCGAGGCGACTGCGGTCGCTAGAGAAGAGTGGCGGCGGACGAGAGGGAACGAGGGGAGATGGGGATGCGTTCGCTAGGGAGCTAGGGTTACAGAGTGCTGCGGGGAGTGGCCTTGGGCCAGAAGGCTGCGGCCTGGAGGAGGCCCAAGAGGCTGGAGGGCCGGCCCGAAGGAGGAGAGGGAGACAGCTGGGAGAAAAGGCCTAGGAGGAGAAAAACAAAAGGCTGGGCTGCCTCCGATTCTTTAAATAAATAAATAAAAGCGAAGCCGAAACAAAAAAAATAGAAGAAGAGGAAAGAAAAAGGTTAGGAGAAGAATTTAGGCAAGAGGGTATTTTCTCGGGCTCATTACAATAAGCGCGGCTCGAGAAGACAGAAAAGGCATGAACGAGAAATATAATTCAAACACATTTGAATTTAATTCAAATGGGTTTGAACTAAGACTTGATTATTGAAGTGTCCAAAAAAAATGTTCGAATTTTCGGAGGAACCTCGAAACAACGGAAAAGAAATTATTGGCAAGGTTTTGATGGAGAAACTTGAATTAAGAGGCATGGGGAAATAAAGCAAGTGTGTTATGGTGATTCCAAAGCAATGGAATAATTATTATATAGCTCCCTAAATATTGAGAGACTTTTATATGTTATAAAGAGAAGTCGCCTTCCCTCGATTTAAATGGACCGAAGGCCCACACGATTTATTTAGTTGCAAAAAATTAATGAGATGATGGCATGATGATATGATGCAATGCGAAAATAAATAACACAACCACAAATGAAACACAAGGGGGAACCCTGAACATCTGGAATCTTCGGGAATCTTCTGGAATCTTCTGGGACGTCGGTCTTCGGGCATCACACCACCATTGCTATATAAAGTGCTGCGCCTACCATAGTCGCAGTCATCCGCATATGTTCCCATTCTCCTGTCCACACCACTACTGCCCACCATGGCTTCCTCGCGCTCCAGTGCTCTTTGGGACGGGCGGACGAGGGACCACAAGGAGATGGCAGGCATTGCTGCCGACTAGCTGGCCGGCAGGCAGCCGAAGGACGACGACGTACCAATGGAGAACATTGTAGTCGACGATCTGGCGCCCACCCCCTCCTCTACGCCATCTTCGCCAGTGCATTGCACCATGACCATCGGTGAGGCCTGTGCCAATATATGGACACGGTGAGGCAGAAGCATGAGGAGCAGTTCCGGGAGGTGCGGGCCGACACCGCCTACAACCACCATCTCTTCCAGGAGCACCTGCAGGCGGAGGATCAGATCGCCGCGGAGCGGGCGGAGTAGGAGGCGCTGCTCGACTCGTACCGCTGCCGCCTACAAAGAGGGCGATGAAGCGGGAGAGGCGCTATTTGGCGAGACCGAGGACGAGGCAGAGGACAATGCCGGCTCCGACGAGTCCCTGCCTCGCTGGCGTCGATGAGGCCCTGCTCCGCCGAGGCCCCACGGCGCCAACAACGAGGCAGAGGACACCGCCAGCTCCGCCGAGGCCCCACCCTGCCGGCAACGAGGGGGAGGATTTCTCCCGCTCCGCCGAAGCGCCGCCCGCCGGCAACTAGACAGAGGACATCGCCGGCTCCGTCGAGGCCCCGCCGCTGCCAACGAGGCCGCGCCACAAAGAAAATGAGGAAGAGTAGAACACGGTAGGTCGCCGCCGCTCGGGTCCAAGTAAGGCCACCGCTGCCCTAATCGCTATGACAAGCTAGGTGGGTTGACCACTAACGACGGTTAGCTTCTTGGCGGCGACGTGGAGTCCGAGAGCTATGTTGGAGAAGGACGCTGCTTCTACTTAACTGCTGGTGCAGTTGGCTGACTGGCATGTGGGCCCAACAGGCATCTGGGCCACATGTCAGTTACCCAACTGCACCTGCAGTTAAGTCACTGAAGCTTCTATTCGGCTCAGCTGGACACAGGTGGGTAGCTTCGGTTAATTAATTATACCTCCAGCGCACCCCTTTTTAGTTGAAGAATGTATGAAATGTAATGAAATCCGGCATGTTTATATGAAATCCGACCATGTATGAATGAATTTATTTCGATTAGTTCGAATTCTTGTATCACTGGCATTGGATGAACATGCAAAACAATACATACTAGCATTATTCCCAGGGTGATCACCTCATTTGCAGCAGTTTCACATGTACTCCCTCCGGTCCTTTCTAGTCTGCATACAAGTTTTGTCTGCAGTCAAAGTATCTCTACTTTGACCAATCTTATAGAAAAAATAATGCACTTTCACAACGTGCAAAGTAAAAAGGAACAGAAGGAGTACAAAGAGTTTGGGCAGCTTTTTAGCGTTCCTGTACATTGCAATCAAACACACAGGCCTGGCAATTCATAGAGAACATTCAAAACAATCGATGATTATGTATCTCAGCGATTCACATGTCAGAGCCAATATTTACTTCACAACTAAAGAATAAAGAAAAAATGGATCGACATTGCTGACAGCAAAGGGCGTCCCATTCGAAAATATCAAACGCATGTCTTCTTGCTAAAATCAATGAGCAAAATTTGACAAGGTTTTCCCATTCCAAAATATCAAATGCCTACAATTGTGGAATGGGCAGGGTTTGCCATCTGTTCGGACATTGACATGGCACCTCGTGCTAAATAAACCAGCTGACCAGCTGTTCTTTTTGTGCAGTTCCACCAAAATCAACCAAATTCGCGCGTAGCTTGTATGATTTCGCCCTTATATATTGCAACACCTTGAACTTATGGGCACCTCCTTTCTAGTGGTCGAAATGAATCTTTCTATGTATTCATGAACATTTTGTGCAGTTCCCATTGAAATCAAGCTGAGCACCCCTGTTTGCACAAATACAAAAAAGTGATTAGTATAAAGCAAACTGTATTATGAATTGACAGTTTAAACAGGCACCTACATGGTCCATGTAGAGCATACTTTTAGAAAAATGGAACTCACCGGAAAGAATCCTAGAACAACATTGTACTCGCGCATCACAACAAGAAAATGGAGATTTGTCAGTCCTTCTGAGCTGAAGTTAGTTTGGTCT
>LR738709.1:160444709-160462409 GCA_902687465.1 Secale cereale
GGGGGGGGGGTAATGTAACCATCCTTCAATTGCTCCTTCTGATGAGAAGATAGACATGGCTTCTTCATCCTGGCATAATCGGAACTAGTCACTTCACGAACTCCATATTCTTCTTCATGCCTTGTTCGTTTAATCCTCCACCCAAGGGGATTGGAGAGGATTTTGGCTTGTAGGGGATCTAATCCCCCTCAAACCCTGCCATTCCCCTTCAAAAACCACCTCAACCGAACAAGGCCTCAGAGGAGGATGATCATGTTGTGCAAAGACAAGAGGATAATTAAATGCTAGCATCCCTATTTGCTTGAAAAAAAAGGAAAGGAAATATTTCAAACAGCACAGATGAAGCACTTCTCAAGGACAATACCACTTTTTGATGAAAGTATCTAAACAGTAGCACAACACCAATAGAGATGACAAAGCTCAATCATATGGATGAAATCAGTGGGCGAGTACCAACCTTTGTTAGGAGGCTTATTGTGTAGAGCATACAGATGAAGCACTTCTCCGGAACCATATGTTGCTATCTACTGTGGTGGCCATGCTTACTATATACTCCTCGATTAGATTAATGTTTCCAACATCTTCTTGTGCAGTTCCACTAAAATATATGGTATCTTCAAAGAAGATCCCTGTTTGCACAAGTAGAGATAATTACGTATTACATTAAGAGTGGCGTAAAATTAGTGGCAAAACAATTTCTCGTTCCAGCCATAGCAATAAATTAAGATACAAAACTATATCATTACTTGTGTCATCACAGTTCCAGTGCTTATTTACAGCACCAGGAGTTGATTTTTGTTTTTCTTCCGCTCGTTCTTCCCCTTCATCACTTGGTTCAATAACAGACAAGCTTCGCCTTCAATGTGAAAGAAGGCTTCTACTGACCTCTAATGACACGGAATTCAAACAACTCACAAGAAGAAGATCTGAACCAAATTTGCCAACACGGATAGGAAGTAAGATCTCCTCTTGTGCAGTTCCACTGTGATCAAGCAATCAAGCAACATTGTCGGTGTGACATTTTGGTTGAACTGCACAAAACACTCTTAAAACAAAAGTGTTTTGTGCAGTGCAACAAAAGGTCACAATGGCAACAAGGTGAAGTAGATAACCATGTTTACACAGAGGTGTAAAGGAAACAACTAGTGGTCAATAACGGTGGATGACACAGAATCCAACAAAAAGAAGCATCTACCTTATCTAAATGGAAAAGAAAGCAAGACAGTAGCATTTCTCAAACAGTGACATTGATTAATATTAATAGAGAGATTATATTAACAATAAAATTCGTTAAACATGTAATTTGCTTTTAACTCTAGCATTGCATCAATTTTCCTGCGGCATTATTAGAGGGTGTTTGTTTAGAGGGACATTTTGGTGGAGGGACTAAAAAAACTCCGTGTTATTCCCATCTAAACCAAATAGGAGGGACTTTTAGGGACTAAAAGTGGGCATTTGGGACTAAAGAAAGAAGACCCAGAGGGAGAGTCTTTTTGGGACTTTTTCCAACAGTTGCCCCTGCCATGCATGGCACCTTGTCTCTGTTAGTTCATTACTAGGGGTAACATGGTCTTTTAGCATGTCATTTAATAACCTCTAGTCCATGTTTAGTCCCTGGAACCAAGCAAGTAGGGACTAGGGAGTTTTTAACCAAACAGGGCCTTAGATTAACAACAACTAAAGAGTTGCACGGGACAATGGACGCACCAGCACCATGTGCATCTACCAATGTATTGGGGTGATGCACAGTCTGTTGCAAAAAAGAACAAACAACCAAGGAGCATATTTGTGTTGGTCCCAGTTTTGTTATCTTTAGACACCTTTCCCTATGTGAGCGCAGCAAATCTAGTCCTGCTCAAACTCTACAGCCTTGTCCCCAAAACAAAAGATCAGTTCGTTACAGATGTGCGTACTGCGTTTGTCATTGTTTTCCCTTTTCGACCAACGTAGGTGTTGGATAGCCAGTCTGTACTAGTACTTTCCCCACTTCCTTTCCTTTGTGAACCACGCCCTAGATTTCCCTTTGCGACCAATATAGGTGTTGGATGGCCAGTCTGTACTAGTACTTTCCCCACTTCCTTTGCTCTGTGAACCACGTCCTAGATTTATGCTATACAACTTTCCCCACAACTTTCCCCCATTCCTGTCCTCTTTGAACCACGTCTTAGATTCATGCGATACAACTTTCCCCACTACTTTCCCCATTCCTGTCCTGTTTGAACCACGTCTTAGATTCATGCGATATAACTTTCCCCACTACTTTCCCCCTTCCTTTCTTTTTCGAACCACGTCCTAGATTCATGCTATACAACTTTTCCCACTACTTTCCCCCATTCATTTCCTCTTTGAACCACGTCCTAGATTCATGGTATACAACTTTTCCCACTACTTTCCTGTTTGATCCAACACCTAGATTCGAGTACAGAAGCGGAAAAGGCCCACATGCAACTAGAGCAATGCATGTGGAATAAGTAAATTATACCTTAAGGTTCTTGGGGTGTGGTTCGGTGGGCGACCGGAGGCCGTTCGACCAACACTTTGTACGGCGGAGAAGAAGAAGGGGTCGGAGGCCCTCCTGCGCCGCCGCTGGGTGAAAGTGAACAGCTGCGCCGGTAGTGGATTCCCTCCCTCGCCAATGGTGACAGCGTTAAGCCTCCTTCCCTTCCCGGCGGACGGATTCTGCCGGCACTTTGACCAGCAGTGAGGGGAGAGAGAGAGGCCAACGAAGTCTTGTTTAGATCTGGAGACGGTGAGAGAGTGTGAAGAGAGCAACTACAAGCAGACTAGCAGTGAGGGAAGAGAGAGAGAGGCCAACGAAGTCTTATTTAGATCTGGAGAGCGTGAGAGAGTGTGAAGAGAACAACTACAAGCGCTGAGGCTGCAACATGTATATATATACTGGAGAGAGTGTGAAGAGTGCAAACCCTAGAAAACAAGCGTTGAGGCTGCAGCTTATACGTGATGAGGTGATTATACGGTCACTACGAGATCGTATAGCTCCGTATCCATCCATTTTGACCAGTCAAAGAATCCGCTTGGCACGAATTATGCTCAAGTGTAGCTATCGAACCCGAGACCTCAAGTCTGATGAGCGAACAGGCTAACCAGCTACACAACCCTCCCGTTATGTTCAACGAGAGGAAAATAACCTTTTATAAATTCCTGCATTCGTGTGACTAGCATGCCGTATTTTTTTGTGTGTGGGAGTCATTGGGATTTAAATCATAATTGTGTCATGTGGCTTTGGTGGTAAGACTATCCACAGTGGTGCAAAAATAATGCAGCCTTAGTCACCTTACCTCTCTCCACGTAGTACGTTGGGTCCCACCAGTCAGAGGGTGAAACAAACAAATTAATAGCGCCAGCGGTGTATCTTACCTCGCACATCTCGCTACTGCTCGGGAACACTGTCCAATTGATCCCTCTGTTCACTCACGTACTATTTTAAGTGAATCCTTATTATAACATGCACACAATTTTGGGCACTTGTATTTGACCTAAGTCAGTGTGCCACAATATCTCGTATGACTCCCTCCGTCTAGGTGTAATAAGTCACGTTAGAAGGTGCGGCGGGACCAAGGTGCAAGCAGACTGGAGGAGAAAGAGAAACTTGACCGGTCATTCCTCCAATCAAAGCCCTGATTTCTGTCTCTAAACGCAACAATTGATCCAAACAACTAAGGGCCTCTTTGATTCGTAGGATTTCCAAAACGCAGGAATAGGAAAAACGTGGGATTGGGGTGGCATGTCATCTTGAATTCTACATGATTCTATGAGTGTTTGATCGTGCACAGATAAAAATGTAGGATTCTTTCAAATAGGTTAGTGCGGATTGAAAATTTCCTATGAAATCTAGTGCAAATGAATCCTATGGAAAAGTTCCTATGGTTTAGAATCCTATGAATCAAACAACCCAGATAAGAAAAAATCCTAGGAATTGAATCCTTCAAAATTCCTTTGAGAATCCTTGGAATCAAAGAAGCCTTAAGAGATGCCGTTTTAGCTATCATGCACGGCCACGTATTAACTCGCATGCAAGCCGACTTTGATTTCTTGACTGATTAACGCGTAGTTGCGCTCCATGCATTGGGTTTATGGGGGAGATGACAAGGCAGAGTAGGGAGCGTTTGGTTACATTGCTTAGGCTGGTCATAGTTTGTACGTACTCCATTTGTATCTCACTTCCCGTGGCTTCGCACTTGCACGATTTTCCTATTCTATGAACCTGTGTGTGCGTGTGCCTGTGTGTGTTTAGCAGCATGTGTGTGTTAGAGAGAGCGACAAATCGACCTACTCCTACATAGAAATGGTGTGTAGTGTATGATTTTAGCCGCGAGAATCAGTGCATCCTCTCGTTTCCGGGTGTCCGGTAGGGACAGGTGGACAACTGCCACGCCCGCTCCTTACCAGCCTGGCCCACCCAAAGCCCCTCCATCGCCCGCGCACGCTTCCGGCCCGAAACAGCCAGCGCCGCTCCAAAGAATCGATGCCGCATTCATGCCCGGGCAGAGCAGACGCGACCTCTCACTGGCGCCTGCGTTGAAGGGAGAAGAGGATTCAAGAGTGATGGTTCCTTTATCCGTCCAACTTATTGCTGGGTCTATGTGATTTGACAGCTCATTGGTCATTATTACTGAGGTGGTAGGACTGCTGGATGTCCCACGCTTTCGGCGAAAGGAGGTACTACTAGATTACAATTTTCTCCATTCTTACGGCGGAGGGGTGCAAGACCAGTGAAAACACACTGGCTCAGTGATTACATGGCCCACCTCACACTATCACCATATTTTCTGGACACCGTGCGACACCTAACTCTTTACATAGTACAATCGCAAAAAAAAAACTCTTTACATAGTATTCCCTCTGTTCCTAAATATAAGTATTTGTAGAGATTCCACTAGGTGGACTACATACGGAACAAAATGAATGAATCTGCACTTAAAATGCATCTATATACATCCCTATGTGGTTCATGGTGAAATCTCTACAAAGACCTATATTTAGGAACGGAGGAAGTACTTGTATAGTACGTACTGTAATTTATTAGCGAGATAGTACAATGCTATCAAGCTTCCAGCTTCTGTTACATGTATCTTGCGTCCAAGGTTGGCCGTTGCAACATTTCATCAAATACAAAGGAGACTAACATGCATGCTATTGCATCTCAATGATTGATTCAAAACAGCCTGAGAAATATATTTTGATTGAAAAGTACTCCCTCCGTTCCTAAATATTTGTCTTTCTAGAGATTTCAATAAGTGACTACATACGAAGCAAAATGAGTGAATCCACACTTCAAAATATGTCTATATAATCTGTATGTGATAGTCTATTCGAAATCTCTAAAAAGTCAAATATTTAGGAACGGAGGGAGTAATATATTAGGAGTATATCAAAACAGGAGTGATTTCTTTCAAGTTTGTGAACAAGTACTACTATTCTACTACTTTGGATCCGTCGCAACGCACGGGCACATTGCTAGTAAAAGGAAAAGGCATGCCGCGTTCGTGTCGCACCCCCCCCCACATACACACGCCCGGGAATCGGGAGTACTCCACGGCCTGTCCGGTACGACACATAGCTTAGGGAAGGCGTGTTGACTAACATTTTCACTTTCATGTGGGACCGCCGTTGAGCAAACCGACTATTGGCAAGCCGCACCCCTCCTGCTGCTGGGTTGGAAAACAGAAACGAGGGGAAGATCTAGCTGTAGCATGGAAGCCAAGAAATTTGGTGTCAGATGGGGCTCGTTGATAGAGTAGGACCATTCCGTACTACTCTACTCCTACTGGTACCGCTATACAACTAGTACTACCACTATACAACTAGTAGGTACGTGCAGGGCACAACATCGTAGGAACAAAAAACAGGAAGATCTTGTTTTGGGTGATTTATCTTTTTTTTCTGTCAACGTAGTATGAATAATATGATGTGGGGGGCACCCATGAAGCTTTGTGGCTTGGTTGCATGGCTACGAAAGGTTAGAGAAAATTTAATAGAAAATTTGTTTAGAGTGCACTCCACTAAACAGATATACTTTGGATCCATTGCAACGGGCCGGCACATCTATATCTATACCCCCTATATAGTGTGTGAATAACTTTGAAAGTTGGTCGTTGGATGAATCCAATCCGACGGTACAAAGATGGCAAATCCGAGCACTACTGGCCATTGGATATCATCTATATTCCACCAGATTCTGCCACATGTAGAATCTAGAAGACTCCACATGTAGAATCATAATGCACCAACCACCAGAATCTCATGTGTGCAATGCACGTGTAACTTACTAGTAGTTGGTAGTAGTAAGAAACAAATTCCAGGTTTGGCACGAGCTCGTACTGCGGAGCACCACAAAGCCTGCCGCAGGAGTTACATTTCCCTCGTGGGGTCCACGGGACCGAACTTCAGTGGCTTAGTGCCCGACCTATGAGTCAATGACATGCAGACCTTAAATGTGGCTGGCCCACATGTCATTCTCATGGTGGTGGTGTGGTTCGCGACTCACTAGTTCGAGATGAACCGGCCGGTGGTGGCATGGCCGTGGCGAGGGTGCCACAGCTGGGCGTCGGGGCGTTACGAGGCATAGATGGCCACACCGGCGGGTACTACCTGTAGTACGTAAGTACTCCAGCTGAGGATTGATGCCCGGGACGAAATGTGTCACAGCCGCTGGTTGAAAATTCGATGGTGCGGGACATGTGATGTCATGGGTTCGTGCGGCGTCGTGGGAATCGCGTGTGGCTGTGCTAGAAACTTGATGCTCGCCGCATTTAAGGTGGCCCACACGTCATGCACACAAAGGCAGAAGGGCGGTGCTGCTGAGAGGGGTGAGGCGCACGTCGGGGGACGTGGTGCCGTGGGTTGGAGCGGCGTCGTGGGAATCGCGAGTGGCAGTGGATGAAACGCGATGGTCGCCGTACTTGAACTTCGATGGACAAGCTGTCGTGTCTACGAACACATGCATTGCATACCGATCACTGGAAGGAGTAGTAGAGAAAGCTAGGCAGATAAATAGTTCCTTATAGTCAAGCGGACCCACGCTACTACTTGTTCCAAAGGACATGCACACCATCGAAATAGTCCTTCTATATCAATATACATAGAGTGGGAATATATTTTTCACAAGAGAGGAAATAGTTCATCCATCCATAATGCCCTCCTGCTGGTGCAGCATCTTCTTCTTCTTCTTCTTCTTCTCATTTTCTGTGGGAGACGGCTTCGCAACGAGCTCTCCGGACCTTGTAGATATCTCAAAACTCACACGGGCATCGAGGGCAGCATATTTTATCTGCTCGTACGTCAAGGGATAATTCTCCCATCCAGACGACCTTAATGCCAGTGTCTCGTCACCCTTCTGAAGATTTGTTCCTAGCAAAAAAATTGGTACGTCGAATAGGGATGGTGTCGGTTTATCACAATCTTCTACAGGAATTTGTATTCTGGTTTGTAGGTCAGTGATGCTATTCAAATCAAGGTTGTACGGCTCCTACTTCTGTTTGTCCCTTGCGATGGGCGCCCCACAGAAGTATATGTCCTCCCGAGACAAGAAATTATGAAGCTCACCTGGTATGGAGGGCGCGTGTATGATGTGGTACACCAAAACATCATCTTCAAGGCACAGCTGAAGGACGGCAACACGTTGGATCTTCCTAGTGGCACGCTCCGTGTACTCTGCGTCGAGACCGATGATATTCATCTCCACCTTTGGGTGGGAGTTGGATACGTTGTTGATCCACTTCCGAAAAACCCTTGGGTGGTCGGTGACTGTGGCAACTATGCTCAACGAGCCTTCGACAAGGACATGTTGGATGCTAAAAACCTGCATCTCGATCTCTTTCGCCATTTGGAACCACTGGACCGGAGGGCTATGGTTTGGAGAATTAGGATTAGATGGCTAGTCTAACTGAAGAAGATGATTATTTATAGGAGCTTCGGAATTACTCCAGGAGGATGTGAAGAGGTTAAACAATGTGAATGCAGTGTGGTTTGGATGCAAATGAAGATCAAGGAGTAGTGAAGAAGCCGAGGAAAATCGGTTCCCGATGGAGAAGTAAATGGTAGAAGTGGCTTGCAGGCAGTTGATTAGACGGCTAGGTAGACTAAACGAAAAAGCTACGTGGGTTGGCTGAGGAGTGGGGCCTGTCCCTGTACGTGCCCATCCTTCCAGCGCTACATCTGCCACTGGCTAGTTGAGGTCACTCTTTCGAATCATCGTGGCGAAACATTTTATTTTTCCTTTTTATTTCTGCACCCCTCCTGACAGGTGGGACCTATGCAAACGAGAATTTTGTTCTGCTCGCAATATGGATGATACCTGGAGAATGAAGTGAACCCAGAGGCATGCTAGCACGGGATTAGTACTTATGTTCCTACTACTCCTACTAGTAGTAGTAGACAACTGTGGTACACTTGATGGTCAAAATACTATTATTCATCCGGTCCTCACGGTGAAGTGACAAGACCCTGCGTCCGAGGTGACACCAGTCCAGGCGGCGTGTCCGGGTTACCAAAGTCAGCCTCACCTTGTGCATTGTGCAGTCACTGTCACCGCCGCTGTATAGCATGCCTCGCCTCGTCTCCCTCTCCCCTAACACCACTACATCTCCATCTCCATCTCGCCGGAGATCCTGAGGTCACTCTTCATTATCTCACTGTGCCCCCGCATACCCTCGCCTCGCTCGCCTCCCCCAATACCACTATTCCCTCGCTAGTCGCTCTAGCACCAACAGCCTTCTCCCCCATAAATCAAGCCCCCCAAAACCCCACCTTCCAAACTCCACCATGGCCGAACGCGAACTGCGCAGGATCCATATGAGCCGCGATTGGAGCAATCTCCCCATTGACATCCTCGACCTCTGTTGTTCGTGTATGGATATGTTGAGCGCCCTGCGGCTGGCTGCATGCTCAAGGGGCATGCACACGGCCATCATCAAAGCAAGGCCAAAGCTTTTCAAGTCACCCTTCTTGTTGCTACCTGGTCTTGCGAGATTGGCTCACCATGATACGGAGGCGTACGTGATGCCCCTCGACTTCAATCCGATCTCCATTAACCGAAACTTCTTTGCAGGTATGTAGTGGGTCGCCATACATCATTTCCCTCGACTTCGATCCGATCACCATCGCCCGAAACTTCTTGGTAGGTATGTACTGGGTCGGCATGAACTCCCACTAGATGGCTGTCTTCAGAGAAGACGGTAATAAGTTGGTGCTCGTGAACTTCCAGACCTCCCATGAGATTATCCTTCCTCCGTTGGATTATATAGAGTTTTACCATCACGGTCCTAGTCATCTAGATTACCACGTCAGTTGGATGAACCTTGTTTTGCAGAAGATTGTAATCTGCCAAGTGCCCACACAACATGCGAATTACGCAGACTTCAAGCCAGTTGCCTTGTTCGACCACGGACTCGCCTATCTTTACGCCGGTGCCTTCTTTAGCTGGAGACAACTCAGCTCGCAGTGGATCATCGTCAAAGCTGATACACACTTCTGTGATGCTATTGAACACAATGGCATCATCTACGTGATCGACAAAGCAGATGACACAACGTATTGCTGGGACGGCACATGTAAGTTGTTTCCGTCTCATGTTAATGATGACGCCATGACACTGTTTGAACTTTTTGTGATGATTGACATATCCCTGTTTGAGCAGAATTTGAGTAGAACTATGGCAATGTATTAGAGACGCCATAAATCAGCTATATTTGGAATGAGTTAATTCATGCGATTGTGATCATGTCATTACAGCCAATTTGTACCCCTAAATAATCAAACGGTTTGGAATATATGGATATTCTCCTTATTTTATAGTAAACTATATACTACTACTAAATATGAGTGTTTATCAATGGCCATGTTAGTTTCCTCATTTTCATGATGTAGAAACATGCGCCACACTGTTGGTTTCATCTAACCATACATTAGGGAAGTAAATGTGCATATGGAGAACTCTATATTTGGAAGTAGTGAAATCCTGTAATGCTTACCATGTGTATATACCTATATTCGCCCTTCAGCAATCAATGGCTAGAATAATATCGTCACAAAAAATTTGCCCACAGAACACGAGTATATAACAATGCATGGTGTGTTAGTTACCTTGAAGAATTTGTTTGTGAGGACAAAACATGATTCCATAACGTGAATGACATGGTAGTTTCCTGTGAAGAATCAATTGCGAGATAACATGAGTATAACCATGCATGGCACTTCTATATTTTCGAACCCAGAATAATTTCCCTGTATTTTCCTCCCAGTTCCAACAGGGACATATCAATGTGGTTTCTTGCATTATCCTACTCATACTCCGAACAGTGTTGATCTTACATTAACAATGCCTGTCCTTTTTGATATGATGCAGTGTCCCTACAGTTACTGCCCTTTGTAATCACACCACCTTTGCCAAAAACAGGGAAGCACAACTGGTTCCTCGCTCGATCGGACGACGGCAAAAGACTGATGATCATTCGGACACATGAGCCGGAAAAGTTATATTGCAAAACCCCCACTGTATACAAGCACCATGAAATATGTGACTATCTGGACAATGGTTGTTACATCTATGAGCAGGATACCAGCTTGTTGGGGCCTTTAGCATTTTTTAGTTGGAGGCGGGTAAACAGCCTTGGTTCACACTCTTTGTTTCTTGGACTCAATTATCCGATTATCCAGGAGATCACCATTGGCAAGGACCTTGATGGCAGAGAGGCTCTGTTTGCTATGGAAAATTGTGTCTACACGGCGAGCCCTGGGGGTTCGGGAGCAAACTCCCCTGATTGTCAACGATACAGCTTGCAACCAAAAGAAGGTGAGAATGACAAAGGCATCCGGATTAACTTTGATCCTTGGATGTCTCAACTACGACATGCAATGATGTGGTTCAAGCCTTCAGGTTGATAGGTAATTGGGTTGTTGCGTTGAAAGTGTGGAGTACTCGTGTCTCCGGATCATTGGTCGCTGAAGTGGGGCCGCAAATTATGATGGTGTTGGATCATCTCTTTGAATGACTTTGTTGCCTTTGCTGCTTGTTCTGGATGGGTAGTTCTTTCTTTTGTTATGCATATTCCTTTTCATTCGGTCATCCTCGTCTATGTGATGGGCCTCGAACCCCTCGTTGGTTACCCCAAGTGGAAGGTGTAAGATGCAGTATGTAGAAGTGTTTTCCCTTAGCAAAGATGCCAAGGATCGAATCCCAGAGACTCCTAGGTTCAACAAGTAGGTGTCAACTGCTAACGGCGCAAATTAGCAATCAACATGGACCTGCACACATATACAAATAACTTTGCTCCCAACGAGTACATAGAGGTTGTCAATCCCTCCGGCCTTGTAGTTCACAAAGGGTTAAAAGCAGATGATAGTAGTGATAGATAGTGTTTTGCAATAGTAAGTAAATAGCGAAAAGTAAATAGCGGGTGTGATCAATGATGGTAATATGGACCGGAGTCTCATGATGTTCACTAGTGATGTCTCTCTCCCAAAATACGATCAAACAGCTATGTGAGGTAAACCAATTACAGCTGGGCAATTGACAGGACCACGAACGCAAACCAATGCTGATTACATTGCAGAAAGGTTGAGGTTCAAAGCATGGGCGGTACGCCAAAATAAGTAGACCGAAATCCATCAATATCTACTACTAATCATCCACCTTGAGATATCTATCCAGAACATCTCGCTGGTATTAAGTTGCGAGTCCCACCCATAGTGTAAACTCAATGCAACAGACAACTGCATTCAAAGAACTTTGCGTAAAGTAAACAATCCTTGCACCCGCGGGCACAAGCACCGTTGTTTTCCCCCTTGTGGCAACAGCACATCCACTAGACTCATGTTTCTATCACTCAAGCTAGTCATCGCGGGGCATGAATCCACAATCGAGCATAACGTTCCCTCTTGGAGTCACTACGTATTACTTGGCCAAAGCAATAAATAACAACGGAGAACATGCAAGAATTACTTATGAACATAAATATAAAATAGGTAGATCAAATATATTACTCAAGATCAATCTGAACATAATCCCATAATCCATCGGATCCCAGCAAACTCAACATAGCAACAGCATAAGGACTACATATGTGCCTCGATCATGTAGGGCAGCTCACGAGGACTAATTAGTGAAGCACAAGAACGGGAGGAGAACATCACATAGTTACTGGTCATGGACTCATGGTCCAAGGGATACTACTCACGAGTCATCCGGGAGGCTTCCATGGTGGTGGAGAAGCTCCCGGTGGTGATCCTCCCCTCCGGCAGGGTGCCGGGAAGAGTTCTCCTGGTGCTCCCGATCTTGGAAGCGGCGGCGACGGCGGAACAGAGATGGGATCGCGAAAAGAGTTCCTGTTCTGAGGGTTTCGGAGGACGCTTTAAATATATGCCAAAGGGGAGCATCGGGGAAGCTTCGGGGGGCCCAGGCGCCCCCCCGGCGTGGCCCAGGGGGGGGGCGCCGCCAGGGCGCCTGGAGCCCTGGTGGCCCCCCCGGCTGCCCTTCGGACGCAGGGTTGTTTCCAAAACGCTGATTTTTTATATAATTTTTCTGGATTTTTCTGGGCAGTTCTCGTAACGTGAAAACCTGAAATACAAAAATAGCCGAAAACAGAAACTGGCACTGGGGTGCACTGGATTAGTAAGTTAGTCCAAATATGATCAAAAGTGTATGGAAGTGTATGAGTATCATAGCAATATCACCCAAAAGTGGCATGGAGCAAGCAGAAATTATAGATACGTTTTGGACGTATCAACATCCCCAAGCTTAATTCCTGCTCGTCCTCGAGTAGGTAAATGATAACAAGAATAATTTCTGTGGTGACATGCTATTAACCATATAGGACTTATTCATAGTCATATGACAAAAGCTTACTGAGACAATGATTCTATAGTAATTAAGTTGCCTCAAGAGAAAATCACAAATGACTGAAAGATTTACAACATGACATTGAAGCATCAAATAGATTTGCAATGAACATGATGTGCAAATATGATAAAGTGATATCTAGCTTGCCCCCTCTAGTGAAGCAAAACATAAATGCAGGGGCACCTTCAAGGTTTAAGTGATGACTAGATACAATGATTTCAAAATAAACGATATCACAATCATGCAAAAGACAATGCTACTTTGGGACAATGCACATTACACTCAGAATGACAATCATGCTCTCAGTAGTTGGTACTTTTTAAAAGAAGGTGGAGACTCAACATAAAAGTAAAAGAATGGTTATGTGCTAGAGCTTTTTATTTTGAAAACATGGAAGCAATTTTGTCAACGGTAGTAGTACTTCATATGTGTCATGTATAAAACCTCCTATAAGTTGCAAGCCTCATGCATCGAATACCAATAGTGCTCGCACCTTGTCCTAATTAGCTCGGATTTCCATGGGTTATCATTGCATTACATATGTTTCAACCAAGTGTCACAAAGGGGTACCTCTATGCCACCTGTACAAAGGTCCAAGGAGATAAATCGCATTTGATTTCTCGTTTTTGATAGATCTCAACTTGAGGACATCCATACCGGGACAACATAGAAAATAGATGATGGACTACTCTTAAATGCATAAGCATATTCTCATAAGAGATTGAGGATTAAGTCCAAGCTAAAACTTCCACCATGATGCATGGCTTTGGTTGGCGGCCCAATGTTCTTCTCTAACAATATGCATATTCATTCAACCCACGGCAAATCACCCTTACTTCAGACAAGACGAACATGCATAGCAACTCACATGATTTTCAACAAAAGTGTGACAGTTGATGGCGTCCCCAGAAACATGGTTACCGCTCCGCAAGCAACTTATAAGAAATAAGATACATAGGCAACATATTCTTTACCACAATAGTTTTTAAGCTACTTTCCCATGAGCTATGTATTGCGAGGTTAGTCTGCTTAGTACAGGTGGAGGTTAGCAAAAGACTGGGAGCGACCAACTAAGAGAGCAATGACGGTCATAATCATGCAGAGCGACAAAGCAATATTGAATCAGGCATGGTAGTTATATCGCTACTCAGAAATAAAAGATCATCAAGGCTTGACAGACTTTCTTTACAGTCTTAAATATGCGTGAGCATACGCCAAGTCAATCAAAATAAATTCTTGAAGGAAGATATTACTAAACCATACCACATCATAGGCAAACAAATCATGTTGGTATTCCAATAACACATTGGGAATCCCCCAGCTATTTGAGACTAACCATAAGAAAACCTGAACTACTAAGCACCATTATGCACGTAGCATCTTTATCATAGACATATTAACCAATGCAATGGAAGCAAACTCTCTTAATAAGGTGAGCATGATAATTAAAGAGAGTTCAAGCAACCAACTAAACAAAAGCTCTTTGAAAAGATAAGCATGAATACTAAGAGCAGAGCACGATAGTAGCTATTAAAAGACAAAGAACACACACAGCAAGGATAGACATGCAAATTCTATGTTATGTTCTAGGTAGAAGTGGAGCGTGTTTCTCTCCCATATAAAGGAATGCTGAGTTCCGACTCGTTATGAAAAACTAAAAAGAAAACTAAAAGCAAGACGCTCCAAGCATAGCACATAACACATGAAGTGATAAAAATATAGCGAAACGAAAGACAAACTGATAGTGTTGATGGAGAAGGGGATGCACGGGGGCATCCCCAAGCTTAGACGCTTGAGTCTCCTTGAATATTTCTTGGGGGTGCACGGGGGCATCCCCAAGCTTGAGCGCTTGACACTCCTGAATCTTTTTATCATCTTCCCTCGCACACTTGAAAACTCCCTTCATACATAACTCATTGTAATCTGATTAGCGAGGTTAGTACCCTTAATAAAATAATTATACCTTGCTGGAAATAAAGATATTCTTGAAGTTCTACTGTTTCTCAAGATTGCCAAAAGGTTTTTGCAAAGAAAAAGCAAGCTCTTGATTTGCAAAATGAAGGAAAGGCAAAACAGGACAGAATCTGTGAAAAACAGAACAGCAGGTAGTAATTGATCTGTTCGGGATACTTCTGCCACTCAAATCAAAAAACTCAGAACAGACGCACGAAACACAATTATATAGAGAACTCTGTCGAAAATATTCAGACCAAAAAGATGATCTGGTGATTTTATACGAATTTTTCTATCCAAGGACAGAATCTGTTTTCTGGACAGCACCTCACAACTTTTGAACTTTCTAGCCATCAGAGGCTATACTTGGCACAAATATGAAAAGCAAAGGTACAATGATGATGCTACAGCAGTAAACAACATAAAGACACAACAAAAGCAAAAAATTTATTCATGTGGGCTGCCTCCCAAAAGCGCTTTCTTTTATGCCTTTAAGCTAGGCATAATGCATAGATCAAGTTGTATCAATTGAACCATCATCAAGATCATCAAAAAGCTCTTCAATAATACAACTAGTTTTAAGAGGACTCTCAAATAAAGGCCTCATAGAGATAGTCCTAGGTAGAAGACCAAAAGGATAAAAGTCAAGGGAAGATTCATTTATAAATTTATCAAATACAGGTGTTTCTTTCAAGGTCTTAACAGTTTCAACCCCTTTGGCAATAGGTAGATTACTTTTAGAACGGGGAGCCTTTGGAACGTGAACGAACTTAGGCTCCCTCTTTGCCGGAGTTTCTACCTTTTTGGTTTTGATTGAGGAGAAGGTGGTTCCTAGAGTGTCAAAGATATCCTCAATCTTGTCTATCCTAGAAGAGTCCAAGTCATGAAATTTGACGGTCTCCAAAATTTTAAAAAAATTATGCATGGAGCTATCAAGTCTATTCAAATTCCCTTGGATCTTGCGATCCAACTCATTTATCTTATTAATGCTTGGCATCTCTAGCTCTATCTTTTCAAGTTCTTTCATAATGTGAGCTAGGGTGATGTCCTCTCGAATGCTAACAACAGGGAGATTCCCAACAAGATTTTCAATAATACTAAGAGACTCCCAAACTGGGGCCTCTAGGAAATTCCTATTGATAGTAGTATCTAGAATAAACCTATTCCAATAAGTAATTCCAAAATAAAAATTTCTAAGCAAGATAGTAGTAGGTTGCTTCTTGGTGGCTCTTTTTTGTGAATCATTAATTCTATACCAAGCATCTTTCAAACTTTCCCCACCTCTTTGTTTAAATGTGAGAACTTCTGCCTCGTCAAAGACAAAAGGACCCGACATAATGATAACTAAAGAACAAGATAACTATTTTTGTGATTTTTTTTTGATAAAAAGGTACTAAAGCAAAAAATTGAAAGGTAAACTAACAAGACTAAAAAGCAAAGGTAAAAGATAGCGTGCAACTCCCCTATCCTGAAGAGTGGAGTCCCCGGCAACGGCGCCAGAAAATACTCCTTGATGGGCCTCGAACCCCTCGTTGGTTACCCCAAGTGGAAGGTGTAAGATGCAGTATGTAGAAGTGTTTTCCCTTAGCAAAGATGCCAAGGATCGAATCCCCAGAGACTCCTAGGCTCAACAAGTAGGTGTCAACTGCTAACGACGCAAATTAGCAATAAATGTGGACCTGCACACAGATACAAATAACTTTGCTCCCAACGAGTACAGAGAGGTTGTCAATCCCTCCGGCCTTGTAGTTCACAAAGGGTTAAAAGCAGATGATAGTAGTGATAGATAGTGTTTTGCAATAGTAAGTAAATAGCGAAAAGTAAATAGAGGGTGTGATCAATAATGGTAATATGGACCGGAGTCTCATGATGTTCACTAGTGATGTCTCTCTCCCAAAAGACGATAAAACAGCTATGTGAGGTAAACCAATTACAGCTGGGCAATTGACAGGACCACGAATGCAAACCAATGTTGATTACATTGCAGAAAGGTTGAGGTTCAAAGCATGGGCGGTACGCCAAAATAAGTAGACCGAAATCCATCAATATCTACTACTAATCATCCACCTTGAGATATCTATCCAGAACATCTCGCTGGTATTAAGTTGCGAGTCCCACCCATAGTGTAAACTCAATGCAACAGACAACTGCATTAAAAGAACTTTGCGTAAAGTAAACAATCCTTGCACCCGCGGGCACAAGCACCGTTGTTTTCCCCCTTGTGGCAACAGCACATCCCCTAGACTCATGTTTCTGTCACTCAAGCTAGTCATCGAGGGGCATGAACCCACAATCGAGCATAACATTCCCTCTTGGAGTCACTACGTATTACTTGGCCAAAGCAATAAATAACAACGGAGAACATGCAAGAATTACTTATGAACATAAATATAAAAGAGGTAGATCAAATATATTACTCAAGATCAATCTGAACATAATCCCATAATCCATCGGATCCCAGCAAACTCAATATAGCAACAGCATAAGGATTACATATGTGCCTCGATCATGTAGGGCAGCTCACGAGGACTAATTAGTGAAGCACAAGAACGGGAGGAGAACATCACATAGCTACTGGTCATGGACTCATGGTCCAAGGGAGACTACTCACGAGTCATCCGGGAGGCGTCCATGGTGGTGGAGAAGCTCCCGGTGGTGATCATCCCCTCCGGCAGGGTGCCGGGAAGAGTTCTCCTTGTGCTCCCGATCTTGGAAGCGGCGGCGGCGGCGGAACAGAGATGGGATCGCGAAAAGAGTTCCTGTTCTGAGGGTTTCGGAGGATGCTTTAAATATATGCCAAAGGGGAGCATCGGGGAAGCTTCGGGGGGCCCAGGCGCCCCCCCGGCGCGGCCCAGGGGGGCGCGCCGCCAGGGCGCCTGGAGCCCTGG
>LR738709.1:160462677-160505531 GCA_902687465.1 Secale cereale
CCGGCTGCCCTTCGGACGCAGGGTTGTTTCCGAAACGCTGATTTTTTATATAATTTTTCTGGATTTTTCTGGGCAGTTCTCGTAACGTGAAAACTTGAAATACAAAAACAGCCGAAAACAGAAACTGGCACTGGGGTGCACTGGATTAGTAAGTTAGTCCAAATATGATCAAAAGTGTATGGAAGTGTATGAATATCATAGCAATATCACCCAAAAGTGGCATGGAGCAAGCAGAAATTATAGATACGTTTTGGGCGTATCACTATGTCACTCTTACTATGTAATAGTTGGCTCTGTTTAGAATGTCATTCTCGTCTGGATCACGAGAGTCTGAGCGCTGCAGATGGGTGCGTTTTGGTGGTGTAGCAAGACTTCTTATGAACTATCATGTCTTGCAGTTTATGTCAGTAGTAGTCACTAGTCAGTGTTTGAATGTTGTATATATCGTTGTTTCGAACTGTTTATTGTCTCGAACTACTGGTGGGCTAAATGAGGGCATCACCATTCTCTAGTGTTCAGAGTGTATCTCCTTTTTTCAAGTTATATAATTTGAGCTCAGTGTCTTTTCAATGATGTACACTTGTTTGGGCTAGTGAGGTGTCGTTGAATATGGGCCGAGTAGTAACGCAATGGCAAACAGGTCAATTATGACTCTCAGGCCGGGCTCTCAAAAGATCCTCAAAAAAGGCCGGGCTCTCCAAAAAAGAATGAATAAGGACTCTTAGGCCGACATGTGAGCGCCACCGGTGTTTTCCTGCGCTTGCGCGTAGAGAGCATATTGGCGCGTGTTCGAAATTCAAGCTACCTTTTTATCCCCAATCTCCCGCCCCTCCCCCACCTCTGGAATCTCGATTCCTACTCCAGTTCCCCCAAATCCCCCTCCTGTACTCCCTGTACTCATGCTCACTATCATGTCGCCGGTCAACGCGGATCTCCGAGCCGGAGATCCTGAGGTCCGTCCTGCCTTCGGTCGCTGCGTGCTGTCGCTCAACAGTGGCATGGCGGCGCTTGACGTCTAGTTTGCCGGCAAATTGCTGATGGTAATCATCAATGGCGACCGGCCTCCCATCTCGCCGGACGACCTTATCAAAGCTCTTTGCATTGCGCACGACATCCAAATAAGTGACTTGCTCGTCGAAGTCTGTCCGCCACCGGCTGATTTCTTTGTCAAGTTCCGGACAACTTTTGACTGCAGTCGTGTGTTCGAATCTTCCCGGTGTTTATTCTGCGATGGCGCGCTGGTGATCTTTCATTGGTGGCACCCAGGATGGGGCTCGGTTCCCTCTGAGCTTGAGTTTTTAACAACGCTTACCTTCCAAGGCATGCCTCGAAGTGCTTGGAACAACGAGTCCATGAATGAGCTTATCAACGACCTTGGAGGTGAGTTCGTAAGTATGTTTGTTCCTCCAGACAGCTGGGCTCTAACAGTTATGGCATGGATGAAGATGTCGTCCACCATACCAAAGGTGATTGGTGTTGAGATACCGGTCCAGGAACCGGGGCTGTACTATTCATCGCCACCAAGGCCGCTGCGGACCACTTTAGGGATGTACCTGTATCGAGTGTTCGTGCATGTCAAAGAAGTGGTCAATCCATCAATCGAAGTCCTGCCGCCGCCGCTGGTGCCAGGGTCCGTTGACGACGTCCATTACAGGAGTCAACGTCAGACTTTCCCCGTGTTGGTCGGAATGATGGATGGCACAGGGCCTACTCCATCGTGCAGCGGAGGCCACTACTTCTTTGGGAGAAGAGGCAGGGCTTGCTGCCTGGATGTGCTCTAATTTGAGGTAACAAATGAATCTTGTCAGATACTAGTTAAATCCGAGCTATGGGTGTGAAGCACTGATGTGCTAGTAAATTTGATTGTGACCTGTTCTAATTTTGTACCATAACTTTTTATAGAAAGGGCTGTACCTCAACTTAATGTGCTAGCAGAACTTATTGTGTTGTCTGTCTGTTTTCTTTGCACAACATTCAAGATATTTCCCTGTCATTGATAAAGACGATGAAACGTTATGTA
Source organism: Secale cereale (assembly GCA_902687465.1). Classification (NCBI taxonomy): domain Eukaryota; kingdom Viridiplantae; phylum Streptophyta; class Magnoliopsida; order Poales; family Poaceae; genus Secale; species Secale cereale. The sequence continues at coordinate 160,464,698 of LR738709.1, forward strand.
TGAGTTCGTTGGTTTCAGCATAGCCCTACCCGTAGTGATCCACTGCTTCCATCCTGATTGTGCCGCCTGCGTGAAATTTTTGTATGCAAGTTCAGTGTCCTATGATGTTCTGTATGATTGTGTCAACTATATAAGTTTTTTACTGAGCATCAGCAATGCATATGGCTGAAAGATTTATTTACGAGCATCGACCGATGGGTCACACACACACACACACACACACACACAAGTGGGACCCGTTGAATTATTTCTTTGCTTGTGACAACTTTTAATTAGGTTCCTTTGTAATCTACTCCCTCTGTAAAGTAATATAAGAGTGTTTAGAATACTAAAATAGTGATCTAAACACTCTTATATTAGTTTATAGAGGGAGTAACCTTTTCCTTATGTTATTAATTGAGCTCAGTGACTTCAAAAAGTTGTAAAGAAGACTTGTTTGGGCCTTTCCGGCGTTGCTGAATCTGGGCTGAGTAGCCATGTTATGTTGTACTGTACTACACATGCCTTTTTTTCAACATCAGCAATGCAACTGGGCCGACAGTTGAACACAATATCCGGGTCAACTTGTTATTCTTCACCCCGGTGGGCTGCAAACTTTCCTACGAGGTATGCATTAGGCTTAACAAGAAAATGGACTTTAAGAAACAATAAATGGGATTTAATTATAATAACTAGGCAGTAACTATAAAAAAATGCACCAAACGCGTAATTAGTTTAAAAATATATTATTTCCGGAATTTGAAAATTTTAATTTCATTACTTATTGCGCGCGCAATATTTCGTTGGATTTTAATGCAATATAACTTTATTTTGAAGTTATATTTAATCTGAATAGAAATTTCGGATAAAAATATTTCGGATCCCATAAAATGCGGGATTTTTTTAAATTCTGTTTTGAGCGGTTGGTTGAAATTATTAATCGTTGTCCTAGCTAGAAAATGGGATGTACTTTTAACAAACTGTAAATGGGATGTAGTAAATTCCATTAGAATTAAAAAATGGGATGTACATTCTTACAAATTGCAAATGGGCTATATGTTCTCTGCCACACACTTGTGGGCCTTCTAAGTTGACGCGTCCCCTAAAAAAACTAAGTTGACGCGTATGCAAGGCTTTGTCAACAACACACAGTTTTGGCACCTGTGGCCGTTGGATGTCCATCCAACGGATGTCGTGCTTCTTCTTCAATCTTTCTTGCTTCAGCCGCCCAAAAAATGATTCCTCCCCCTGACATCTGGGGCGCACCGTTTCGGAGGCTGACCTGTGGGCCTACTAATTTGACGCGTACCAAGGGCTTTCTCAACTTAGTCAATATAAACGATTCTAGCTGCAGTGACCGTACGATGTCCATCCAACAGTCGTAGTGCTTCTTCAACCTCTGGTCTTCTTGCTCCAGCCGCCCAAAGCAACGCCTGTCGTGCCGCGTGCTCCTGCCTCGCATGGTCGTCTGTGATGCTGCGGAGGCCTCACGTCCCCCAACTACTCCCACCGCTGACCAGGCCAGCCCTCTACTCACCCACACCCCCTGTTATTCCGCGGTGACGGCAGCCTCACATGGTCACACCACAGCCGAACCAATGAACCCTCGAACTCCTCTCCGCACGGAATTCCAGTGCCGCGTCTTCCCCGCCTCCGTGCCGTCCCCGGCTCCGTGTTGTCCCCTTCCTAGGCCTCGCCGTCGTCCACCGCATTGGTGCTCTCGGCGCTGCATGGTCAACGTGGTCAAGGAACGGCTTCCATCGGACGTGGACTGTACGTGGAGAGGCTGACAACTGGGTCGATGACGGCAACAAGGAAGTGCCTCCTTATTATGCGCAAAATAATTATTCCTCCACCTGACAGCGGGGACCCACCAGACGGGCCACCGTATTTCACGAAAAAAATGTTCCCCCCTGACTGCTGGGACCCACCAGCTACATCTTCGCACGCAAGGAAGTGCGTCCGGGCAAAAAAAAAACGATTCGCCCCCCTGACTGCTGGGACCCACCAACTACATCTTTGCACAAAAGGAAGTGCTTGACAGTCGGGACCCACCTGGTCGAAGCGTACGTAGCGTTGTCATTCTGGTCACGAACGTGTACGTACATGTTGGTCGATGTAGAGGCGTGCACGTAGCATGTACACGTACGTACAGCAGCCAGGGTGCAAGAAAGTAAATACGGCCACATATGTACATACGGGCGGGGTCTCGAATGCCTACTCACGCGTACGTACGGCCAGGGCTCTTGTACATGGCTGGGTCGGAACGGAGAAACGACATCGGCGTCGTGTTCATGGGGAGCCAACCGGCTGGGTCGGAACGGAATGCATCGTCGTGTTCATCGGGTGGGCTTGGACGGAACAACCAATGGAAATGACGCCCGGCGTACCGCAGAACGGAGGATACGGCCTTGTGTTCGACCAGCCACGTTCGAAATAGGATCATGTTCGTCGGGAGGGGTCTGGCGTACCGCAAAACGGAGGAAACAGACCTCCTACGATCGAAACGAGGGTCCTGTTGATCAGAAGGGGTGTGGCGTACCGCAAAACAGTGGAAACGAACTTGTGTTGGAGTGCTACGGTCGAAACGGGGGTCCTGTTGATCGGGAGGGGTGTGGCGTACCGCAAAACGGAGGAAATGGACTTGTGTTGGAGCGCTACGGTCGAAACGGGGTCCTGTTCATTGGGAGGGGTGTGGCGTACCGCAAAACAGGACTCCACGGGATACTATTCATCACCATCGTCGACCCCCTCCAGCCTCCACGGGCTACTGTTCATTCACCGTCGACCTCCTCCAGCCTCCACCTGCGACTGTTCAGCCTCCACCGCGCGCTACTCCACCGGCTACTGTTCAACCAGCCCTCTCCACGGGCTCCTGTTCAAACACCCCTCCACGGGCTACTATTCATCCAGCCCTCCACCGTCTACTGTTCATGTAGCCCTCCACGGGGTGGTCCTCTTCATGCAGCCCTCCACAGGATCCTGTTCATGCAGTCCCAACTGGCCCAGTCGAACGGGATCCTGTTCATGCAGAGGCAACACCACGGGATCATGTTCAGCCACCCCCACCGGGAACTGTTCTTCCAAACCCCCCAGCAATGCTCACTGTTCATGCTGAGGCAGCTTCGATCGGCTTCAGTTAGCAGCAGTAGCACAGGAATCGCTCGATCGGGTTCAACTAACAGCCATCGATCGATCGCTCGAGTTTAGTAACACGTAGCCTGCTGTGCAATCGCTCGGGTTCAGTTAGAGCCCAATGACTCGCTCGGGTTTAGTTAGAGCCCAACGCCTCGCACCCACGCACGTGCGTGTTTGAGAGAAACGCGCATCGCTCGGCCCCGACCACCCACCGTAACCGGGAACACCCCGATATTTTCCACGCCCTCGTTTCTACCACGGTTTTTTCCGTCATGGACGGCCCAAAGAATGTCATGCAGCTGCGACTCCGGCCCGCCTAGGACGAAAAGCCCATTTTCTGTCATGATTCTTTGTCATAGAAGTAGGACCCCACCACATCTATGATGATACCGTGTTTTGTCACAATTGTTGTCATAGAAGTGTCATAAGTATGATAGAAAAAGGTTTCGTTCGGCCCAAAATGTCACGGATGTGTCTCTTTTTTGTAGTGTTGGGCACGATCACCAGATTTGCCAACCGCTCCGGATATCGCACCTCACGGATCACGCCAGCTTCTTGCAACTTGCGACTCTCTTGTATGATGAAAGACTGCTTTTCAATAGACTGGCGCCTAGCCTTCTGCTTCATGGGGCACACGTTGGGACATGCGTTTAGGTGATGCTCAATAACTCCCCTTGGGACTCCTGCCAGTTCCTTGGGTTCCCATGCGAACACCTCCTTGTTAGCGCGCAGGAATCCGACCAGCGCCTTTTCTTGAGCCGGGGGAAGGCCGGTGCCTATGGTTAAGGTAGCCCCTGAGGTCCCATCTTCATCCACCAGCATGTGATAGCCTGGCTTATTAGGGATGAAATACTACTCATATCAATAAGGAATTCCTTCTTTTCCGGGAGCCCATCGGATAGAACTCCAAAGTTAAGCGTGCTCAGCTTGGAGTAGTTTTAGGATGGGTGACCGACCGGGAAGTTGCTCCCGGGTGCGCACGAGTGGAGGACAAAGTGCGCAGAAAAGACTAGTATTGATATGTGAGGCCAATCTAGATCCCACTAGGAGTAACGACCACTGGCGGGTGTGTCCGGGGCGTTACAAGTTTGTATCAGAGTCGACCCTCACGGTTACACGGATGTTTGCAGACAGTTTGCAGTCATGTTGTGCATGAAGTTTGTGACCCGTCGTGGCACACAGCATGGCACATGTGCTGTCCTGGAAGCACAGACGTTTGTGCCAAGAGGGAACGTTCCTATGGCCCGACGAGGACGTCGGTTCCTCTGAGTGGGGGTGTATGTGATAGCCTGGCTTATTAGGGATGATAGACTACTCATATCAATAAGGATTTCCTTCTTTTCCGGGAGCCCATCGGATAGAACTCCAAAGTTAAGCATGCTCAACTTGGAGTAGTATCAGGATGGGTGACTGACCGGGAAGTTGCTCCCGGGTGCGCACGAGTGAGGACAAAGTGCATATAAAAGACTAGTATTGATATGTGAGGCCAGTCTAGATCCCACCAGGAGTAACGACCACTGGCGGGTGTGTCCGGGGCGTTACACAGCACCTACTTCGTCTCGGCCGGGTCTTGAGAGAAAAGCTGCTTATTTTTGGCTGACGCAACCCCCACTGCCTCCGGAGCTGCTTCGGTAGCTGGGCGCGCCACCGCTGCGGCCCTGAAGGCGAGCTTGAGGGCCCCCAGGGCCTCCTTGGTATCCCCGGCCACAGTGAGGACGCCGCTGCTTCCCGGCATCTTCATGAGGTTGTAGGCTGGGTGAGTTGCCGCCATTAACTTGGCTAAGGATGGGTACCCGAGGATGGCATTGTAGGGGAGACCAATGTGCGCGATGTCAAAGTCGATAAGCTCGATGCGGTAGTTGTTGCGGGTGCTGAAGGTGGCGGGGAGCCGGATCTGCCCCATGGGGTTGGTGGTGCCGCTGACGACCCCGGAGAACGACCTGGAGGGGCGGAGCCTCTCAGGCGACACATGGAGCATGCCGAACGCCTCTGGGGAGAGCATGTTGAGTCCGGCCCCGCCATCTATGAGGGTCTTGGTTACCGCCAGATGGCAGATAGTGGGGGTGCATAGCATCGGGAGCGTGCTCGCGCCTGCGGTGACAGCTGGGTGGTCTCTGGAGTCGAAGGTGAGGTCGGCCTCAGGCGCAGCCCACCCTGGAGGGGCTCCTTGTGAGGCTCGGGTGGAGCCCATTTGACGGAAGAGCTGCTTGACGTGGCGATCTAAGGGCGGCGCCTGAGTGCCGCCGAGGAGGGCCGAGACGGCGTGGGTTGCTGGCGCTGCGAAGCGTGCGGTGAAGAAGCCGCGCAGTTCCTCCTAGGATGCCACAGATGACTCTAGCAAGCTGAGAAACCAGGTGCGCGGTACGCCGGTGAGTGCCATGGGGAGCCAGCTGGCCATGGCCTTGATGTCGCCGTCGGCCGCCAAAACGGCCTCCTCGTAGGCCTGAAGGAAGATAGCCTGATCCTCTGCTCCATCACAACGGGGTGGCAGCTCCGGCCTAAACCTGAGTGGCCACTGCACCTGGCACAAGGCGGGGGTGAAGGCTCGGTGGCCTGCTACGCCACCGTGCACGCCCACCGAGCCGGTCGGAGAAGAGGCGTCCGCCATAAGAGCCTGGCGGATGGAGAGCGGGGTGGACGGAGAGGCAATAATTCGGCGCACCCCTAGCTGGCGCACCAAAAGTCGGATTTCGAGTTACGCGAACCCTTGAGAGGTTCGAACTCTCGGGTGCGCACGAAGAACACTCCCTCCCCAGCGCGCTCACCCTACGATTCCGCGGCCTAGCTCATCCTGCTCAAAGAACAGGGGACATAGAGAATTATACTAGTTCATGCCACCTTGTGGTGTAATACCCTACTCCAGTGTGTGTGGTGGATTGCCTTTGTATGGCTGAGGATGAACTAGTACAAGGGATGAGCAGCCTCCGGAGGAGAGGCGTTCTTGGGCTCGGATGAGCTTGTGGTGTGAGTAAGGTGGAATGGATCCCCCTCTATGGTGGTGGCTAGGTCCTATTTATAGTGGCCTTGGTCCTCTTCCCAAATATCGGCGGGAAGGGATCCCACAACGGCCAAATTTGAAGGGGAACAGCTAGTACAAGTTATCCTGACAAAAGTAGTCTTCGCCTGCCAAAGGCTCTGGTGGTGACGCCGCACCAGGCTCCACGATGACCTTCGTTCTGCAACCATGACGGTCCACCTTTGCCTGATCCCTCGGGACTCTGTGCCTGCGCTTGCCCTCTTAGCACCAAAGAGGAAACTATCATTCTGTGCCCGCTGGCACCCGCCTGGCCTTGGTCGTCATGGCTCATGTCACGCGAACCTCGCAAGGTGCTCCTTGCATAGATATCTCTGCTCCTCGGGAGCCAGCCTAGAGAGACTGCCCCTAGGGAGGTCTTGTTGCCGCCCGCCTCGCGGGGCTTGGCCCCTCGCGAGGGTCTTGAGTTGTAGTCGATGAAGTTGGACTGCACCAGGCCGCTGATGGACCACATCACGGCCCACACGCAGGCAAGTCCAAAGTCATGTCTTGATCTAGCGTCGAAGTTACTTGCTAATAGCAGTGACACAAGCTCGATGAAGTCGCCACCTAAATATGTAAAACTTCTCCAGTCTCAACTTCAAGCAGCAAGACATGGTTCAACTGAACCCCTACTTGAACTCCAATCTCTATGGAAGATCAACGAGATGTCCAGTGCGTCCATTGATATTGTGCAACAAGAGTTGGAGGATATAAGCATCAAACAAGCGCAGTCTCATCAGCTTGCTCAGCTGCTTGCGTTGCAGCTCCCGAGCAGGGCTAACCTTTCTTTAACTCTATTGAAGTGTTGTCGGTTTTGTATATTATTTTGTTGGTGTGCTTATTTTCACTGGTGGCTATCTTTGATGCCCACTGTATGTAATCTGTTGTCGGCTTGTGCTTTATCATCACTGGTGGCGAACTTTGATGCCCTCTTGATATAAAATGCCATAATTTCTTTATATATCCTATCTTCGCTCTAAAGTAAACGGGACAAAACGTAAAATTACGCACATAATCTATCTCGCATGATGTGCCGCATCGTCGCCTAGTCATCTCGGTCCTTTAACAAGCCTAAACGTAAACTGGCCCACTAGTAGTTGGGGGCTTTTACGAGTAAACCGCCGGCCATATTTTGGCCAGAAAATTCAATGGGATTTTAGTAGGCCGAAAAGTCAGTTGGGCCTGACACGTGCTGAACAGCTCATGGGCCGACAGAAGGCCGAAATTGACCATGGTCCATTATTGTGCCAATCACATCATGGGTCGTTAAGAGGCCAAAATTCTCTTGGTCCTTGTTTGGCCCAGTCGGATTATCGGCTGTGAGCATGGCAGATGCAAAGCGGGCCATACTTAGGCCCAACTATATGACACGCTTTTAGCTGGCCGATATAAATATAGGGCCCAAATGTTAAACGGGCCTTTAACAGGCCGAAACTAATATCAGGCCGTACTATTAAATGGGCCTTTAGCAAGCATAAATCATAACCGGGCCTCAAGGGGCCCAAAAGCATAGCGTCCAGTTGACATGCCGAATCTAATATGGTCCATAATTTAGCCCAAAGATTGAAAGGCTCTTAAAGGGCCGGATTTGATATGGGTCGTAATATGGCCCATAATGTGGTAGGCTATTAACGATCCAGATCTCTTATGGGCCCTTATTAGGCCCAGAACGTGGCAGGTTGTTAATGGACTGGATCAAATATGGGCCGACATTTAGCCCAAAACATGGCAGCCTCTTAACGGGCCGGCCTACTAGTGTCTTCAAAATGTTGTGGGCCTTTAGCTGGGCCAGCCTGTTATGGTTTGCTAAATCTTATGGGCCTTTAGCTGGGCCGGCCCATTATGGTCTCCGAAATCTTGTGGGCCTTTAGCTGGGCCAGCCCATTTAAACGTTATGGCCCACTTTTGGGTCGGTCCATGTGTCAACATATCATAGGCGCATCTCGCCCATTGGATGAATGACATTTGTGCCAACGCAGAGCTGACACGTGGTCCCTTCGGCTAATGAGAATTTTACAAGTGGAAATTCCCAATTGGTCCTCGCTGTTAACGGATTAGCGGATCCAAAACCGGACCTGATAGGGTTAACGACGTGTCGTTACGGTGGATGCCACGTGTCGGTTACCCTTGACGAAAGCACTTCCATGATGCACTATTTATCATCATGGAAGTGGACACTTCAGTGATGATAATTTTTGTATTGTCATGGAACACTTCTACGACCGCAAAGGTATGACTATCTTGATTTTTTCATAAAATCTTCATGGATGTACATGCATGACAGAAAATGTGACCTACTGTGACAAACACGTATTATCACGGAAGTGGTTTTTTTGTAGTGTTCGGTGGCATCCTCATACACTAACGGCTTTGAGGACTGAGAGCGGTGTCGATGATGTGGGTAGAGAGAGAGGATTGTGTGTGTGGCGAGGAGGACGGGGTGCGGCTGCTTGGGGTGCCATTAATATGGGCCAGTGGGAGCGAGGCAGATGGCGGTCAAAGGCTGTCTCTCTTCCTGGTGAGCCTGCACGGCGGATTCTAGCATTCCTATACCATCATTTCACACAGCTACTCGCACACCTCCCGGTGACACTACGCAGCCAAAATGCCTCCCGTCAATTCACATGGCTGCACGCACGACTCCCGGTCTGCCTGAGCGGTGGATTGCTCGCATGTGTCTCGTCAACTTACGCCTGCTTGCACGCCACATGGAGCACGTGGCATGTATAATTTTTTGATGATTCATTCTGCCACTTTACTGCTTAACCGAAGCATGGCACGATCTAACACACACGGCCCGAATAAATATTCCGTATGAGATATTGGTTGCCAGTTATTAACAATCCCCTGTTTGTAAGTAGATTATATCAAAACTTATCTCAAATTTGATGAATAAATACAATATCACAGTCTACAGGAGTCCATATATGACACCACGATAAGTTTAATGAAATTCAACTAAGTTTGGGATTTATTGAATTTTAAAAATCAATATTCTCAATGTTTTGAAATTTCTATCACGGGGAAATATCCACCGAGGGCCATACATATGATTTTTCAATTCATTTTGGTGCACATGTAGCTCGAAATTGATTTTGCACATTAAATCCCTAGGAAATCAATCAATGTATAAAACGGTTCGAATGATCTTTGTTTTTCTTTTCAAACTTTAACACGACACTCCTTTGGTCACATGTTAACTTCAGAAAAAGTTTGACATGCCTCACAGTGGAGATGGTGGTGCGGTATGTGTCTCTGTGTGTGTGTGTGGGGGGGGGGTCATGAGTACAGTACTAGTCGCGAGCCTCCATGACATGGGATTATTGATCATTTTGTGAGTCATGTATATATGCCACATCAAAGTTGTGAGTTGGTTATTTAAAGCATTGCACAACCCTTTCATACATACATGTTCGGGCCACATGCATGCATTGGTGGTCCTTGTCGGTGTCAAAACCGGTAGATCTCGGGTATGGGGGCCCAAGCTGCGAGTCTTAAGGATCGATGGTAATAAGAGACGCTAGGACAGGATGATTACCCAGGTTCGGGCCTTCTTAATGGAGGTAATACCCTACTTCCTGCTTGATTCATCTTGATGAATATAGGGGTTATAAGAGTTGATCTACCTCGAGATCGTAATGGCTAAACCCTAGATGTCTAGCTTATGATTGTTATGTTTCCCTCTATGGACTAAACCCTCCAGTTTATATACACACCGGAGGGGCCTAGGGTTGTATAAAGTCATCTTGCAGAGGAACAAAACATTACACCCAGACACAAAACTTGCCATTCTACGCACGTAGGAGCCCTACCCAGACACGGGGGATAATCTTCTACTTTATCTTCACGGCCCATCAATCCGGCCCATATCGAGTAATCCAAACACCCGAGGACCCCCTAGTCCAGGACTCTCTGTAGCCCCTGAACCAGTCTTCGATGACGATGTGTTCAGCATGCATACTATCATCGGCATTGCAAGGTGGGTTCCTTCTTCTGAACATATGAAGTTTTCTTCCTACACAAAGGAACTCTGTCCGACTCTGCAAGATTAATACAACCCTTAGACACGAAGGCATTAACATACAAACATGTACAATATCTTTACTGACAACTTTTTTTAGCGAAACATCACACTTGACCCTTTAACATTTCGAGCCATTTTGTCGCCTCTTGTTTTGCGTTTCGAGGCACAACCTCCATTCGCACGTCTTGTCAAAACAGAGATCGTGCCCGCCCATTACAGGATCGTCATCAATATGGGTTGGGTAACCCAAGCGCACCTTACGCACGATTTCGTCGGGAACATGCGAGTTTCGTGGCCTGAATGGCAGGAGGGCGTTTGGTATTTCCATCGTCTATAAAAGGATAAAGACCCCTCATTTTTTCTCTTGCTTTCCTCCAACCTGTGCATCCCAATCTCCTAGCTCCAGCGCCCGTAGCTCCAATCTTCTCCACCACCGCCTCCTTATCCAGCAATGGCTGGATCCAGTTCCAAGGGTATGGGGAGGCCTCCACCGTCACTGCGAAGGACATGAAGGATCTCTGAAGCGCACGCTATCTCTCTGAGAGCATATCGCACCGGATTCCTGACACAAATCAGGTGATCCCTACTCCAGGGCCCCGTGAGAGGGTCGTCTTCATCCCTCATTTTCTTCGGGGGCTTGGATTTCCCCTTCACCCATTTGTTCGGGGCCTTTGATAGCTTCTCGCCCCTCGTTGGTTACCCCAAGTGGAAGGTTGAGATGTAGCATAGCGGCAAATTTCCCTTGGCAAAGATACCAAGGATCGAATCCCGTGAGACTCCGAGGGTCGACAAGTAGGTGTCAACGGCGCCAGAAACTTAGCGGTTGACGGGACCTGCACACAGATACAGATAACTTTGCTCCCAACGAGTACAGAGAGGTTGTCCATCCCTCCGGCCTTGTTGTTTACAAAGGATCAAACACAAGAGATAATAATGATAGCTATGACTGCAACTAGGAAATAAAACAGGAAGTAAATAGAAGGTGTGATCAGCGGTGGTAATATGGACCGGGGTCCCATGATGTTCACTAGTGATGTCTCTCTCCCAAAAGACGATAAAACAGCAAATCGAGGTAAACAAATTACAGCTGGGCAATTGACAGGATTATGTGTGCAAACCAATGCTAACTATGCTGCAAAGAAAGGTAGAGGCTCAAAAGCATGGGCGGTACGCCAAGGCAAGTAGACCGAAATCCATCTGCATCTACTACTAATCATCCACCTTGAGATATCTATCCAGAACATCTCGCTGGTATTAAGTTGCGAATCCCACCCAAAGTGTAAACTCAAAGCAACAGACAACTGCATTGAAAGAACTTTGCGTAAAGTAAACAATCCTTGCACCCGCAAGTACAAGCACCGTTGTTTTCTCCCTTGTGGCAACAACACATCCCCTAGACTCATGTTTCTGTCACTCAAGCTAGTCATGAGGGGGCATGAACCCACAATCAAGCATAACGCTCCCTCTTGGAGTTACTACCTACTACTTGGCCAAAGCAATAAACAGCAACGGAGAACATGCAAGAATTACTCAAGAACAAAGATATGAAAGAGGTGAATCAAATATATTACTCAAACACAATCTGAACATAGTCTCATAATCCATCAGATCCCAGCAAACTCAGCAAAGCAACAACAGAAATATTACATATGTGCCTCGATCATGTAGGGCAGCTCACGAGGTCTAAACCATGAAGAGCAAAGAGGGGAGGAGAACATCACATAGCTATTGATCATGGACCCATGGTCCAAGGTGGACTACTCACGACTCATCCGGGAGGCGTCCATGGTGGTGGAGAAGCTCCCGGTGGTGGTTCTCCCCTCCGGCACGGTGCCGGGAAGAGTTCTCCTGATGCTCCCGATCTTGGAAGCGCTGCGGCGGCGGAACAGAGGCGAGATCGCAAAAAAGGGTTCTGTCCTCGAGGGTTTCGGGATGAAAGGGATATATATGCGACGGGGGGCAGCCAGAGGCGGAGCAGGGGGCCCAGGCGCCCCCCCTGGCGCGGCCAGGGGTGGGGCCGCGCCAGGTGGCCGCCTTGGCCTCCCCTGGCTCCCCTCTGGCCCATCTTTGGTTCTTCGCGAAGCTTCCTGTACGCTGATTTTTCCTATATGTTTCCTGGAATTTTTCGAGCACTTTTAATATGGAGGAAACCTGAAATAGAAAAACAGCAGAAAACAGGAACTGGCACTGTGGTGCACTGAGTTAATAGGTTAGTCCAAATATGATCAAAAGTGTATGGAAGTGCATCAATATCATAGCAGTATCACACACAAGAAGCATGGAGCAAGCAGAAATTATAGATACATTTTGGACGTATCAACATCCCCAAGCTTAATTCCTGCTCGTCCTTGAATAGGTAAATGATAACAAGCTTAATTTCTGTGGTGACATGCTACCAACCATATAAGAACTTTTTAAGTAAAGCAATCAAGGCATGTAATTCAATTCAAGTCATAACAAGCAAGAGTCTATATTAGCATTGTAACAAGCAACATAAGAACATAAAGGTGCAAGAGCTCTCCCTGTCCGTGACTCGAATGTCTCCAAATGGTGTTTGCGTGCAAGAAAGGGGATAGGGATATACGAGAGAGTAAAACATAGTTTTTGTATTGTTGAGAACTTAATCTACTAAAGTTTCACATTTGGTCTTCATTGGAATCTTATCTTGACTCATCCCCAGACCACTAGCCAGGTACAAGTCAAAATGATCCACTCGCTTTCGATATTTTGAGCACTCATGCAATGGATGAGCGTAAGTAAGAAAGTTGACACTTAGGATGGCAAAGAGAGAAAAAAGATGAAGGGGGGAGACAAAAAAGGTGTGAAAGGCTCACATCAATGAGGACAATCATAGGCGAGAGAAAGCCAAATGATAGATATGATGTGAGGAGTAGGGATTGCCATGCAACGGATGCACGTATGAGCTAAGGTAAGCTCTCCAATGGAACTAGTGGGGGTGCATCCAACTTGCTCGCTCAAGAAGACCAAGAGCTCTTTTGAGGAGGCTCATCATTGGAATATACAAGCCAAGTTCTATAGTGTGAAGGTCCCCACATAGCTATATGCATGAATGATAATCTCTATGGAGTACAAGGTATAAGATGGAGTACGAGTGTGGATCTCTCAAAAGGAATAGTAGTGTGCCCCCTTCTCTCTTTTTATTTCTTTTTCTCTTTTTTCTATTTTCTTTATTTTTTTGTGGCCTCAATGGCTCTTTCTATTTAACTCTCATTTGTCCTCTTTGGGATCTTTTGATTTTGTCCTCTTTGGGATCTTTTCCTCACTTTAGGGGCAACACTCTATGTATTACAAGAAGTATAGAAGATCTTTCACACTTTACAAAAGTACTCAACATAAAGAAAATGAAACTATCATGATGTATGAAAATGTATGCCTCTGCCGGTGTAGGAGGATATGCAATGATACTAGCGTGTCATGTAGCAATGATTAGGGCAAGGCCCAACTAGCATGCGGCTTATCAATCAAGCAAAAGCATGTATGACATGAAGATCAAGTCATGAGAAGATGGATGTTGCATGGCAATGTATCTCGGAAAGGCTATGGAAATGCCTTGATAGGTAGGTATGGTGGCTGTTTTGAGGAAGGATATAATGAGGCTTATGATGACAGAGCGTATCGTGCCAAGGATTTGGATGCACCGGCGAAGTATGCGCCAACTCTCGAGGTGAGAAAGGGCAATGCACGGTACCGAAGAGGCAAGAAAAATATGGCTAGGTGGAAGTGTCAACTTTCGAATACTCACATTAGTCCGAAGAACTCATGCACTTATTATCGGTAACTCTCAATCTAATTAGGAGGTTCACAAAGAGACAAGTACCCCGAGGAGGAGTGTATGGGGGTTTGGTTATCCTTGCGCATCCTCGACTCATGGTACGTGAGTGTACTCTAATATTCGATCCCTCCAAAGATTAGTGATCCATCTAGTAGCTAAAGTTCTCAACTATTTTGTAGGTTTTCGAAAATAAACACGGATTGCCCAAAATACGACATCTATCACTAATAGGCTAAAGCTCTTGACACCAAAAGTTCAGACATTACTCATGGCAATACCTCAAAACTATTGCAAGTTACTACTAAAATTAAATAGCAACCTCAATTACCTACTTTAAGTTAAGACACACAACTCAGTGCAACAGGCAAACTCTCTTAACAAGATAAACATGAAAACTCAAGAGAGTTCAGCAACCAACTAAACAAAAGCTCTTTAAAAAGAAAAGCATGAAAACTAAGAGCTAAACATGACAGCAGCTATGGAAAGACAGAGAACACACACAGCAAAGATAAGCATGAAACCCCTATGTTGTGTTCTAGGTTGAAGTGGAGCGTGTTTCTCTCCCACACAAAGAAAGCTGGGTTCTAACTTGTTATGAACAGCAAGCAAAGCTCAAGAAAACTAAAAAAAGAAACTAAGAGCAAGACGCTCCAAGCATAGCACATAATGCATGAAGTGATAAAATTATAGTGGAACGAAAGACGAACTGATAATTGTTGATGGAGAAGGGGATGCATGGGGGCATCCCCAAGCTTAGACGCTTGAGTCTTCTTGAATATTTCTTGGGGGTGCACGGGGGCATCACCAAGCTTGAGCGTTTGACCCTCCTGAATCTTCTTTTATCATCTTCCCTCTCACACTTGAAAACTCCCTTCATACATAACTCATCATAATCTGATTAGCGAGGTTAGTACCCACAATAAAATAATTTTTTCCCTACTGGAAATAAAGATAATCTTGAAGAGCTACTGTTTCTCAAGATTGCCAAAAGGTTTTTGCAAAGAAAAAAACAAGCTCAAGGTTTGCAAAACGAAGAAAAGGCAAAACAGGACAGAATCTGTGAAAAACAGACCAGCAGGTAGTAAATAATTTTTTCGGGGCACTTCTGCAACTCAAGTCAAAAAACTCAGAACAGACACTCGAAAGCCAATTGTATAGAGCACGCATTCAAAAAAATTCAGATCAAAAAGATGATCTGGTGATTTTATTCGAATTTTTCTGTCCAAGGACAGAATCTGTTTTCTGGACAGCACGTCACAACTTTTGAACTTTCTTGCAATCGGCGGCTAAACTTGGCACAAAGCTGAAAAGAAAAGATACAATGATGATGCTACTGTAGTAACAAACATCAAGACACAACAAAAGCAAAATAAAACCTAATTCGTTGTGGGCTGCCTCCCAAAAGCGCTTTCTTTTATGCCTTTAAGCTAGGCATGATGCAAAAAGATCAAGTTGTATCAATTGAACCATCATCAAGATCATCAAAAAGCTCTTCAATAGTACAACTAGTCTTAAGAGGACTTTCAAATAAAGGCCTAATAAAGATACTTCTAGGGAGAAAACCAAAAGGTGGAAAGTCAATGGGAGATTCATTTATAAATTTATCAAAGAGAGGTATTTCTTCCAAAGTCTTCACAGTTTCAACCCCTTCGGCAATAGATGGATTACTTTTGGAACGAGGAGCCTTTGGAACGTAAACGAACTTAGGTTCCTTCTTTGCCGGAGTTTCTACCTTTTTGGCTTTGATTGAGGAGAAAGTAGTTCCTAAAGTGTCAAAGATTTCCTCAATCTTGTCTATCCTAGAAGAATCCAAGTCATGGGATTTGATGGTCTCCAAAGTTTTGAGAATTTTATGCATGGAGCTATCAAGCCTATTCAAATTCCCTTGGATCTTACGGTCCAACTCATTTATCTTATTAATGCTTGGCATCTCTAGCTCTATCTTTTCAAGTTTTTTCATAATGTGAGCTAGGGTAATGACCTCTTGAATGCTAACAACAGGGGGATTTCCAACAAGATTTTCCATAATACCAAGAGATTCCCAAACTGGGGCTTCTAGGAAATTTCCATTGATAGCAGAATCTAGAATAAACCTATTCCAAGAAGTAATTCCAACATAAAAATTTCTAAGCAGGATAGTAGTAGATTGCTTCTTGGTGGCTCTTTTTTGAGAATCATTAATTCTATACCAAGCATCTTTTAGACTTTCACCACCTATTTGTTTAAAGGTGAGCACTTCTGCCTCACCAAAGGCAAAAGGACCAGACATAATGCCAACTAAAAGCAAGATAACTATTTTTGTGATTTTTGGTAAGGGACACTAAAGCAAAAACTGAAAGGTAAACTGACAAGACTAAAAAGCAAAGATAAAAGATAGCGTGCAACTCCCCTATCTTGAAGAGTGGAGTCCACGGCAACGGCGCCAGAAACTTGCTTGATGGCTTCTCGCCCCTCGTTGGTTACCCCAAGTGGAAGGTTGAGATGTAGCGTAGCGGCATATTTCCCTTGGCAAAGATACCAAGGATCGAATCCCGTGAGACTCCGAGGGTCGACAAGTAGGTGTCAACGGCGCCAGAAACTTAGCAGTTGAGGGGACCTGCACACAGATACAGATAACTTTGCTCCCAGCACAGAGAGGTTGTCAATCCCTCCGGCCTTGTTGTTTACAAAGGATCAAACACAAGAGATAATAATGATAGCTATGACTGCAACTAGGAAATAAAACAGGAAGTAAATAGAAGGTGTGATCAGCGGTGGTAATATGGACCGGGGTCCCATGATGTTCACTAGTGATGCCTCTCTCCCAAAAGACGATAAAACAGCAAAGCGAGGTAAACAAATTACAGCTGGGCAATTGACAGGATTATGTGTGCAAACCAATGCTAACTATGGTGCAAAGAAAGGTAGAGGCTCAAAAGCATGGGCGGTACGCCAAGGCAAGTAGACCGAAATCCATCTGGATCTACTACTAATCATCCACCTTGAGATATCTATCCAGAACATCTCGCTGGTATTAAGTTGCGAATCCCACCCAAAGTGTAAACTCAAAGCAACAGACAACTGCATTAAAAGAACTTTGCGTAAAGTAAACAATCCTTGCACCCGCAAGTACAAGCACCGTTGTTTTCTCCCTTGTGGCAACATCACATCCCCTAGACTCATGTTTCTGTCACTCAAGCTAGTCATCAGGGGGCATGAACCCACAATCAAGCATAACGCTCCCTCTTGGAGTTACTACCTACTACTTGGCCAAAGCAATAAACAGCAACGGAGAACATGCAAGAATTACTCAAGAACAAAGATATAAAAGAGGTGAATCAAATATATTACTCAAACACAATCTGAACATAGTCTCATAATCCATCAGATCCCAGCAAACTCAGCAAAGCAACAGCAGAAAGATTACATATGTGCCTCGATCATGTAGGGCAGCTCATGAGGTCTAAACCATGAAGAGCAAAGAGGGGAAGAGAACATCACATAGCTACTGATCATGGACCCATGGTCCAAGGTGGACTACTCACGACTCATCCGGGAGGCGTCCATGGTGGTGGAGAAGCTCCCGGTGGTGGTTCTCCCCTCCGGCAGGGTGCCGGGAAGAGTTCTCCTGATGCTCCCGATCTTGGAAGCGCTACGGCGGCGGAACAGAGGCGAGATCGCGAAAAAGGGTTCTGTCCTCGAGGGTTTCGGGACGAGAGGGATATATATGCGAAGGGGGGCAGCCAGAGGCGGAGCAGGGGCCCCAGGCGCCCGCCTGGCGCGGCCAGGGGTGGGGCCGCGCCAGGTGGCCGCCTTGGCCTCCCCTCGCTCCCCTCTGGCCCATCTTTGGTTCTTCGCGAAGCTTCCTGTACGCTGATTTTTCCTATATTTTTCCTGGAATTTTTGGAGCACTTTTAATATGGGGGAAACCTGAAATAGAAAAACAGCAGAAAACAGGAACTGGCACTGTGGTGCACTGAGTTAATAGGTTAGTCCAAATATGATCAAAAGTGTATGGAAGTGCATCAATATCATAGCAGTATCACACAAAAGAAGCATGGAGCAAGCATAAATTATTGATACGTTTTGGACGTATCAGCCTTCTGTTCTCATACGGGCTAGATTTCCATGATCTAGCCCTAAATTATGTCCTACACATATCGGCTTTTTATAGTCGCGTGTGAGGCTTTTCTCTGTGTCTCCCCACACTTCGGCCTATGGATCAAGGTCTTCAATTTAAAGACGAAGGTGGTCGATGGACATCACGCGGATTGCGACAGGGCCATGGTGAGCAACTTCCCCAATGCCACAAGGCCCAAAGGGGCCTTTGTGGAGACCGTCAAGGTATGGTAGAAGGAGTGGTTCTACATCACCAAACCCCGTGAAGCCCACTGGGCTGCTACGCCCAATTTCAGATTCGGACCCCCGGAAAGACTCACCTCATGGACCACCAAGGGCCTCGAGTGGGGGTCAAAATCGGAGGTGAAGATGCTTCAAAACCACATCTCCGACATACTTGCGGAGGGCACTAATCTCACTAACGTGATTCAAGTGCTACTCTAAATCCGCATTCTTCACTGCCAACTTCGGGCCTCCCACCTATGGGAGTTCAATCCAGAGGAGCCACGGACCCTGAAGCGCTTCTTCGGCACTACGCATGACGATATCTGGAAGCAACTCTTCACGGCCCAGAAGAAGTGGCCGAAGAAGAATGAGGACATCAGATTCGACAGTGAGACTTCGGCTACGGTGGTAAGGATGATTTTGTCGTAGTTCTATCTCGTAGATATTTCAAGTATAACATGAATTAGAATATTTGCGTTCCATACAGGCCTGGACCGCAAAGGCGGAGCGGATCAACTGTCCGGCTCCACTGCCTAAGGACACAGCCACACCCCAGCTAATGGAGATGCTGGTACCGGCGCCGTATCAAGCGCCAGAGATGAAGGCCAAGGAGGCGAAGGACGGCCCCCGCCCCAAGGGTCCTTCGGAAACCATATCTGGAGAGACCGAAGCCCCCTCCTCCCACGATGAGGAGGAAGAGGAGGAGGAGGTGGAGAGTGACTCCCCTGTAAAGGGGAGGAAGAAGAAGAAGAGGGCAGCCCCCAAAGACGCTGAGGAGGGTCGCCCAGGAGGAGGAAGCTAAACCTCCCGGATAGTTTGGACTCAGGATCCGAAGCTGTCCCCCGAAGACAACATAGGGTTAAGCCCCTGGCCGAATCGTAAGTATCCAGAATTTTACGATTGTCTTCGCTCCATTTGCTTTTATTATAAGTAATCTTGTTTTTTGTTTTTTAGTCCACCCCGCACACTCCCCGATACATCATTGGAGGGGAACTCTCTTCTAGCCGAGATGGCAGTGAGCGAGACAATGCCGCGAGCCCCCTCATCTACCGCCATGGGTGACACCGAGGTGTCGTCCTTGCGGTCATCCACTGTCAAGAGGGGACGAGCGGGGCCGACAAGAGAGCGACCGAGGTCAACACCTCGGTCGCCGAAGACCAAAGGGAAACAGTTCACATGGCAACCGACGGTCGGGAGCCGACGCAAGCCAGGCTCCTGCCAAACGCCATTCCGACAGCCAGCACGGCTTTAGAATCGAGTAAGCATTTCCCTGTGAAAGGGGCAAGCGCCAGCTCCAGCGGCAGCCTCCGTTAACCCATAGGCGACCAACGCTCTGGAGGAACCACTTGAAAGTGCTACCAACGTAGCGGACCACCGCACTGTAATGAGTGCGGTTATGGGGAGCATTTAGTCTGCTAAGAGCGGACTGAATGAAGCCTTTAACAGCCTACTGACGGGCTTTGAGGTAAGCAACGTAATGCTCTTTAAAATCTTTATCTTTTTATTAATGTGGGATGATAAACCTGTGTACAGACAGTAGCCCCTAATTCTTTGTCCGATTTGAAAGAAACTAGATAGAGGAGCTATATGATATTCAGGAGTATAACTGAAAGCACAAGTGCTCCCTGGGTGACTTTGGTAATTAATGTCAACATTTCTCTTGTTGGACTAATGTTTTCATCGAGTATATTTTCAATAAGTTCAACAGATGGCGTGGCATGGACTAGAGGATGTGGAACCCCTTCAAGATGAAAAGGACAAAGGATTGGCTCAAGCTCAAAGCTCGGGACTCTACATTTTCTATTTTAGTGATCCAAGATCTCATTGAGTCCATAGGAAAGCCAATACTATTAAAAGGGGATGAGATGTTGCTTAAAGGCTTAGTGATCTGCTCCAAACCCTCAACCACTTTCTCATATCCACATATGTCCCAAACCAAAAGTCAAACTTGGCCCCACCGAAAAGTTCTATCCGGCGCCACCAAGTTCATTTGACATAGCCACTTCCAGAAACCCTAATCATTTCGGTCTCACCGAAAGGGATCTCGGCCTCACCGAGATGGGAATGTAAACTCTCTGTTTACTATTTGAAACATTTCTGTTTAACCAAGATGTGAAAATCGGTCTCACCGAGTTAACATTGCAAACTCTCTATTTCCTCTTCGTAACGTTTCGGTCTCACCGAAACGAGCGAATCGTTCCCAACGAGTTTTCCTGACCAACTCTCTGGTGTGCTTATTACCAAAATCGGTCCCACCGATTTTGTGTAATCGGTCTCGCCGAGATTACCTTATGCCCTAACCCGAATGAAACCGGTGAGGGAGTCCTGTATTTAGGGATCCTCAGTCATCCGGGTTGTTGCAGCTGGGCCGCACTGATTGGCCGCACAAAGAAGAAGAAGAAGACCCTCCTCCGTATTCGGTCAAGACTCTTGTGTACTTAGAAAGGCAAGTGTAGAGTCCGGATGTATCAATTACTTCCTCCCCAAGTCACCCTTATAACCCTAGGTCCCCTCTGGCGTGTATATAAGCCGGGGGGTTTAGTCTATAGAGGGGATCATCATCGACACAATATCCTCATAGACTAGACTAGGGTTTAGCCATTACGATCTCGAGGTAGATAAACTCTTGTATTCATATCCATCCATACTAATACAGCAGGAAGTAGGGTATTACCTTGACAGAGAGGGCCTGAACCTGGGTAAACATCGTGTCCCCAGTCTCCTATTACCATCGATCCTCTAAACGCACAGCTTGGGCCCTCCTACCCGAGATCTGCCGGTTTTGACACCGACAATGGTGCTTTCATTGAGAGCTCCGCTGTGCGCTCGCAATGAGTAATCGATGGCGCGTCTCGTCATCGACGACGGGATCACCCTCAGAAACAACTTGGCTATCAGCCATGTTCTCCAGCTCGGCGGTTTCGCTGTATGCGCCCGCATGGCCTCTGGGCCGGCCGCACTCCCTGCGACCGTCAAGCATCACCTTTATGCCGATGCCGGCCACCCCGATGATGCGACCCTGGCAAAACTCTCGCCTATAAATGAGCTGCTGGATCGCATCGCTAGAAGAATAGATCAGACTTAAATCCGGCCACGATGAGGTCGATCCTACCGCGATCACTCACCTGGTGGCAGCAGTTGAGGACGGAGCCATAGAGACTTCTCCTCTTGAGACGGAGAGCATCACAGTTCGGATCTCCGAACCCATTGAGCCGAACACTCTCCTATCAGGAGGCACTGTGTGTTCTTTGAGCTCTGGGACTAACGTCGGGGCCACAGAACGATTGGATCCTGTTGAACCCAGATTCTCACCATCGGAGGTTATCAAAACGCCGAATACTACTTTGGGTCGGGGTTCAAAATTACCAACACCCACCCACCCTGGGAAAAACTCTCCATGTAAATCCGGACTCCTGGGCATAGATGACATAGAGAACATACAGCAGGAGCCCGAGGAAAAGGTCAGCCACTTATGGGCCACATTCCTACTTGTTAAAAACAAGATTAGGGACTGATGCGACGACAATGCGGTTTCCCTATTTCACTGCAATTGCACGGACGAGGGAGTCTTGAACACCCTCAACCGACATTGTGTTCCGAGTTTTACAGAATTATCATTGATAGTACGGAAGTACTGCACAATGGAGAATACATGGAAAGCCCAGAAGACACCTCTAGAACAGTCCATATCCGGATAGTACATTATTAAGGCTAAACGGACATACCCTAGCAGGTCATCCGATAACACGCCTATTGGCAAGAAGAGCTAGCCTACTTTAAGGAACAGGTCCATGCTGGACGAACTACTCGACACACCTTGCCAAATACATGCAACCCCGGATAACGTCCCTAACCATTGCATTAGAGCATGTTGGGTACTCCGGTAGGTAGCAAAGAGTGGTACGACAATTCTTGCCACCACCGTGCCAAGGGAGAAAGACATCGATGTCTTCACTATCTTCGAGACATTCTCCTCAAATAACCGTTGCAAGAGAGCAAATCGTGAACTTGCCGAGGTTTACCAAATTAGCTCTGCAAGCCCATGGAGCCACACGACAATTATTTTTTTTTGCCGAAGACGCACCTCGAGTCCGGGCGATCCAAGCATTAGCATCTCTTGTACTAGACCCTATAGTAGATGGCTTCCGAGCCCATGGAACGCCGCCAGGCTCCGACGATTCTATGGATAGTTCGGTAGCAATTTCTTCCTCTTTATAAGTTAGGGCTTGTTTTTCTACTTTTTTGTTTTTCTCTTTTCCTCTTTATATTTTCCTCGTTGGCAAGTATTCGGCTCGCTTGAACTGTCACATGACGAGTACATCCTCGAATGTACCTACCTCAAAAATACCCGGGGGCTTCTTTAACGAAGCCCATCACCAATAAAGCTTATTGCTTAAAAATGTCGCCTGTTTTTACAGTTCATCCTTGCCATTATATGCACCGATATGACTTAAGTTCTGGCCAAACTGGGTTGCCTGGCTCCTATGCTTACCCCTACGTTTCCGATTGTTCGGCTAGGAGGTAAAGGGAGCACCTCCGCGATTGTTACAACCGGGTTATCCGAATATGTACCTCAGACTGGGTGAAGCCGAAAACTAGCGCTCGTAAGGGAATAATTGGTCGGCGGATACACGACATATCACATTCTAAAGTGTATCTTAAACTATCACAGGAGATGGTATCCTACTATCCTTCTCATAGGATCGAAAGTCTAGGCTCGCATCCTTATGCATGCCGACCCAGGGAAAGGAACCCCTAACGGTATTCTCTCTAGAAGATGTTTCTTACATTAAATAGTAATATAACATAACTCCCCGAACTCAGTTCGTCTGTTCAAGCTATTATGACTGGATTGCCTGGTTTCTGAACATATCACGTGCTTTACCACATATACAGTATTCAGAAGCACTCCATCCTTTGGGTTTATGGAGGTCGGAGTAGATGGTCGGCCATGACAAACTTTATATAAATTCGGTCGGAGATAAGTTTGATGGTAAAAGTACATTAATACATAGAATCAAACCACTACTCATTTTCTATTCCCTCTATCATGCTATCTAGCTTAAAGTCCTGTTGGGAAAGCCTCGTAGCTATCTTTACTTGGTTATAAACCAAATGCGGAGGAATTTCCTGTCCATCGGACCCTGGAGGTCCCACGTGGGCCATGTGATTTGGATCAAGACAAGTGTAACGCATCTTCACCATGGCCCACGCTTCTCGAGCACCCATGCGGCATGTCGATGCTTTCCATAGTTCGAAGCGGCGTCGAGAACCTTTGAACAGGTCCGCCAAATCCTCCATAGTTCTGGAGGTGAGTCACCATGCCATAGAGCTCTGGTCATACTCTTCATGGCCTTCTGAGCCCATTCATTGACCCTGGAAAGCTCTTGCAGCACATCACCCTCAAAACCGGACACCCTGCCCTCAGGCTGACCAGTCAATAAACCTGCAGGAAAAGTTTTATAAGAAACTTTCACAATAAGAGACTATAAGGAGAGCTAGGTATAAGAGACATACTAAGCATGCCACTTTTTAGCCTCCGGTTCTCTTCCAAGGCGCTTGTGAGATGGGCCTTTACACCCTTTAGCTCCTGTTCGAGCCTAACATTTCTATCATGCGCTTGGTTCCTTTTTCCATAGCTTAGGTCAGGGCACGCTCACCAACGGCTTTTCCCCTTCGGCAAATTTCTTGTCCACTAGGGCAGCTCTTAGTTCCCTCTCCAGTTGGTCAGTCGATCATGTTGCTGTATTACACATTAGTATATACATCATAGTAATCAGCAAAACTGTCATAGCTTCCGGACACAATTATTCTTACCAACAGTATCCTTTCCGGATTCCTTCGAATTTTTTAATTCGGTGAGCTGAGTCTGGCACTCTTCAAGTTCCTTGGATAAAGAGTTATTCTTCTCATGAATGACCTATAAAAATACAACGTTCCTCAAATCAGTTGTACCAACTACTTTAAGTCTCAAGGGCTACTGGCATGGGAATACTCAAAATAAAAAAACTTACCCTCATATCTTTTGAAAGCTGATGAGTGGCTCCGGCGAGACCATCTTGAGCGGCTCGGATATAGGCATCTGCAGAATTGAGGGCGTTAAATGCCTCCTCAGAAAAAGCGGGATCACGCATGGCTACCTTCCGCCGTCGGTGAATCATCGCAACCTCCACTTCGGAATTAGTGGCTGACACCTTGTTCGAATCCTCCCGGGGAGGACAATCTAGCACCGAATCAGCATTAACCCCTGATGGGCCTGAGGCTGGATTGGCTGGAGCTTCGCCTACATTGTTTCCGGAGATAGTCCGGCGCGTACTCCTCCTAAAAAGACAAAACAAAGTGGAAAGTTGTAATACCGATTTAACCACCCAGCACTTACCAAAACGAACATACCTCTTTGAAGGTCCGATGGTGTTCGCGGTCCTCTTTCGCTTTGAGGCCTCACCCGATGCGGGCGTCACTCTTTGGGTTGACGGTTTTTGTACAGTTTGGTGTGAGGAGCACCGTCCCTGTTCAAGTACGATAGAATACGATGGGTAAGGCACATCGGGAATCCTCTCTTTTTGATGAGATATGTCCTAAAATACTTACACGAGAGGAAGGAATGAGGCCTGGGTAATCGGCTACTATAGCCACCAGGGGACCCTCGCGGCAGGCTTGGTAGAAGACTCCCTCTTCTAACTCTATACCTACGTCAGAATCTTCATTATATTCGGGGCCTGCATCTCGAAGCTGGTCCTTTGGCTGTGGGGCAGGACTGTTAATCCCCTCGACTACTTTCCTCCACTCCTGTTGGGAGAAACCGAATACAATTCGGTTAAATACATCATAACAAAAAACTTGAGCGGCCAAAGAGAGAGACTTACCCAGTCGGGAAGATTGTACATAGAAAAACCCTCCCGACATGTTAGACAGATGAAGTCTTGCTTCTCTCCTTTATAGAGGCCTTCCAGAACAGCGCCTAGAACAACAGGGTCATCTAGATCCAAGCATAGGCGGCGCGAGGCGTCATTTTGACCATTGTAGTGGCACATCGGAAATCCTCTGGCTTGAAGCGGCTGCACACGTCCCTTCATTGAAATGGCCATCACTTCGATTATAGTTAATCCCGAACTTGCGAGCAATTTGATCTTGCCAGCCAATCTGCTAACCACCGCTCTCTCTTCTTCCGAGGGACCGCGAGGACGCCAGTTGAAAAGCTTCCTTGGCGGAGCACTGGAATACTTGGGGAGTCCTCACTGAACTAGATCTAGCAATGCGACATCCTCAATTTAAAACCACTGCGAAGGCCACTCTTCGGATGCCTTCTTCGGAGTACCGGGCAGATAGCCTGTCCCGGCTATGCGCCATACTTCGGCGCCCCCAACTTCAAATATGGATCCTTCTTCCAATCGAGGGACAAGGCAAAAATACATTCTCCATAGCTCAAAGTGAGGCTCGCAGCCCAAGAACAGTTCGCATAAAGTGATGAAACCCGCAATGTGCAGGATTGACCCTCGAGTAATATTGTGCAGTTGGAGGCCGTAGAACTCTAGGAGTCTCCTAAGAAAGGGATGGATAGGGAACCCCACGCCTCTTAAAAGGTAGGGGATGAAACATACCCGCTCTCCATCAGAGGGGTGGGGAAAGCTCTCTGCCAGGGCTTGGTTATCGACTAACGTTAGTCCGGCCCGGACGGGGACTAGATCATCTGGAGGGAGTTACCCCTGCGCTTGCAGTGTTCGTAGATGCGCATGGGACACATAGCAGCTTTTCCAATCTCCTGCACGAGGGCCATGAGGGCGGGAGGAGGAGCTCGCGGCACTGGCCATGTTTGAAGATTTTTTGCAGGCACTAGGGTTTCTTCCGCGTGGAATGAGATGGAGAGGCAGTTGGGATCTATTCTCTTATATAGACACCTTCTCTGAACAGTCAAGGGGTTATTTTCAAAAGAAGCCCAGACGGTTCGCATTCGTTGGACACGTGGGAGCCAAGGCGACGGCGGCGAGGAATTAGCGGACTATAATGTTTAAAGAAGCCGAACTATCATCTAGGAGGACTCACCTTGTAAAACCGAAGACATGAAGCTGGATACAATCTCGTCCTTGAAGGCAAGTCTGGGGGCTACTGAGGGAGTCCTGTATTTAGGGGTCCTCAGTCATCCGGGTCGTTGAATCTGGGCCGCACTGATGGACCGCACAAATAAGAAGAAGAAGACCCTCCTCTGTATTCGGTCAAGACTCTTGTGTACGTAAAAAGGCAAGTATAGAGTCCGGATGTATCAATTACTTCCTCCCCAAGTCACCCTTGAAACCCTAGGTGCCCTGTGGCGTGTATATAAGCCCGGGGGTTTAGTCTGTAGAGGGGATCATCATCGACACAATATCCTCGTAGGCTAGACTAGGGATTAGCCATTACGATCTCGAGGTAGATCAACTCTTGTATTCATATCCATCCATACTAATAAAGCAGGAAGTAGGGTATTACCTCGATCGAGAGGGCCTGAACCTGGGTAAACATCGTGTCCCAAGTCTCCTGTTACCATCGATCCTCTAAACGCACAGCTTGGGCCCCCTACCCGAGATCTACCGGTTTTGACACCGACAATCGGTCCCACCGAGTTGATCATATCGGTCCCACTAAAATGCCTAACGGTCACATTATGAACTAAATCGGTCCGACCGAGTTCTCTGAACCGGTCCCACCGAGTTTGGTAAATTGTGTGTAATAGTTAGATTTTGTGTGGAGGCTATATATACCCCTCCACCCACTCTTCATTTGTGGAGAGAGCCATCAAAACATACCTACGCTTCCATCATACATGTTCTAAGAGAACCACCTACTCAAGTGTTGAGATAAAGATATTCCATTCCTACCATATGAATCTTGTTCTCTAGCCTTCCCCAAGTTGCTTTCCACTCAAATCCTTCTTTGACCAGATCCAAATCTTTGAGGAGCTGTTTGAGTGTTGGGAAGACTATCATTTGAAGCATTTGAGCAAGGAGTTCATCATCAAGACACCATCTATTACCTTTTGGAGAGTGGTGTCTCCTAGATTGGTTAGGTGTCACTTGGGAGCCTCCGACGAGATTGTGGAGTTGAACCAAGGAGTTTGTACGGGCAAGTAGATCGCCTACTTCGTGAAGATCTACCCTAGTGAGGCAAGTCCTTCGTGGGCGATGGCCATGGTGGGATAGACAAGGTTGCTTCTTCATGGACCCTTCGTGGGTGCAGCCCTGAGCCGTTACCCTTCATGGGTTCAAGTCTCCATCAACTTGGATGTACGATAGCACCACCTATCGGAACCAAGACAAAAACATCTGTTTCTTCACTTACGTTTGCATTCTCCAAAGTCCTCCCTGTACCTTCATATGCAATTGTTTTACATTCCGCTGGCATACTCTTAGAATTACATGTTTAGGTTGATTGCTTGACTTGTGCTATGTCGCTAAAATCTGCCAAGAACTAAAATTGGGAAAAGGCTAGGTTTTGTTTTTGGTCAAGTTGTCAAAGTTGCATGCTTTACTTTCCAATACCTATATACTCTTGTTATACATGCTCGTTAGGTATTTTGAATGTTTAAACATGTGCTAAAATTCCACTCCAACACCAAGTAATTTAAATGCTGCCAGTTTCCTTTGCTAGGAGTCTATTCACCCCCCTCTAGACACCTTTTCTTGATCCTTTCAATTGGTATCAGGGCTTTGATCTCCATTGCTTTGGTTTAATCACCATTGGAGGAAGATGGATGAGTCTATGTTGGGGAGTATTAGACGTAGAGTGCCTATGCTTGATGGAGAGTACTTCCATGAATGGAAAAATGAGATGCTTGAGATCTTCAAAGAATATCATTTGAACAAGTAAATTACTACTCCTTATGCTCGTCTTGTTGAACCTTTGCATCCCACACCCGATGAGGATCTTGACATGGTTCGCAATCTTAGAACTGTTAATCTTATCACTAGAGGATTGCCTAGAAACTTGCTTGTATGTTTGCCAACTTTTGAATGTGCTTATACTATATGGAGATTTCTAGAGGAACGATTCCCAAATTATTCCTTGAAATATCTGGATGAGATTCTCCATAAGTCTATTGCCTTGAATAGGATGTGTACTAGTGATCCTAAGTTTGGTGATTGTCTATTTGAGCTTCGTGAACTCATGAGTGCCAAAGGACATGTTCGAATTATTAGCAATATCATTTCCGAAGTCATTAGAATTCATAGAGATGAACATTGTTACGGTCATACTTCTAATGAATCACTCTCTCTAGGTGTTGATAAATCACATGACGATGTGGAACATGGATACTATGATGAGGATGATGATAGTGACCTTGATCTTGATGAACAAATGAGACATTTTTGTCTTATGGCAAATTTTCATGGTTACGCAGCCGGAGGAAAGGAATGGGTGCTTGATAGTGGTTGCATGGATCACATGATCGGAGATAAGGACATGTTTGATGAGCTTGCTAGTAATAATGGTCCACGAAAGTATGTTACCTTTGGTGACAACTCTAAGGGTAAAGTTGTTGGCCTTGGTAAGGTGGCCATATCCAATGATAGCTCAATTAAGAATGTCATGCTTGTAGAATCTCTTGGATATAATATTCTCTCCATGTCTAGATTACCTGATTTTGGTTTAAATGTGCTATTCACTCATGTTGATTGCCAAGTCTTTCATAGAGATAATCATAATATGGTCTTTACCGGCATTCGTAGAGGTGACCTATACATTGTTGACTTCACTAAGAAAGCCCAACCTCGCACTTGTTTTATTGCTAAATCTTCTAAAGGTTGGTTGTGGCATAGAAGGTTAGGTCACTTCAGCATGAGAAATTTTGATAAGCTAATTAAAGGTGATCATATACTTGGTGTTAAAGATGTTATATTTGACAAGGATAGACTTTGTAGTGCTTGTCAAGCAGGAAAACAAGTTGGAGGAAGTCATCCCGTGAAGAACATCATGACTACTAGAAGACCACTTGAGCTACTTCATATGGATCTTTTTGGTCCCAATGCTTACAAAAGCCTCGGTGGTAACTCTTTTGGACTAGTCATTGTTCATGATTTTTCAAGATTTACGTGGGTGTTCTTTCTTGATGATAAATCGCAGGTTCAAAAGATCTTCAAAAACTTCGCTAGGAAGGCCCAAAATCAATTTGAAGTGAGGATCAAGAAGGTTCGCAGCGACAACAGAACGGAGTTCAAGAATGCAAATGTGGATACCTTTCTTGACGAAGAAGGTGTTTCACATGAGTTCTTGGCTACGTACACGCCTCAAAAAAATGGAGTTGTTGAGAGGAAGAATCGGACACTCATCAAAATGGCAAGAGCGATGCTTGATGAATACAAGACGCCACGACACTTTTGGGTGGAAGCGGTTGAGACAGCTTGTCATGCAACAAATCGCTTGTATCTTCACAAGCTTCTCGGCAAGACGACATACCAGCTTCTCACCGGTAACGAACCCCAAGTTGGATACTTTCGAGTATAAGGCTCAAAGTGCTACATTCTTCATAAGCATCGTCGTTCTAAATTTGCTCCTAAATCTCATGGAGGTTTCCTTCTTGGTTATGGTTCAAACTCTCACACTTACCGTGTCTACAACAATTTCACCCGAAAGGTAGAAGAAACGGTAGATGTGAAGTTTGATGAATCTAACGGCTCGCAAGTAGAGAAATTGCCAATTGATGTAGGAGATAAAGATCCTTCGGAAGCACTTCAAGACTTGTCTATTGGCAAGATCCGTCCAACGGAGGTAAAGGAGAGTACTTCGTCTGTCCATGTGGAAGCTTCCACCTCATGACAAGGTGAACCACAAGTTGACTTAGAGGCATCCACAAGTGGAACACGCCATGATGAAGGAAACGAGGAGATGCATCAAGATGAACCTCATCGACCACCTTCTCCACCTCCACAAGGGGACAACAACACCAACAACAATGAAGCAGGACAAGAAGAAGAAGATGATGAAGAGGATGTTCCACCCGGACCCAAGCAAAAGCTCTCATGAGTTAGAGCAAGAATTTCTAGAGATCATCCCGTAGAACAATTCCACGATGATATCCAAATCGGGAGAATCACTCGCTCTAAATCTCGTCTAGCTAACTTTTGTGAACATTAATCTTTCATATCTAACCTTGAACCAATGAAGGTTGAATATGCTCTTGATGATCCGGATTGGGTGAACGCTATGCACGAAGAGCTACACAATTTTGAGAGAAATCAAGTGTGGACATTGGTCGAGAAGCCCGACAACAACCACAACATCATTGGTACCAAATGGGTGTTTGGAAACAAGCAAGATGAAGATGGTCAATTCGTCTGCAACAAAGCACGTCTCATCGCCCAAGGCTATACTCAAGTCGAAGGTATGGACTACGGTGAGACATATGCCCCCGTTGCTAGACTTGAGTCCATTCACATCTTACTTGCTTATGCTAATCACCATGATATCACCTTGTACCAAATGGGCATTAAAAGTGCCTTTCTCAACGGTGAAATTGAGGAGGAAGTTTATGTTGAACAACCTCCCGGCTTTGTCAATCCTAAGAAATCCGATCATGTTTACAAACTTCACAAAGCTCTTTATGGTCTTAAACAACCTCCTAGAGCGTGGTATAAATGTTTAACCAAGTTCCTTATTGAAAAAGGCTTTGAAATTGAAAAAATAGATTCCACTCTTTTTACTAAAAGGGTTAATAGTGAATTATTTGTTTGCCAAATTTATGTTGATGATATCATATTTGGTTCTACTAACCCCCATTTTAGTGAAAAGTTTGGAAAGCTAATGTCGAAAAAGTTTGAGATGTCCATGATGAGTGAACTCAAGTTCTTTCTTGGTTTGCAAATCAATCAAACTAAGGAGGGTACCTTTGTTTCTCAAACAAAGTATACCAAGGACTTGTTCAAGAAGTTCAACATGCAAGGATGCAAAGGTATTACTACACCCATGCCTACTAGTGGACATGTTTACTTGACTTAGGACGGCAAACTAGTCGATCAAAAAGTTTACCGCTCGATGATTGGTTCATTGTTATATCTATGTGCCTCCAGTCCCGATATTATGCTAAGTGTGTGCATGTGTGCACGATATCAAGCGGCCCTAAAGAATGTCATCTTAAGGCTGTGAAAAGGATAGTGAGATACTTAATTCATAAACCAAATGTTAGCATTTGGTATCCTAAGAGGTCTTCTTTTTATCTTGTTGGCTACCCCGACTCACACTATGCCGGAGACAAGGTTGATAGAAAGTCCACTTCGGGTACTTGTCAATTTCTTGGTAGATCGCTTGTGTCTTAGTCCTCCAAGAAACAAAACTATGTATCCTTATCCACCACCGAAGCGGAAATACATTGCCGCTAGTTCATGTTGTGCTCAGTTGCTTTGGATGACCCAAACTCTTGAAGATTATGGTATATATGTGAAACATGTTCCATTGCTTTGCGACAATGAAAGTGGTATCAAGATTGCTCATAATCCTGTGCAACATTCTCGAACTAAGCATATTGAAGTTTGTCATCATTTCATTCGAGATCATGTTGCTAAGGGTGATATCAATCTTAAACATGTTCGCATCGATAAGCATTTAGCGGATATATTTACTAAACCACTTGATGAGAAAGTGTTTTGCAGGTTGAGAGGTGAATTGACGATTATTGATGCCTCAAACTTGGAGGAGGAACTCCATTTAGATACATGCAAGGCTTAAGCCTATGACTATTCCTTGACTTTTTCTCTTATGATATTGATCATATGTCCTCGATATTTGTACCCTTGCATATTATCTAACCCTTGTAGGCACTTGGATAAACATAAATCCATGGGATTGCAACACACTCACATCTTGAGCAATCTCTACATCACCAAGTCCCTACACCGTGGTGGTTGAAGACAAGGAAGCATGAATCCCTTCAACATATCCTTTCACGATTCTATATATCAAATTTCATTTGGTATCCAGTTTTCATGATTGTCATTTTGGATACATAAGTGCTCTTCCTTGCAAGACTAACCCGTGTAGGTAGATGAACTCAAACTACAAGTGGTGCTTCCAATTCTTGATGAGCTACATCAACCTTGAGCAACCCACACAAGTTCAGCTACATGATCAAGATTAACACCACCACCCAAGGTATATTATTCCGTCTTAGAGAAGCTTTACCCCAAGTCATGGGTCAAAGCAACTCAACAAGATGAGAATACATCAAGTGCTTAAAAAAATGGTAACCCCATTTTGAGCTTAAATGATGAGTATGACCTATGATCAAGTGTCTTCACTTGACTCCTAAGTCAATATACTCTAACATAGGTGACTTTGTCGCCGACCAATTCTAGATGAAGTTCTCTAGTGTTTCTTTGTGCTCTTGCATTTGTTCCTTACATTTTGTTCCCCTTCTTTAAAAAAAACTTCATCTTGATTTTCTTTTCTCTGTTTTTATTCTGCATTTTCTGCATACAATTCATTGCAAATCTTTCAATTAATTGCTTGCAAATCTTTGTGAGACCTAATTTTCTTAGTGAGCTGAGATGAAAAATAGTTCTCTTCGTGTTGAACTCGGACACACTGTCTTTCCTCTCTCGGTCAAACCGAAGCAAATAACTCGGTGTAACCGATTTCAATATTGTGTAGACAACTTGTCATTTGCATCCTGCATATTTATTCCAGCTCCACTCAATGATACTTGTCCTCTACCAGCATCACATTTTACATACATCTCTGCTCTGTGACTCAAGGACCAAACCTATTTTGACTCACACTCCAGAAGATCTCTTCTTGGAAATTGATGTCAAAGGGGGAGAGGGTTCACATCAAAGCTTAAGGGGGAGAAAGAGTTCACATCAAATCGCATGCCCCAGATGCTTGGTGTTCAAGAGGAGAGAAGCCACATGTCTTCAAGAGGGGAAAGACATGTCTATGTTATTGCTTTGATCTATTTTGCTCTGATTCTGTTTCCCTACTTTCTTCCATTATCCAATATAAGATTCGGGGGGAGAAAGACTACTAGGGAAGAAAATCTTTGAATTCATTGCATATCTTTTACTTTTGGGAACATGTCTGCATTCTAGAGTACCCAGTACTCACACTCTACATGTTTTCCCAATCATGGTACCCTTGTGACTCTTTTATTGCTCTATCTAGTAGATGTACCTGTGGTATGTAACCTTGTTTACTTAGGTTCATCCTTTCATAAGCCAGCTCAAGACCACAAGGTAAGTATATGCATCACACTCGTGTGCATGAAGATTTTTTGCTAATGTACATATTGTTTGCAAGAAGGAATCATGAACATGAGGATACACTTCATATATTCATATCATTTGCTCTGATGCATATAGCCAAGATACACGTAACTCATTGCTTGCTCTGTCATGTCTATGCTTTCACATGTTCTTATATCCCATACTTACATGATTGCATACATGTAGGGGAGCCTATGCTTGTTACATGTCCTTCCAAAGCTTTACTTGTAATTCTTCATATCTTTATCTAAAGCTTTGCTGTATGTTATCGTCAATTACCAAAAAGGGGGAGATTGAAAGCACAAGTGCTCCCTGGGTGATTTTGGTAATTAATGTCAATATATCTCTTGTTGGACTAATGTTTTCATCGAGTATATTTCAGACAAGTTCAATAGAAGGAGTCGCATGGACTAGAGGATGTGGAACCCCTTCAAGATGACAAGGACAAAGGATTGGCTCAAGCTAAAAGCTCAGGACTCTACATTTTCTATTTTAGTGATCCAAGATCTCATTGAGTCCATAGGAAAGCCAATACTATTAAAAGGGGATGAGGTGTTGCTTAATGGCTTGCTTGCTCAAAGTGCTTAGTGATATGCTCCAAACCCTCAACCACTTTCTCACATCCACATATGTACCAAACCAAAAGTCTAACTCGGTCCCATCGAAAAGTTCTATACGGCGCCACCGAGTTCATTTGACATAGCCACTGTCAGAAAACCTAATCATTTTCGTCTCACTGAAAGGGGTCCCGGTCTCACCGAGATGGGAATATAAACTCTCTGTTTCCTATTTCAAACATTTCAGTCTAACCGAGATGTGAAAATCAGTCTTATCGAGTAAACATTGCAAACTCTTTGTTGCCTCTTCATAACGTTTCAGTATCATCGAAACGAGCGAATCGGTCCCATCGAGTTTGCCTGACCAACTCTCTGGTGTGCTTATTACCAAAATCGGTCCCACCGAGTTTGTGTAATCAGCCTAACTGAGATTACGTTATGCCCTAACCCTAACAAAATCAGTCCCACCGAAATGCCTAACGGTCACATTATGAACTAAATCGGTCTGACTGAGTTCTCTAAATCGGTCCCACAGAGTTTGGTAAATTGTGCGTAACGGTTAGATTTTTTGTGGAGGCTATATATACCCCTCCAACCACTCTTCATTCATGGAGAGAGCCATCAGAACATACATACACTTCCATCATACATGTTCTGAGAAGAGAACCACCTACTCAAGTGTTGAGATCAAGATATTCCATTCCTGCCATATGAATCTTGTTCTCTAGCCTTCCCCAAGTTGCTTTCCACTCAAATCCTTCTTCCACCATATCCAATTCAGTGAGGAGATTTTTGAGTGTTGCGGAGACTATCATTTGAAGCATTTCAGCAAGGTGTGCATCATCAACACACCGTCTATTACCTTTTCGAGAGTGGTGTCTCCTAGCACTACAAAAAAATACACTTCCGTGATCATACGTGTTTGTCACAGTAGGTCACGTTTTCTGTCATGCATGTACATCCATGACGATTTTATGACAGAATTAAGATAGTCATACCTATGATGTCGTAGAAGTGTTCCATGACATTACCAAAATTATCATCACGGAAGTGTCCACTTCCACGATGATAAATCACGCGTCCCAGAAGTGCTTTCGTCAAGGGTGACCGACACGTGGCATCCACCGTAACGGAACGTCGTTAAGCTATCGGGTCCGGGTTTGGATCCGATAACCCGTTACCAGCCCCGACTAATGGGGATTTTCCACGTGTAAAATCATCATTGGCTGGAGGGAACACGTGTCGGCTCGCCATCTGAACTGATGTCATAAACTCATTGGACCCATAGCACCTATGATACGTCGACATGTGGCACGGACCAACAGAGGCCCATTCCTGTGAAAAGGCCGGCCCGTTTGACTTGGTCAAAAGGTGGCGGGCCGGCCCACGGCTAGCCTGTTAACGGCCTGTTCGCATATAGCCCATTTACAGCCCGCTAACCCAGGGCCCGTTTACGGCCTATCCGAATTAGGCCCAGTAGCATCATCTGGGCCGTCCAATATAATTACAGCCTGTTTTAACTTCTGTCCCATGTATGGCCCATGACGTCTTTCGGCCCATATGAGGCCCTTAGTAACCCTCGGCCCAATAACGGCCCGTGGTAAAACTGGCCCGTAATGAACAATGCCCAACAGAGGCCCATTCTTGTAAAAAGCCGGCCCGTTTGACTTGGTAAAAAGGTGACGGGCCGGCCCACAGCAAGCCTGTTAACGGCATGTTCACATATAGCCCATTTACAGCCCGCTAACCAAGGGCTCGTTTACGCCCTATCCGAATTAGGCTCAGCAACGTCATCTAGGGCGTCCAATATAATTCTAGCCCCTTTTTAACTTCCGGCCCATGTATGGCCCATGACGTCCATCGGCACATATCAGGTCCTTAGCAACCCTCGGCCCATTAATGGCCCGTGGTAAAATTGGCCCGTATTGAACAATGTTTTACTTTATACCCATTAACGGCCCATTATTCTGTCGGGCCGTTTCCAGCCCATGTTATCTTTCAGCCTTCTTAGGGCCCATTTATTCTTAGGCTCATTTCCAGCATTCGTTTACTTTTGGCCCGTTACTGTCATTTTCTGCTTGTGGGCCAAATTCAGCCCATGGTTACAATCGTCCCGTTTGTGGCCCGTTAATACGTTGGGCCGTTTTCATAGCGTCATCAAATACGGCCGATTAACGACAACCAGTTATGGTCGGCCCATGAACGGACGACTTCTACTCTAGCCCATTTACGGCCATAATGTGGTCTGTTATTGGCCCATGTTTGGCCAACCGATCATACGGCCCGTAGAAGTCCCATTGTGTCTACGGCCCGTATAAGGCCCATTGTTTATATGCCCGGTAGAAGGCCCATTGTTTCTATGGCCCTTAGAACGCCCATTGTTTCTACGTCTCGTAAGAGGCCCATGTTAACTACAGTAAATATATAGCCCATGGTTAATGTGGCCTAGTTTTAAAAAATAGGCTATTGCGGCCACTAGCAAACCGTGGAAAAAGAACTGCACTGATTACAAGAAAATAAATAAATAAGACAATAAGGAAATAAATAGGCAAGCAACTTACGCTAGGCTATCACGGCTATTACACATATTACATCCATTGGGCATCAAAGTTCGCCACCAGTGTAAATATAGGGAACAAAGTAGAATATAAACGCCGGAGCAAAACAAGTCCAGAACTGAAACCACTTCAGAAGAGCTCAAGAAACAGTATCCTGGGTACCCATAATGCTGGCAAGATGCTTAGCAATCTTATTAACTTTCTCTTGTTTGGCGCTTAAATCCTCCAGCACTTGTTGTTGCACCAGAAAGTATGCATCTTAATTCTGCAGGGACTTCCTTAGTCCTTCGGCTTCCTGTCGCATAACATCTGATCGATGTCTTTCAACTTGCAGTTGGGACTTAAGAAGCTGAACTGATTCAGGCAGCGAGTTCGAAGAGCTGGTGCTAGCAGTAGTAGCTAGTAACTCGAACCCTACATCAAGACATGACTTTGGGGTTGTCTCAGTGTCTTCAATATAGTTTTTATCAGCTTTCTTAGAGACCAACAGGAATGTCTCACTATCTTGAACCTTATCTGCATTACTTCCTGTACCATTGCATATCGGGGTACTCTTCTCCAATATTTTATCCGCATTCTAAAAGAGAAACAAACAAACACATCACAGGTTTACAATGTAGTATATGAAACACATTTTGGTAAACCAGTTCAGTAGTAAGGTG
Source organism: Secale cereale (assembly GCA_902687465.1). Taxonomy (NCBI): domain Eukaryota; kingdom Viridiplantae; phylum Streptophyta; class Magnoliopsida; order Poales; family Poaceae; genus Secale; species Secale cereale. The sequence continues at coordinate 160,501,975 of LR738709.1, forward strand.
GACAGGTAACAACGTGAAACAAACATATATCTATGTAGTATGGTCACTGTATGGTCTATATCATTCTAGTTTATGTTGCCAAATCAAGATAGATACAGTTTGAATCATATCTATCTATGACAAAGCAGCTTAGACAGAATATAAGTGTGGGAAACTACACAACAATAACAACACTTGTAAGGTGCATGGCATGAGAATATAACTGTTTATTCAATTGAAACTGAAATCAACATAGAGCAAGTTACAACAGCAAACACGTTAAAGAAACAGGTTTAAAACATACCTGTTGCGCCATTGGAGTTTCAATTGCATCCTTCAAATTTGAAATTAGTTGGTATGAGTAAATACAGTGATGCAAGAGCAAAGTAGTATGAACCATAGCTACGGAACCTGACCTGAGAACAATTCTTCTTCTGCTTTAAGCGTTGACTTGGGGTTCGGAGTGGTGGTCCTCGTGCTTTGGGCACTGCAGTTTCCTTACTAACTGCTCATGTTTGGGTGCTCTGTGGTGGAGACGGTGCTGTGTCAACGGGAACTGGGTTAGTATCTGCTAGGGTTGGGGTTAGAAGGAGTGTAGCTGGTTCTCTGTCCAACTGGGTAGGGGTACAATCTGCGTGAGTCTGGGTTATGTGTGGTGGGGCTGGTTCTTGGGCAAGTACAACTGTGGTTCTATCCCCATCGACATGTAGCACGATCTTTTCTGAAGACCGTGTTTTTACTCCCACATATACTGTCATCACCCCCTCCAATTGAAATGGCTGATAAACAAGAAAAGTAATTAAATGTACATACATTCTAAGATAGACAGGTGCAATGGATAGTAGGGAAGAAAACAAGGCATGAAATAATTCACATTTATGTTGTCTAACCAAATAGAATAGCAGGACATAATTTCACATATACGATGCTAATTAAACAGGATAGCATGACACAATTTCACATGTATGATGGCTAACTAAACATGATAGAATGACATACTTCACAATATGATGACTATGTAAATAGGATGACATGATATAACTATACGCTGTGTCTATTAAAGTGGTTGGCATGCCATAAATCACAAACATGCCGTCGATGGAAACATGATGGCATGATATAATTCACGGATAGAATGACATAATTCAAAATATGATGACTATGTGAACAGGATGAGATGACATAACTATATTATGTCTTTAGGAAATGGGTTGGCATGCCATAATTTAGATACATGTTGTCTATGTAAACATCATGGCATGATATAATTCAAATATATGATTTATATACTAAGGAAGTGAGCAGAGGGCAATCGCATATATGATGTGTCAACTATGGAGACGACATTCAATATCGTGTATATGATGTAAAAACTAAGCATTGCAATACAACATATGCATGATATGAGTAATATAACCCTGCCAAGTTTGAGCATACACCTCAGGGGGATAATAGGACTGGTCATCTGCCTCTGAATCCTGCTCTGCAGAGCTATCTATAACCAGCAAGATATCTGCTTCACCAGGTAGCAATGTCTGCTCTGAAGACCTTGTTTTCACTCCAGATTTCTCCATCACCAATTCAAATGGTTGATTCACAGGAAGAGCAGTTGAATATACAAACATTGTCGACAAAAGCAATGAGAAATACAAAAAATGATAGAATGATATAATTCGCATATATGACACTTTGCTAAACAGCATGGCATTGCATAATTCACATATATAATGCCTTGCAGCAAGATAGCATAGCATAATTCACATATATAATGTCTTGCAAAAAGATGGCATTGCATAATTCACATATATGGTAATTAGACACTAAACAGGTGGCATTCACACAAATCATGTCTAAACTAAGCAAATGACATAGCAATGCAAGATACCATACGCACGATATGAGCAACATAACCCTGCCAAGTTAGAGCATGCACCTCGGGGGGGGGGGGAATAGGACTGGTCATCTGTCTCTGAATCCTCCTCTGAGGAGTTATTTTCCTCTTGATTACGATCCGAAATGGGTGGAGGGGGGGCTGCCTTTGCACCCACCATGGAGTGACGTCTGCATGAATTTTTATTGCCACGCAAGGCTCGTCTCTTTTGATCTACATGTTCAGTTCCATTGTGTACAATAACTGACATGCATTGGAATAAAACATAGTGAGATTATGTAAGGAGTGCATGCACAAATCCAGAGTGAAGGTAGCAAACTGTGGATAGACCCGAAACCAATGATAGCAGGCGGATAATAGCTTTAGTTAAAAAATACAGATAATGGCTCCTTTAATGTTTGTTTGCACCCAACATGAAACTGATAGTAGACACCCGAGATTAACCAGATAGTAGACAGATAGTACTGATTGATGGCCCAATATGTACCCCACAACCATTTAAAACTCACGTTTCAGCATAAGTTTGGACCTGAGTCGGAGTCTAATAGGTGAACACGACGATAAAGTAGCATGTCATCATATTAAGCGATGCATAACGTAAGCAGACACAAAAGAGTGCGACCTCTCTTGCAGACCCGGGTAGTCCTCAAGGTCATCTGCTCAGTTGATGATGGTAATGCAGTTGTCGTGCCTGCTGGCGGCGGGGAAGAAGATCTGAGGCGGCGAAAGACAGTCTGGAGAGCGGATCCCTGCTGTGGTGACCCCTTCCATCGTTGGCGCAGCTAAGCTGGGGTGGAACACAGCACCTCAGGAGCAGGATAAACCACACAAGGTTTTCTTTGACACATATCTGTAACAGAAGTAATTGCGTAAGGGATTGTTTGAATCTAAGGATTCTAACAATGCAGGGATAGGAAATAGACAGGAATAGGATAGGAATGCACATGCAATACAGAGAATTTAAAAACACAGGATTTCTGCCAATCTGGGTGTTTGGTTCACAAGAATTGGAAGATCACGGGATGCAAAGAAGCATGGTGAGATTAAGTCAAACCACAAGAAGTGTACAACCTCTTTGGCGAAGCCATGTCGATTTCGGCGTGATTGGGTTGGCCGGTGAAGATGCTTCGGCTGACTTGGCTGTCGGAGGAGGGGAAGAAGATCTTTGGTGTCTGGAGATGGAGCCCGAGGTACTGCTCCGCTGTGATGGAGGATTTCATCATTGGAGCAGCTCCGGTGAGTTGTACGACGCCGAGGCTGAAGGAGGACAAGAGAGACAACGTTAACCTGAGTGGAATTCTAATAGCATCTCCAATAGATGACGTAAAATACATAACCACAAAGTGCTAGATGTATACATCAGCCGCTCATCTCTGAACTTAACTGTCGAAACTGAATTTAACTGTCGAAACTGAACTTAACTGACAAAACTGAATTTTGCTGTCGAAACTGAATTTTACTGTCGAAACTGAAATTAACTGTCAAAACTAAATTTTGCTGTCGAAACTGAATTTAACTGTCGAAACTGAACTTAACTGTCGAAACTGAATTTTGCTGTCAAAACTGAACACACTAGAGGTGAGGCTACACGTCAGTCGACTAACTTTTTCATCTACGGTCTGTCGATTTTGCATCCGTTGAATACAAAATCAAGGGCCTTTAGTTCATCTTCGACCTCCACCCCCCC